>JBBDGP010004714.1:0-190000 GCA_037952835.1 Lithobates septentrionalis
ATGTCATGCTTCAAAATTGCACACGCTCATGGAATGGCGCCAAACTTCGGTACTTAAAAATCCCCATGAGTGATGTTTTAAATTTTTTTACTAGGTCTAGGGATAGAATTATTGCACTCACACTAACGTTCACTGCGATACTGCACGCGTGTTTACATATGTGGGCGCGACTTACGTATGCGTTCGCTTCTGCATGCGAGCACATGGGGACAGGGGCGCTTTAAACATTTTTTTTTTTATTATTGTTAATTTTACTTTTATTTTTCTAGTTTGAAACTTTTTTTTTTTCATTTACATTTTTTTTTTTGATCGCTTTTATTCCTAGAACAAGGAATGTAAACATCCATTGTAATAGGAATAAGCATGACAGGTCCCTCTTTGCAGTGACATATGGGGGTCAATAAGTCCCCACATCTCACCTCAAATAAAAAAAAAAAGGAAGAAGATCTCGGCTTCCCAGCCGAGGAGATGACATTTTTTAAATGCAGGGGCCGGGCGTGACATCATAACATCGCGCCTGGCCTCCGAACGATCATAGAGACTCTGGGGACCATTAGGTCTGCCGGAAATCTCTATGGTCAGCATCCAGCGCCAGCAGTTCCCTTCTCCAACTCACTGATGACAGTGGCGAGTCAGTAGGAGCACCAGAGGGCGGCGAGGGGGGGGGGGGGGGGGGAGTCTCCTCTCACCACCTGTAAGAACCATCAAGCGGCCGCTATGATCGTCCTTATGGTGTAGGGAATCGTTGGTGCTAAAAGAAGATCTGTGAATGATGTCTGTAGCTGTAGGCATCATTCAGATATCACCGCTCAAACCCGATGACGTCATATGATGTGCGGTGGACGGGAAGCGGTTAAAGAGAAGTTCCAGCCACCTATGGAAAAAAATAAAAGTCGACCCGTCCCATGATCCAGCGGTGTGCTCACCCCAGCCAGTCTAACCCGCTGTACCCATCGCTGGCATCTTCACTAGGGGCACTCGGCCGTGACAGCTTGCGGCTTCAAAGCAGGATGCCCACTGCGCATGCGTGAGTCACGCTGTGCATCGTGATTGGTGGATGCAGTCTTCTGGGACCTGTCAGTGTCCCAGAAGACTGAAGGGGGGAGGGAGAGAGGAGAACATCCGTTCAGAGCGCCACGGCACTCGGAACGGAAGTGGAAATCGGGTACCTGTTCAAAATCAGGTTATGCTTCCCACCTCCTCCCCAAAAGTGCCAATTGTGCAAGAAAAAAAACTCCTCCCAATCCCTCCTCTCAGCACAAATCCTCCCAATCACTTCCTCTAGCACAGACCCCCCCTCCCCCAATCTCTCCTCCCAGCACAAATCCCCCCCAATCACTTCTAGCTCAAATCCCCCCAAATCCCTCCTCTCAGCACAATTCCCCCCCCCCAAAAAAACCTCCTCACAGCATAAATCCCTCCCAATCACTTCCTCTAGCACAACCCCCCCCCCCCCCCCAATCCCTCCTCCCAGCACAAATCCCCCAATCACTTCTAGCATAAATCCCTCCCCCTAGCACAAATCCCCCTCCAATCCCTCCCCCTAGCACAAATCCCCCTCCAATCCCTCCTCCCAGCACAAAACCCCTCCAATCCCTCCTCCTAGCACAAATCCCTCCTCACAGCACAAATACCCCCCAACCCCTCCTCCTAACAAAAATGCTCCCAATCCCTTCTCCTAGCCCAAATCCCCCCCATTACTTCTTTAAGCCCAAATCCCCCCAATCCCTCCTCCTAGCACAAATCCTCCCCCCAATCCCTCCTCCTAGCACAAATCCTCCCCCCAATCCCTCCTCCTAGCACAAATCCTCCCCCCATCCCTCCTCCTAGCACAAATTCCTCCCTCCCATCCCTCCTCCTAGCACAAATTCCTCCCTCCCATCCCTCCTCCTAGCAAAAATCCCCCCATCCCTCCCCTAGCACAAATCCCCCCAATCCCTCCTCCCAGCACAAATCCCCCCAATCCCTGCTCCTAGCACAAAACCCCTCCAATCCCTCCTTCCGGGACAAATCCCTCCTCACAGCACAAATACCCCCCCCCCCCAATCCCTCCTAACAAAAATCCCCCCAATCACTTCTCCTAACCCAAATCCCCCAATCATTTCTCCTAACCCAAATCCCCCCATCACTTCTTTAAGCCCAAATCCCCCCCAATCCCTCCTCCTAGCACAAATCCCCTCCAATCCCTCCTCCTAGCACAAATCCTCCCCAATCCCTCCCCCTAGCACCCCCCCAATCCCTTCTCCTAGCACAATCCCCCCCAATCACTTCCTCTAGCAAAGACCCCCCCCAATCTTTCCTCCCAGCACAACCCCCCCCCCCCAATCTCTCCTCCAAGCACAAATATTCCCAATCCCTCCTCCCAGTACAAATCCCCTCCAATCCCTCCTCCTAGCACAAATCCCCCCTCCAATCCCTCCTCCTAGCACAAATCCCCTCCAATCCCCCTCCCACTAGCACAAATCCCCCCCAATCTCTCCCCCTAGCACAAATCCCCCCAATCCCTCCCCCTAGCACAAATCCTCTCAATCCCTCTGTCACGGAACGCCCCACACTCCGCTTGAGTGCTTCCGTCATATACCGCTTCCTAAGTTCTGGAACACGAGTCCAATGGATCTGGCTATAGGAACCCCAAGAACTAGACAACACCAGTCTTGGAGTACATCAGAACTGCCTTTATTTTGAGATCTCACAGACCTTTATACAGCAGGATGACTCAAAGCTAACCTAATTAACATGACCTAATTTACTACAAAATGTACCCAGACCAGATGACAGTCTTGTGGGCACCGAGCTTCACACATTAATACAATTAACAATACAAACAACAATCTCCCCCCTCCTCAGCCTAGACCATTCGTCTATTAGCCAGGGCTGGTGGCTAATGTGATCAGCTCTCTCAATTAACATAAACACATGTTGATAACACCAGCATCTCCTCACAGGATGTGTCCCAGCAGAATGAATCAGTCTTATCAGCAGGGGGCTGCTGGAGGAATCCCCCCTCCCTCTTCAGGGACACAAATATACAGTAAGGAGTCCCCATACAATATATACATGACTGAGTCCGATTAATACAGTTCAGACTGGATTTCTCATTCACCTCAAATGCTAGGGCCCATAATCGGTGGGCAACAGGCTTGCACACAGTCCTCTCCAACAGCCTCCGCTCTGGCCATGCCCGTGACATTTCTCCCCTTTTGGCAGGAGACTAACACAGGAGGAGACCCCAGACGGGTTGACTCCGAAGTTAGTCCACAGCTCCAGTCCTCTACTGCCTGTACCCACACAGTACCCCAAACAAATTATCCCAAACAGTGCATTACTCACCCAGCCATCCTCTGCCTCTCTCAGAGAACATATCTGCCGCTGGGGAGAGACCCGGACTGGCCCTTCTCCCTGGAATCCTTTCTGCCGCTGGAGAGAAGACAGGGGGACTGGGCTCACTCCATCCTGCTGTTGGGGATCTGGGCCGACTGCCCAGCATCCCTGGGGTATACAGGTGGGGACTGAAGCCCCATCAACCGACACCAGATCAAGCTGCAGTTGTGAGGTGATGACTGCATTCTCTCCTTGGATCCTGATCTGCAGCTCGCGATAGACTGCAACCTCCTCACCTTGGGCCTCCACAATTGCTGCAGGTGTGGGGCAGAGGTCTTGGACCCTCTGTCCGGTTGCCAGCACTTCTGCTGGGGGTTTGCCAGGTGGTTCCTCCTCTACAGAAACGTCTATTAAATCCCCAGTCTCTGGAATTGGTAAAAGTGTGGGACAGAGGTCTTGGACCCTCTGTTCAGTTACCAGATGTTCAGCTGGAGAAGTTTGTTTTAACTCCATAGATGCTGCTGGCAGAAAATCACATGCCCCTGTCAGTGTTGTGGGAGAAAGGCCGACTACCTCTTCTCTCAGGAAGGCCGAAGCCACTGTTGGTGCTGGGCAGAACACAGTGAACTTTGGCAATGATAGCAGCTCTTCTGCTGGAGGCTCATCAGGTTGTTCTTCCTCAGCAGAAAAGTCTATCAAATCCCATGTCTCTGCAACTGATGTCTGGGAATAGAGGTTCACCATCTCCTGTCCATGGAACCCAGAAGATGTTATCATTTCTGGACAGAGGTTAGCAAAGCTCTGCCCTGTTGTCAGCACTTCAGGTTTGGGGACGGCAATCTCCGGATTTTCCACTGCCGATTCTCTGGCATGCTGCTGAACTTGTTCTAGCAGTTTCCTGTATGCCCTTTCCAGATACTGTTCCTTCCTTAGCAAATGGTCCAGATCAGGTTTGAGCTCTGAGACCCCTGCAAGACCGAGCATAGACTCTCTATAGTCCCTCATGTCCTCAAGGTCAGGTTCCCCCTCATCGCCAAACATAAAAAGATCTGTAAGGTTCTCCCACAGCAATCCAGGGCCGCCAAAGTCATATCCCTCCGGAGAGCATTCTGTTGTCTCCCCTAAATATCCCTCCTCTGCGTGCCATTGCAGAGCCCGATAACAATTGTCCAGCTCTATCTCCTGCTGGACCAACCTGTCCAACTCAGTCACCCATTGCTCCTGGGGCTGCTCTCCCAGGAATGCCATCCGCAATGCCCGTTGGTCACTGGCCCGTTGCTCTTGGGTTGGAAAGCACTTGCCCTGTTTTATACCAGCGAGACGGAGGGCTGCAATCCAGAGCTCCACCCGAATCAGCTGCCTGAGCTCCAGGTATTCATCCTCAGACACAGTCCTGGTGTACGTTGAAAGGATGATCCGCAGCAGCCCCGGGAATTCTGATGCCAGGTCCATATCTCCGCTGGGGTGACTGAAGTCTGCTATGCTGATCTTGGATCCAGTTGGAGGTTTGGATGTCCCAGACTTCAGACTTCAGGAAGCTTTCCCGCTGCTTGCCACCAATGTCACGGAACGCCCCACACTCCGCTTGAGTGCTTCCGTCATATACCGCTTCCTAAGTTCTGGAACACGAGTCCAATGGATCTGGCTATAGGAACCCCAAGAACTAGACAACACCAGTCTTGGAGTACATCAGAACTGCCTTTATTTTGAGATCTCACAGACCTTTATACAGCAGGGATGACTCAAAGCTAACCTAATTAACATGACCTAATTTACTACAAAAATGTACCCAGACCAGATGACAGTCTTGTGGGCACCGAGCTTCACACATTAATACAATTAACAATACAAACAACAATCTCCCCCCTCCTCAGCCTAGACCATTCGTCTATTAGCCAGGGCTGGTGGCTAATGTGATCAGCTCTCTCAATTAACATAAACACATGTTGATAACACCAGCATCTCCTCACAGGATGTGTCCCAGAAGAATGAATCAGTCTTATCAGCAGGGGGCTGCTGGAGGAATCCCCCCTCCCTCTTCAGGGACACAAATATACAGTAAGGAGTCCCCATACAATATATACATGACTGAGTCCGATTAATACAGTTCAGACTGGATTTCTCATTCACCTCAAATGCTAGGGCCCATAATCGGTGGGCAACAGGCTTGCACACAGTCCTCTCCAACAGCCTCCGCTCTGGCCATGCCCGTGACACCCTCCTTCCAGCACAAATCCTCCCAATCCCCCCTCCCAGCACAAATCCCCCCAATCACTTCTTCTAGCACAGCCCCCACCAATCCCTCCTCTCAGCACAAATCCCCCCTCTCAGCACAAATCCCCCCAACCCCTCCTCCCAGTACAAATCCCCTCCAATTCCTCCTCCCAGTACAAATCCCCTCCAATTCCTCCTCCTAGCACAAATCCCCTCCAGTCTCTCCTCCTAGCACAAATCCCCTCCAATTTCTCCTCCTAGCACAAATCCACCCCAATCACTTCTTCTAGCATAGCTCCCCCCAATCCCCCTCCCCCTAGCACAAATCCCTCCCCCTAGCACAAATCCCCCCCAATCCCTCCCCCTAGCACAAATCCCCCCCCAATCCCTCCCCCTAGCACAAATCCCCCCCCCCCAATCCCTCCTCCTAGCACAAATCGCCCCAATCCCTCCTCCTAGCACAAATCCCCTTCAATCCCTCCTCCTAGCACAAATCCCCTCCAATCCCTCCTCCTAGCACAAATCCTCTCCAATCCCTCCTTCCGGCACAAATCCCTCCTCACAGCACAAATACTCCCCCCAATCCCTCCTAACAAAAATCTCCCCAATCCCTTTTCCTAGCCCAAATCCCCCCAATCCCTTCTCCCAGCACAAATCCCCTCCAATCCCTCCTCCTAGCACAAATCCTCTCCAATCCCTCCTTCTAGCACAAATCCTCCCAATTCCTCCCCCTAGCACAACCCCCCCCCCATCCCTCTCTCCTAGCACAAATCCCCCCCCAATCACTTCCTCTAGCCCAGACCCCCCCAATCCTTCCTCCGAGCACAAATCCCCCCCCAATCCTTCCTCCCAGCACAAATCCCCCCCCAATCTCTCCTCCAAGCACAAATATTCCCAATCCCTCTTCCCAGTACAAATCCCCTACAATCCCCCCTTCTAGCACAAATCCCCCCAATCCCTTCTCCTAGCACAAATCCCCCCCCCCAATCCCTCCTCCTAGCACAAATCCCCTCCAATCCCTCCTCCTAGCACAAATCCCCCCCCCAATCCTCCCCCTAGCACAAATCCTCCCAATCCCTCCTCCCAGCACAGATCTTCCCAATCCCTCCTCCCAGCACAGATCTTCCCAATCCCTCCTCCCAGCACAAATCGCCCCCAATCCCTCCTCCTAGCACAAATCCCCTCCAATCCCTCCTCCTAGCACAAATCCTCCCAATCCCTCCTCCCAGCACAGATCGCCCCAATCCCTCCTCCCAGCACAAATCGCCCCCAATCCCTCCTCCTAGCACAAATCCCCTCCAATCCCTCCTCCTAGCACAAATCCCCTCCAATCCTTCCTTCCGGCACAAATCCCTCCTCACAGCACAAATACTCCCCCCATCACTTCTTTAAGCCCAAATCCCCCCCAATCTCTCCTCTAAGCACAAATTGCCCCAATCCCTCCCCCCCAGCACAAATTCCCTCCAATCCCTCCTCCTAGCATAAATCCTCCCAATCCCTCCCCCTAGCACAAATCCCCCCCAATTCCTCCCCCTAGCACAAATCCCCCCCAATTCCTCCCCCTAGCACAAATCCCCCCCAATTCCTCCCCCTAGCACAAATCCCCCCCAATTCCTCCCCCTAGCACAAATCCCCCCCAATTCCTCCCCCTAGCACAAATCCTCTCCAATCCCTCCTCCTAGCACAAATCCTCCCAATTCCTCCCCCTAGCATAACCCCCCCCCATCCCTTTCTCCTAGCACAAATCCCCCCCAATCACTTCCTCTAGCCCAGACCCCCCCAATCCTTCCTCCCAGCACAAATCCCCCCCCCCCCAATCTCTCCTCCAAGCACAAATATTCCCAATCCCTCTTCCCAGTACAAATCCCCTACAATCCCTCCTCCTAGCACAAATCCCCCCCAATCCCTCCTCCTAACACAAATCCTCTCCAATCCTTCCTCCTAGCACAAATCCCCTCCAATCCCTCCTCCTAGCACAAACAACCCCCCCCCCCCCCCAATCGCTTCTCCTAGCACAAATCCCCCCCCAATCCCTCCTCCTAGCACAAATCCCCTCCAATCCCTCCTCCTAGCACAAATCCCCCCCAATCCCTCCTCCTAGCACAAATCCCCCCAATCCCTCCCCCTAGTACAAATCCCCCCCCCCAATCCCCCCTAGCACAAATCCTCCCAATCCCTCCTCCCAGCACAGATCTTCCCAATCCCTCCTCCCAGCACAAATCGCCCCCAATCCCTCCTCCTAGCACAAATCCCCTCCAATCCCTCCTCCTAGCACAAATCCCCTCCAATCCCTCCTCCTAGCACAAATCCCCTCCAATCCCTCCTCCTAGCACAAATCCCCTCCAATCCCTCCTTCCGGCACAAATCCCTCCTCACAGCACAAATACCCCCCCAATCCCTCCTAACAAAAATCCCACCAATCTCTTCTCCTAGCCCACATCCCCCCCATCACTTCTTTAAGCCCAAATCCCCCCCAATCTCTCCTCTAAGCACAAATTGCCCCAATCCCTCCCCCCCAGCACAAATCCCCTCCAATCCCTCCTCCTAGCATAAATCCTCCCAATCCCTCCCCCTAGCACAAATCCCCCCCCCAATCCCTCCCCCTAGCACAAATCCCCCCCCAATCCCTCCCCCTAGCACAAATCCCCCCCCCCCAATCCCTCCCCCTAACACAAATCCCCCCCAATTCCTCCCCCTAGCACAAATCCCCCCCAATCCCTCCCCCTAGCACAAATCTTCCCAATCCCTCCTCCCAGCAAAAATCCTCCCAATCCCTCCTCCCAGCACAGATCTTCCCAATCCCAATCGCCTTGTCTGTGTCTCTCCATCCAGCAGCTGAAACCTGGCAAGAGGGAGAGAGGAAGAAACCGGCTTTAAGATGCTGCAGAGAGCAGCACAAGGGCATCGTTCTGCAATTGCTCTTACCCACCCCACCATCTGATCCGCCTGCTGTCCGGGCCCCCTACAGGAGAACCGTGGTACAACCCTGATGACGGCCCTGCTCAGGATCATTCAGTGACGCAGTATGAAGTTACATACAATAATAAGTTACTAAGAATTATACCCAGCATATGAGACAAGAGAAGTGGTACTGTGCAGGGTTCATACATACAGAATAACAGATACTGAGAATTAAGCCCAGCATACAGAAAAGAGAAGTAGCACTTAGCAGATACCATACATACAGAATAAGAACCGATACCGAAAATTACACTCGGCATACAGGACAAGAGAAGTGCTACTGTACAGGGTCCATACATACAGAATAAGAACAGATACCGAGAATTACACTCAGCATACAGGACAAGAGAAGTGGTACTGTGCAGGGTCCATACATACAGAATAAGAACAGATACTGAGAATTTCACTCAGCATACAGGACAAGAGAAGTGGTACTGTACAGGGTCCATACATACAGAATAAGAACAGATACGGAGAATTACACTCGGCATACAGGACAAGAGAAGTAGTACTGTGCAGAGGGTGTGGCTGCTTGTGGAGCAGCTGAAGTCTGTGTGGTGCTGAGCTCCTCTGATGTCTGGTACAAGCCCAGGGTTGGGCTCCCCTGGGCGGGGATCTCTCTCAGGAGAGTCCCAGGCTTTCCGGCCTACACAAGGACTGTCAGGTGAAGCTGTGGTTGGTGGTGAAGCCGGAGGACAGAGTTCTGGGAATGGGAAGCAATCTGCAGAGACTGTAAGTAGACATGGAAATGTTTGTATGAAAAGTACCGATAATACTGATAAGAGGAAGTCTGGTGATGTTATTCAGCAAAAGAGTCCTCAATCCAGCCAGTCATTGCAGGCCCAGCAAGCCCAGCACAGTCCAGCTCAGTCTACTCAGAGACATGTTATCATAGCTCAGCACAGTCCAAACACTGGAAGTCCAACTCAAAGAACCCCTCAGAGTGGGGCTCATTCAGTCCAGCAACATGACACCCAGTACAGTCCAAGTTCTGGAAGCGTGATCCAATCCAGCCAGCCATTGCAAGCCCAGCACAGTGCAGCTCAGTCTGTTCAGAGACATGTTATTATCGCTCAGCACAGTCCAAACTCTGGAAGTACAACTCAAAGAACCCCGCAGAGTGGGGCTCATTCAGTCCAGCAACTTACTAATACCACCCAGTACAGTCCAAGTTCTGGTAGCGTGATCCAATCCAGTCAGCCATTACAACCACAGCAAGCTCAGCAGAGTGCAGCTCATAGAGCTCAGAGTGGAGCAGAGACATTGGTTTCTCCCAGTACTCCTCGCAAATACACCAGAACTTCCTTAGAACAGAAAACCATTAACCACTTCACATCCAGGCCATTTCTGACACTTCGCTACCACATGTCAAAAATCATCATTTCTTTGCTATAAAATGACATAGAACCCCCAAAAATTATATATGTTTGTTTAGCATAGACCCTAGAGAATAGAATGGCGGTCATTGCAACTTTTATCTTGCACGGTATTTGCGCAGCAATTTTTCAAACGCGTTTTTTTTAAAAAAAAAACAGTTTCATGCTTTAAAAAAAAACAAAACAGCAAAGTTAGCCAAATTTTTTTGCATTGCGTAAAAGATGAAGTTACGCCGAGTAAATAGATACCTAACATGTCACGCTTCAAAATTGCACACGCTCGTGGAATGGCGCCAAACTTTGGTACTTAAAAATCCCCATAGGCGACGCTTTAAAATTTTTTACTGGTTACATGTTTTGAGTTACAGAGGAGGTCTAGGGCCAAAATTATTGCTCTCGCTCTAACGTTCGCGGCGATACCTCACATGTGTGGTTTGAACACCGTTTTCATATGTGGGCGGGACTTACGTATGCGTTCGCTTCTGCGTGCAAGCTCACGGGGACAGGGGCGCTTTAAATTTTTTTTTTTTTTTTTATTGTTAATTTTACTTAAAAAATTTTATTTTGACACTTTAAAAATTTTTTTTTTTTTTTTGATCACTTTTATTCCTATTACAAGGAATGTGAACATCTCTTGTAATAGGAATATGACACGATCGGTCCTTTTTACAGTGAGATATGGGGTCAATAAGACCCCACATCTCACCTCTAGGCTGGGAAGCCTAAAATAAAAAAAAAAATAAAACGATCGCCGCTTCACAGCCGAAGAGGCGCCGTTTTTTTGAATGCAGAGGCCGGGCGTGACGTCATAACATCGCGCCCGGCCTCCGAACGATCATAGAGACTCCGGCGACCATCTGGTCCGCCGGAAATCTCTATGGTGAACATCCGGCGCCGGCGGATCCGCTATCCGACTCACCGATCGCTGAGGTGAGTCGGTAGAAGCACCGGAGGGCGGCGGGAGGGGGGGGACGTCCCCTCCCGCCGCCCGTAAGAACGATCAAGCGGCCGATATGATCGTTCTTATGGTGTACGGAATCGCCGGCTGAAAATGCCGGTATCTGAATGATGTCTGTAGCCTCAGGCATCATTCAGATATAACCCCCTAAAGTGGAGGCCGTCATATGACGGCCTCCGGATGTCAAGTGGTTAAAGAGAACTTACAACAGTGTGTAATGGTGGGCAGCAGCCAGGGACGTTCATCGCGCTTTAAGCTGCAGCAGAATAAAGAGGAGGGTGGTAGTAATTTTCCACAATCCGCCCCAGTGAAACCATCTACACCCAGCAGAGACCCTCAGACCAGCATTGGTAATGGGAAGGTGGATCAGGATTTCAAGCGTCCTGCAGCCGCGAAGCAGAAAGTGTTAAAGTCTGAACCTGCGCTGCACCTGGCTGACAAGATTCCTTTCCTTGTAAAAAGAATGGCGTCCCTGAGAAAAGCCAAGACTAAGATCCAGAAGCAGATTGAATGTGTTTATAGACTTAAAGCTGCCAACCCCAAGAAGGAAATTTTATATGACAGCAAACTGAACTCCCTGGGCATTGAACTGGCCGGTGTGTCAAAGGACATTGATACTGTTCTGGAAGAACTGGGACCAGTGGCGGAGGTGTACCACAATTGTGATCGATTTGAGGCGGGATTGAGTGGAAGGATTGAGTCTTCTACAGAGTCAGACTCTGGGGAACCAGTCCAACGCACGCAGCCACCACATGTGTCCACTGAACGGAAGACTGTGCAGCCTCTGGAGGACAGTGAGGTTGGAGCAGATCCTCCTGCTGGACTTCCAGCTCTGGAGGGTGGTGGGAACATCAGTATAACCCAGCAGACATTCACAGTACAGGAGACTCAGAGGAGTGACATGGTGGACTCCCAGCACATGGATTGTGAGAACAGTGCTGCTGCCACTAGTACTCCTGGTGGGAGCCATGCTGGGGGGACTGGTGTTCATGGTGGGAGCCATGCTGGGGTGACTGGTGTTCATGGTGGGAGCCATGGTGGGGTGACTGGTGTTCATGGGGGGAGCCATGCTGGGGTGACTGGTGTTCATGGGGGGAGCCATGCTGGGGTGACTGGTGTTCATGGGGGGAGCCATGCTGGGGTGACTGGTGTTCATGGTGGGAGCCATGCTGGGGTGACTGGTGTTCATAGTGGGAGTAACACTGGGGTAACTAGTAATGATGCTGCTAGTAATGATGATATGAGGTGCAGTGATGATGTCACTAATATTGATGTGGTGAATAATTCTGATGTTATCAATGCTGGTATATCTGAATGGGGTCATCAGCAGTCTGAGGGCTCTGAGAATGTAGCGATGGAGAAGTCAGTTCAGAATAACCCTCAGGATTTTCCCCCTTTGGTGGATCCACCACCTGCTCCACAAGGGAATGCTGGTCCATCTGGTCACGTCCCTCCTCGGAATGCCTGGAGCCGTGGGGCCCCTTCTTTTTCCACCAGTAACAGTTCTACTGGTCAGGCCTTTAAGAGAAGGAATGTGGTGAGATTGAAGCATAGGGGTTCCAGAGAGGAGCTCCCTGATAGGAGGTTTGTAGTAAGGGAGTTGCTGTGTCATCAGATGGGGTTTGCTCCTGCAGACATACTGGCAGTCATCAATCTCCCTGACAGACAAGGTTATGATGTCAGCTTTAAGCTCATGTCTGACTTAGACAGGTTCTGGGCCAGTTTCAGTGGTTTGCGGGACAAAGAGGGTTGGAGGAATTTCATCTTTATTCCCATCTCCAAACCTGACACAGCAAATGTTACCATCATGTTCTGGAATGAGTCTGTGCCCCCCCAGGATGTTGTCATCTGGCTTAGAAGACATTGTGAAATGGTTTCTGAGTTGACAAAAACTAAAGACAGTGATGGGATCTGGACGGGTGGTTGGAGGGTTCTTGTTAAGTTGAGGCAAAGTAACAATGTTACCCATCACCTACCAAACTCTTTTTTCATTGGGCGGGAGAGAGGAGTTTGCTTCTATGCAGGTCAGCCCAGGTTATGTTATAAATGTGGTAAATCTGGCCATGTGGCGAATGTTTGTACGATCCTGAAATGTAATCTTTGTGGGGAGGTTGGCCACATCAGTTCTACCTGTGAGAAGGTTAAGTGCAATCTATGTGGTGGGCTTGGCCATTTCCATAGGGATTGCCCGGAGGCCTTCCATAATAAGGATGGGGAATCTGCAGACAATGAATTGTTGGCTGCAGCAGAACAACTAGAGGAGGAAGCCATAATGAATGGGGCTGTATTGACTAGGGAGGAGGTGGTCCCGGAGGTCCAGGAGACTACTCCCGGGCGGACGGACAGTGTTCAGCAGGCTGAGGAGCAGCCGGCCGCACACTCCTCTTCTGTTCCAGTTCCTGTCTCTGTGAGGATCACTGGTCAGAAGAGGAGGAATAAAAAAAAAGATAAGTCTACCCGTAAACCCGAAAGTGACTGGACATTAGTGCAGAAGCCAGCTAAAAAAGTGAAAGGGGCACCAGAAGTGGGTACGGCAGTTTCCACCAATAGGTATGAAGCGTTATCAGATTCGGATGCTGACTCCTATTCTCTGGGGGCCCAGGAACTGGAGCAGGAATTAAAAAGAGTGGAAAAGGAGTATGTGATTGGCTCAGAGGATGACCCGCCCATTAAAAGGCGTCCGCCCCCTGATCCTGGATCCGCAGAATCTGATATGGAAACTGGTAGTCAGCAGAGTGACTCCGATTCTGACTTATAATGGAATGTTGGAGAAGTATAGATTTATGGAAAGGAGTCTTATTGTCACATTTATTCCTATTGATGCCCTTTAACTGCTAAGTTTTTGACCTAAACAACATGTCAGTAATTGTTGTATTTATGTTCTTTTCAGTCAGTTAGTCTGTTATTATGTATCTTGTTTGTTTTTTACAAATAAAAATCTCCATACATACAGAATAAGAACAGATACCGAGAATTTCACTCCGCATACAGGACAAGAGAAGTGGTACTGTGCAGGATTTATACATACAGAAAAAGAACAGATACCGAGAATTACACTCGGCATACAGGACAAGAGAAGTGGTACTGTACAGGGTCCATACATACAGAATAAGAACAGATACCGAGAATTTCACTCCGCATACAGGACAAGAGAAGTGGTACTGTACAGGGTCCATACATTCAGAATAAGAACAGATACCGAAAATTACACTCGGCATACAGGACAAGAGAAGTAGTACTGTGCAGAGGGTGTGGCTGCTTGTGGAGCAGCTGAAGTCTGTGTGGTGCTGAGCTCCTCTGATGTCTGGTACAAGCCCAGGGTTGGGCTCCCCTGGTCGGGGATCTCTCTCAGGAGAGCCCCAGGCTTTCCGGCCTACACAAGGACTGTCAGGTGAAGCTGTGGTTGGTGGTGAAGCCGGAGGACAGAGCTCTGGGAATGGGAAGACACTTGCAGAGACTGTAAGTAGACGTGGAAATGTTTGTATGAAAAGTACTGATAATACTGATAAGAGGAAGTCTGGTGATGTTATTCAGCAAAAGAGTTCTCAGTCCAGTCAGCCATTGCAGGCCCAGCGAGCCCAGCACAGTGCAGCTCAGTCTGTTCAGAGACATGTTATTATCGCTCAGCACAGTCCAAACTCTGGAAGTGCAACTCAAAGAACCCCTCAGAGTGGGGCTCATTCAGTCCAGGAACATACTAATACCACCCAGTACAGTCCAAGTTCTGGAAGTGTGATCCAAGGCAGTCAGCCATTACAGTCAATGCAAACCCCTCAGAGTGGGGCTCATTCAGTCCAGCAACTTACTAATACCACCCAGTACAGTCCAAGTTCTGGAAGCGTGATCCAATCCAGCCAGCCATTGCAAGGCCAGCACAGTGCAGCTCAGTCTGTTCAGAGACATGTTATTATCGCTCAGCACAGTCCAAACACTGGAAGTGCAACTCAATCCAGCCAGTCATTACAGTCAATGCAAAGTCCTCAGAGTGGGGCTCATTCAGTCCAGCAACTTACTAATACCTTCCAGTACAGTCCAAGTTCTGGAAGCATGATCCAATCCAGCCAACCATTACAGTCAATGCAAACCCCTCAGAGTGGGGCTCTTTCAGTCCAGGAACATACTAATACCACCCAGTACAGTCCAAGTTCTGGAAGCGTGATCCAATCCAGTCAGCCATTACAACCACAGCAAGCTCAGCAGAGTGCAGCTCATAGAGCTCAGAGAGGAAGCCCCGAAATGCAGCATGAAATGCATAAAATGGAGGAGGTGCATGACGGTGGTAATAGTGTGGGGAAGGGTTGTTTAAGATGGAGCCGAGGGGGAGGGACAGGAAGGGAGGGGTCATATATAAGAGGTTTAACCTGGGAGGGGTTAACAGAAAGCTGGAAGAAAGTTAGGAGCAGCATGGCAGAAGTGGAGCGCATCATGGCACAACTGCGTGCGGAGGCTGCGGTGAGGGGCACGGCCTGGCTGCAGGAGGTGATCGGGTCTGCTATGGAGCGAGCAGGACCTCAGACAAGCACAGGAGAGAGGAGCGGCGTCAGAGCGCGGAGGTCCCGTCCGCCTGAGCGTTTCTCTCCTGAACGGGCGGCACATAGAGAGCAAGGAGGCCACCGGCGAAGAAGAAGGCAGGCCGGGCGAACGGAGGAGAGACCATTCCCACGGCGGCAAGGTACAGGGAGCGAGCGAGTACACATGGCGGGACTGTGAGAAGAGGAAGAGCCGGGAGCGCGAGCCCTGCCCCCCGGATAACGGCGGAGGGCCCCGCCATGAATGCCAGGAGAGATGCTGCTATCCCTGGGCCGTCCAATTCTGCGGCAGGGGACATGATGATGGATGGAAAAGAAAGAGGCAGGCGGGCAGAAGGAAGAGCGGAGGCCTACAGGGCTGCGGTATCATGCACCGGCCCTGCAAAGGCTGTCCAAAAGTCTGCGAGCGGATACGCGGCAAGGAGGCGGGAAAGGATGGAGATGACGGCGGCAGCCAAGGTTCCCAGACCAGGCGGGTTTTCAGATATAGAAGAAGGCGACGGGGACTCCGGTGAGCAGGAAGAGGCGTCTGAAGCGGAAGAGGAGGCGGCCCCCCCTTCCAGGAGCGCGGATGAGGAGGAGAGCAGACGGTCGGCTGATGGGGCAACGCCTGTGCAGCCCGGTGAGTCACCACATCTGGGGTTAGAAGGGAGAAGCAGGGTAGGAAATGATACACATAGGCCTGAGGACAGTGCGAGGGGGGTGGTCCCATCGGGGGGGGATCAGGTTTATTGGGTTTCTTAGAAGGCATTAAGGAGTTAGTGCAGAGGTTTGAGGCTGGAGAGCGTATGGCGGGAGGCCCGGCAGCTGCGTGGGTCCCATCAGTGGGGGGCAGTGTTAATACAGCAGGGGTTGGGACGCCCGCAACAACAATGGCGGGGGCGGTACCAGCCCTGGAGTCCACGGTTCGTGACGCTGTGCAGGGGAAGGAAAAAGCTGTGGAGGCGGCAGCGAGGCAGGATATAACCAGGTTGGCGGATGCAGCGTGTTGCGAGGTGTATGTGTGTTACGAAGGGCCTTTGGGAGCACACTTGAAACAGGAGGTACGGGAGAAGCTGTGGAAAGGTGAGTATGTGGAAATATTTTCACTGCTACCTTTGGAAAAATTTAACTTGGATAGAGTTAAACCAGACAGTTCCAAGAAGGAGGATGAAGAGAAGAGGAGGTATCGGCTGATACCTAGAACATTTGCCAATTGGTTGCAGGCGTTTGCAATTATGGCCAGTGTCATAGGGGAGAAGCACCCGGAGTACTGTTCGGCATTATTCTGCTATCAGGATGCGATAGGGGAGGCCTATAGAGTGTATGGCGGCACGGGATGGCTGAGATACGACGAGCAGTTCAGACAGCGGAGAGCAGTACGGACTGAGCTGCGGTGGGACCACAAGGACATTAGCTTGTGGATGCGCTTGATGACGACGACGAGGGCTCCGAACTAGTTTTTTCAGGGGGGAGCCGGTGGACCATCAGCCCAGGGACATTCGGCTGGAAACAGAAAAGGGGTTTGTTGGCAATACAATTCCGGAGTCTGTAAATTCGGTGCGGCATGTAAGTATAAGCACGAGTGCTCAGGCTGCGGGGGAACGCATCCAGCATCTAGATGCTATAAGCAGGGAAAAGGCAGAACCGGTGACGTTGGAAACAAAAGGGAGGACGCCGGTGAAAGTGGAAAGGATGCGGCCGTTTCTCGGTAGGTATCCCGACAGCCAAGCAGCGAGGTTGCTAGATGAGGGTTTTACGGGGGGATTTAGGATCCCATGTAGGATGACGGTAGTTCCACAAGTGCCCAACAATTTACGTTCCGCATTGCAACATCCGGAAGTGGTTTCGGAGAAGCTGGCGAAGGAGGTTGCAATGGGGAGAATGGGAGGTCCGTTTCGGACGGCACCAATAGCCAATTTGGTGGTATCACCACTAGGTGTGGTGCCCAAGAAGGAGACCAACAAATTTAGGCTCATTCACCACTTATCTTTTCCGAAAGGGGGATCGGTGAATGAGGCCATTGATCAGGAGGCATGCTCGGTGACTTATACGTCATTTGATGCCGCAGTGGGTTGGGTGCGCCGTTATGGAAAAGGAGCGTTAATGGCCAAGGCAGATGTCGAATCGGCTTTTCGGCTGTTGCCGGTACATCCGGATAGTTTTAGGTTGCTGGGGTGCCAGTGGAAAGGGGAGTTTTATGTGGACAAATGCTTGCCGATGGGTTGCTCAATATCATGTGCGATATTTGAACAATTCAGCTCTTTCCTGGAATGGGTAGTGCGGGACGTGTCGGGTGTGAATTCAATAATTCACTGCCTAGATGACTTTTTATGCATAGGGCCGGCATCATCTAGAATCTGTGCGGTGTTATTGGCGACATTGCAACATATCGCTGACAGATTCGGCATTCCATTGGCTGACGAAAAAACGGAGGGACCTTGCACGGTCATCACGTTCCTAGGCATTGTACTGGATTCTGAGGCAATGGAATGTAGGCTACCGGAGGACAAATTGGAAGATTTAAAGAAAGAGATTGCGGGATTGATTGGGTTGAAAGTGCAACTTAGAGCGCTGCAATCGGTGCTCGGTAAGCTAAATTTTGCTTGCCGCATACTCCCAATGGGGAGAGTGTTCAGCCGACGGCTGGCGGCCAGCACGAGTGGAGTAAAATCGCCAAGGCATTTTGTGCGATTGGTAAAATCGCACAGGGAGGATTTAAGGGTATGGCATACCTTCTTGGAATCCTTCAATGGAAGGGCGATGTGCATGTCTGGACCGGTCAGTAATTTCGATCTGGAATTGTTCACTGATGCGGCAGGGTCCACGGGTTTTGGGGCGTTTTTCCAAGGCCGGTGGAGTGCGGGTCCTTGGCCTCAGTCATGGATAGAGGAAGGGTTTATCAAAAATTTGGTTTTATTGGAATTGTTTCCAGTAGTATTGGCAGTGGAGCTATGGGGCTCGTCTTTCAGGAATCTGAAGGTGCGTTTCCACGGGGACAATTTGGGGGTGGTGCAAGTGATAAATAGGGTAACAGCATCGTCTCCGCCAGTGATTAAATTGTTGCAGCATTTAGTGTTAAGGTGTTTGCAATTGAATGTGTACATTCATGCAGTTCATTTACCGGGGGTGGAGAATGTAGTAGCTGATGCGTTATCTCGCTTCCAGTGGGACAGGTTCCGAGAGTTGGCGCCGGAAGCGGAGCAACGAGGGGTACCTTGTCCCGATTGGCTGTGGGAGATACCGTTGGCGTCATCGCGGGATGGATCCAGCAGTCGGTAAGTGGGGCCACTTGGGCGGCGTACTCAAAAGTATGGAAGGAGTGGTTGGGATTTGTTCAGGAATGCGGTGAGGAGCCGTCAGGTACATCTTTGCGTTTGTTGTTGCTATATTACGTGGCAAGGAAAATGGAGGAAGGGGCATCTGTAGAGGTGTTAAATACTCAGTTAGCGGGGTTAGCTTTTCTTTTTAAGCTACAGGGTCAGACGGATGTCACAAAGGATTTTTGGGTGCGCCAAGCGCTAAAGGGGTATAGGAAAAGGAGAATCAAGAGGGATTCCAGAAGACCAGTGACGTTTGAGATTTTGGGGAGGATGGTAGCAAAGTTGGGGGAGGTATGCTCTTCAGAGTATGAAGTAGCATTGTTTAAGGTGGCGTTTGTGATAGCCTTTTTTGGAGCGTTCAGGATAAGCGAGCTGGTTAGTCCGGCAAAAAAAGTTCAAGGTGGTTTGGGATGGCAGGAAGGTCAGGTGGAGCGTGGCGGTTTAACGTTGTGGGTAAAGAGGTCAAAAACCGATCAAGGGGGAAAAGGCAGGATAGTGAGGGTTTACCCGATTCAGGGATCTTGCCTGTGCCCGGTTGGCACGGTTGAGCAGTACTTACAAGTTCGTCCATATGTGCAAGGTCCTTTCCTAATGCACTTGGACGGTAGTTTTTTATCTAAATTTCAGTTCGTAACAGTTTTTAGAAGATGCCTTAAGGTAGTGGGCTTACAGGACAAGGAATTTTCATCCCACTCGTTTAGGATAGGAGCGGCCACTGAAGCAGCCAGAAATGGGCTAGATGTGGAGGCGGTGAAACGCATTGGAAGGTGGGAATCGCACAGGTTTAGGTCTTACGTTAGGCCTCAGTTGGTAGTGGAGTTGGAAAGAGAATAGGGGAATAGGATTTTAATTAAGTTTAGTCATGAAAGGTTTTATTGGTGGCTAGTGTTTTAGTGTAGTTTTCTTGTCTTCTTCTATTTACAGGAGCGGCGCCAAGGATGGTCTGGATTATGGGCCATTCTTATGTGTGCTGGGGGGCAAGAAGGGGCGATGCTCGTTGGGAGGGCAGGCAGTTAGGTTTTGATAAAAGGGAGGTTTATATTAAGTGGTTGGGAATACCCGGAATGTTGTGGAGTAGATTGTTTCCGGAGGTACAGAAATATGCCCGGAGGGAAGGACCACCTGATGTGTTAATTTTACACGTTGGAGGCAATGATCTAAGCATCAGGTCCATGGTAGACATCACGCGCGATATTAAAAGAGATTTAGGGTGCTTGATGGAATTATTTCCCAAGACTATATTTATATGGTCGGATATGGTGGCTAGGACATCGTGGAGAATGGCTAGGTCAGTGGAAGGTGTAAATCGGGCCAGAAAAAAGATTAATAGGGAGGTGAGCAAATTTATGGTACGCAATGGTTGTTTAGCGATTAGACATCCTGAACTAGAATTCGAAACATGGAGGTATCTGAGATCTGATGGTATCCACCTTAATGATGTGGGGATAGATTTGTGGACGTTAGGACTGCAGGATGGAATACAGCGAGCCATGAGGGTGTGGAGGGGCATCCAAGAGTAAGGTATTACTCGTGGGATGCGGTGGTGGGCGTTGGTCTGTGAAAAGGAAGGAAGATGGAAAAAGTAAGTGGGGGATCTAACGGTGTTATAGATCCGGAGGTTTTTTGGTTCCCGGTTAACGGAGGTTAACCGGGAAGTGATAATGGGGCACTGCGGAAATTGTTAGTCTCTGAGCCAGCTTGTCGGCTTGAGGCATAGTTGAGATAGTTGATAAGTACCGCAGTGCTACGGGGGTGATGAACATCTGAATGTTTTTAAGCGATAGCGCAGACCAACGCTCTTCAGTTCAAAGTTTTCAGGGAATAACAAATGTTTATTGTTGATCATTTTGATGACAGAGTTTTATAAGAAATTTATAATTATATATATTGTTTAAATAAAGTAGGCTGCTACGGCCTTTTATAATCCAAGATTGGTGTGGTCTGGTTTATTGGGAGTAGAAAGTAAGAGGGGGTTTTGTAATAAAAGAGCATAACATCTGTTATCCAACAGTCATGGAGCAGAGACATTGGTTTCTCCCAGTACTCCTCGCAAATACGCCAGAACTTCCTTAGAACAGAAAACCATTAAAGAGAACTTACAACAGTGTGTAATGGTGGGCAGCAGCCAGGGACGTTCATCGCGCTCTAAGCTGCAGCAGAATAAAGAGGAGGGTGGTAATAATTTTCCACAATCTGCCCCAGTGAAACCATCTACACCCAGCAGAGACCCTCAGCCCAGTACTGGTAATGGGAAGGTGGATCAGGATTTCAAGCGTCCTGCAGCCGCGAAGCAGAAAGTGTTAAAGTCTGAACCTGCGCTGCACCTGGCTGACAAGATTCCTTTCCTTGCAAAAAGAATGGCGTCCCTGAGAAAAGCCAAGACTAAAATCCAGAAGCAGATGGAATGTGTTTATAGACTTAAAGCTGCCAACCCCAAGAAGGAAATTTTATATGACAGCAAACTAAACTCCCTGGGCATTGAACTGGCCGGTGTGTCAAAGGACATTGATGCTGTTCTGGAAGAACTGGGACCAGTGGTGGAGGTGTACTACAATTGTGATCGATTTGAGGCGGGATTGAGTGGAAGGATTGAGTCTTCTACAGAGTCAGACTCTGGGGATCCGGTCCAACGCACGCAGCCACCACATGTGTCTCCTGAAGGGAAGACTGTGCAGCCTCTGGAGGACAGTGAGGTTGGAGTAGATCCTCCTGCTGGACTTCCAGCTCTGGAGGGTGGTGGGAACTTCAGTATAACCCAGCAGACATTCACAGTACAGGAGACTCAGAGGAGTGACATGGTGGACTCCCAGCACATGGATTGTGAGAACAGTGCTGCTGCCACTAGTACTCCTGGTGGGAGCCATGCTGGGGGGACTGGTGTTCATGGGGGGAGTAACACTGGGGTAACTAGTAATGATGATATGAGGTGCAGTGATGATGTCACTAATATTGATGTGGTGAATGTTTCTGATGTTATCAATGCTGGTATATCTGAATGGGGTCATCAGCAGTCTGAGGGCTCTGAGAATGTAGCGATGGAGGAGTCAGTTCAGAATAACCCTCAGGATTTCCCCCCTTTGGTGGATCCACCACCTGCTCCACAAGGGAATGCTGGTCCATCTGGTCATGTCCCTCCTCGGAATGCCTGGAGCCGTGGGGCCCCTTCTTTTTCCACCAGTAACAATTATACTGGTCAGGCCTTTAAGAGAAGGAATGTGGTCAGATTGAAGCATAGGGGTTCCAGAGAGGAGCTCCCTGATCGGAGGTTTGTAGTAAGGGAGTTGCTGTGTCATCAGATGGGGTTTGCTCCTGCAGACATACTGGCAGTCATCAATCTCCCTGACAGACAAGGTTATGATGTCAGCTTTAAGCTCATGTCTGACTTGGACAGGTTCTGGGCCAGTTTCAGTGGTTTGCGGGACAAAGAGGGTTGGAGGAATTTCATCTTTATTCCCATCTCCAAACCTGACACAGCAAATGTTACCATCATGTTCTGGAATGAGTCTGTGCCCCCCCAGGATGTTGTCATCTGGCTTAGAAGACATTGTGAAATGGTTTCTGAGTTGACAAAAACTAAAGACAGTGATGGGATCTGGACGGGTGGTTGGAGGGTTCTTGTCAAGTTGAGGCAAAGTAACAATGTTACCCATCACCTGCCAAACTCTTTTTTCATTGGGCGGGAGAGAGGAGTTTGCTTCTATGCAGGTCAGCCCAGGTTATGTTATAAATGTGGTAAATCTGGCCATGTGGCGAATGTTTGTACGATCCTGAAGTGTAATCTTTGTGGGGAGGTTGGCCACATCAGTTCTACCTGTGAGAAGGTTAAGTGCAATCTATGTGGTGGGCTTGGCCATTTCCATAGGGATTGCCCGGAGGCCTTCCATAATAAGGATGGGGAATCTGCAGACAATGAATTGTTGGCTGCAGCAGAACAACTAGAGGAGGAAGCTTTAATGAATGGGGCTGTATTGACTAGGGAGGAGGTGGTCCCGGAGGTCCAGGAGACTACTCCCGGGCGGACGGACAGTGTTCAGCAGGCTGAGGAGCAGCCGGCCCCAAACTCCTCTTCTGTTCCAGTTCCTGTCTCTGTGAAGATCAGTGGTCAGAAGAGGAGGAATAAAAAAGATAAGTCTACCCGTAAACCCGAAAGTGACTGGATATTAGTGCAGAAGTCATCTAAAAAAGTGAAAGGGGCACCAGAAGTGGGTACGGCACTTTCCACCAATAGGTATGAAGCGTTGTCAGATTCGGATGTGGGCTCCTATTCTCTGGAGGCCCAGGAACTGGAGCAGGAATTAAAAAGAGTGGAAAAGGAGTATGCGACTGGCTCAGAGGATGACCCGCCCACTAAGAGGCGTCCGCCCCCTGATCCTGGATCCGCAGAATCTGATATGGAAACTGGTAGTCAGCAGAGTGACTCCGATTCTGACTTATAATGGGGGTCTTATTTTTTCTCCTCTTTGCTGTGATGGCTAGTTTTTCTCTAAACATTGTCTCCAGCAATGTGAACAGCATTAAAAACAGGAGGACAAGGCATGCCGTTTTTGAACACCTCAGGTACCTGGATGCTGATGTCTATTTTTTACAAGAGACACACCTAACATCTGTTGGACTTATGCGGGAGGCAGAGAGGGAGTGGCACACAGGACCCTCATTTTGGTCTTTGGCTGTAGAGTCTTATGCAGGTGTTGCCATCCTTTTCAATACTAAGGATGTGACAGTGCATAGACTCACTGAGGTGTCAATGGGAAGATGTCTTATATTGGAGGTAACAATTCACGGCAGGAGACTCCGATTAATTAACATATATGGGCCTCAAACAATAGCAGGAAGAATTGGGTTATTTAATGATGTGAAATCCTATCTTTTTACATCAGTCCCTGTGGTTATGGTAGGAGACTTTAATGTCACTAGGACATCAAGTGACCGTTCTTCTGGTAGGGTGGTGGGTAGTGACTCCAAAGTTCTTAATCGTATTATTTTGCAAACCGGTTTAAGTGATATTTTTGCACAAAATGGCAGGAAGCCAGGCTTCACCTTCTTTCGCGGTAATATCAAAAGCAGACTAGATATGGCACTGGTAAGTCCTACAGAATTGGTGACCAATATGAGTGAGAAGCTGGTACCTTACTCAGATCATGTGGCCCTTTACTTTTGTCTGGGAACCTGTAAGCATCCTGATATGGGCAGGGGGCTATGGAGGCTAAACTCTAATCTCTTAGAAGATGTATCTGTCCAGCAACAAGTACAGAACCTCTTGCAACACCATGCTGAGAGACTAGACTTCTATGACTGTACGGCGGATTGGTGGGAGGATGTTAAAAAGGACATCTCTTCTCTCTTGAGGAAGTTGTCTGCTAAAATGGGGAAAAGTAGATATAGCCATTATCTCAGGCTGAGGAAAGAGCTGGAGTTGCTTTATTCTGGCGGGTTGGAGGCAGGGAGGAAGATTGATCAAGTAAAATCTGAGCTAAGTCAATATCAATATAGCAGATACAACTCCCTGGTATTTGAACGGGATTATGGATCCCCAGGGACACCTGATCCCTTTGAAAATTGTAGGGACAAGGTGACTAGGAAGTTAATGATGGGCCTGAAGGATTCCCAGGGGATTTTGCAGGAGTCTCAGGAGGGTATTCTGGGAGTGGTAAGATCATACTATGCTGACTTATTTCGGGAGAAGGGTTTGGATAAGAAGAAGATGGCACAGTTCTTGGAGGCAGTTCCAGGTCCTGTTGATCATTTGGATTTTTCTCCTTTGACAGCAGACATAACGGTGGAGGAAGTTAGGGAGGCTATTGATACATTACGTCAAAAGAAGGCACCAGGACCTGATGGCATTACAGCTGAATTTTATAAGAAATTTAAAGAGCTCCTGGCTCCGATTCTGGTGGATGTGTTTAAAAGTTGTTTGGAGAAATGCCTGATGCCTCCATCCATGAGAGTATCATCCTTAGTTCTGCTGTTCAAGGGTAGAGAACCTAATGACATCAAGAACTGGAGGCCTATAGCCCTTTTAAATGTAGACCGGAAGATTCTGGCAAAAATATTATTTTCTAGGTTGAAGTGTTTTTCTCCAGCACTATTGACAGACTGTCAGTATGGCACGGTAAAAGGGCGGAATATTTATGGTGCTCTCATTTCCTTGAGGGAAGCTTTTGAGAGGTGTAAGGTTCTTAGGCATGGGAAGTATATGGTGAGTTTAGACCAAGCTAAAGCTTTTGACAGGGTTGACCATGGGTATCTGTGGGCGACTTTGTTAAAGTATGGTATCCCAAGGTTATTTGTTGATTGGCTGAGAACTTTATACTGGAAAGCTGAGAGTTTTCCACTTATCAATGGGTGGCAGGGCGGTACTTTTAGGGTTGAGGCTGGGGTGAGGCAGGGTTGCCCCTTGAGTCCCCTCTTATATGTTTTTGCCATTGATCCTTTTTTGAGATCACTGCAGGAGTGTGATTTTCGGGGGGTACCTGTGCCCCATGCCTCGGCCCTATCCGTATTCGCTTATGCGGATGATGTCACTGTAGTGGTGTCCACCTCCCATGAGGCCCAGTTGCTAGCAGCTTCCATTGGAACTTACTCTGAGGCCTCTGGGTCTGTTGTCAACTTTGAGAAGAGTGAAGCTTTCTGGACACTGCAGGGTGATCCAGATTTTGATCTGCCCCAGTTTGCAAAAGCTTCAAGTTGTCTTAAGATCTTAGGGGTTAAGTTTGGAAGGGAAGATAATGCCAGGCTAAATTGGGAGGAGAAATTGGATGCTGGAAATGCAAGGGTTCAGCGATGGAAGAATTGCAAGTTGACCTACAGAGAAAGGGTCAAAATGTTGAAGACGTACTTAATTCCTATCTTTCTATACGTCTCTATGGTTTTTCCGTTGCCAGAATCTTTCTCTGCAAGGCTCTTCAGTCTGTTTTTTCAGCTCTTCTGGGGTAATAGACTGAATCCAATAAAAAGAGGGGTTACTTACCTGCTGAACAAAGAGGGTGGGTTGAATATGATAAATCCTAAGGTGTTTTTTGATTCTCTGTTTCTTAAAGTTAATTTTGGGTGTTTGGACTCCGATGTTGGCCCTCCGTGGGTAAACAGTGTTAGGGCCTGGATATTGCCTCGTGCAGAGTCCTGGATGCGGGGCGGTTCTCTCAAGAGGAAGAGATGTACTCAGGGTTATCTCCCACCATATCTGGACTCAGCTCTGAAGTCTATGAGGAGGTGGGGGATTGAGAAATCCTACCTTGAAAAAAGTCCAAGGAAATTGTTATACCAGAGGATCTGTAGGACCTTTTTCTGTTCTCCACTTGTACTCAAAGACTGCACTACAGCTGTTATGGAGGAAAGCTTAAAGTTGTTGAATAGCCCCAGATTACCCTCAAAGTTTCATGACATTGCCTGGCTGTCTCTCCATGGGAAGATGTATGTGAGGGGGAACATGAAAGGTCTGGCCGCATCTGAAAGGATCTGCCCTTTGGGCTGTAATCAGGAGGAGTCCATGGAGCATTTCTTGGTGGATTGTTGGGGAAGCCGTGAAGTCTGGAAGGAAGTAGCTGCTGGAGTTGGGATCCAAAGGTTGGAAAACCTAAGTTGCTCAGACAGGCTTTATGGTGTTCCCCCAACAATACACGGTGTAGATAGAGGGACAATGTATATCATCATTACCGTAGTCAAGTACTATCAATGGCATGCAAGGACTAAAGTTGCCATGCATAATGAACAGTTTATCTCTAGTAAAATTGCAGGTTTAGTGTTATCCGAGTTACGATGGATTAAGGGTTTGGAAATTAGGAAATGCTGGAGAAGTATAGATTTATGGAAAGGAGTCTTATTGTGACATTTATTCCTATTCATGCCCTTTTTTTTAACTGCTAAGTTTTTGACCTAAACAACATGTCAGTAATTGTTGTATTTATGTTATTTTAAGTCAGTTAGTCTGTTATTATGTATCTTGTTTGTTTTTACAAATAAAAATCTCCATACATACAGAATAAGAACAGATACCAAGAATTTCACTCAGCATACAGGACAAGAGAAGTGGTACTTAGCAGATTCCATACATACAGAATAAGAACAGATACTGAGAATTTCACTCGGCATACAGGACAAGAGAAGTGGTACTGTGCAGGGTCCATACATACAGAATAAGAACAGATATAGAGAATTTCACTCGGCATACAGGACTAGAGAAGTGGTACTGTACAGGATCCATACATACAGAATAAGAACAGATACCGAGAATTTCACTCAGCATACAGGACAAGAGAAGTGGTACTGTGCAGGGTCCATACATACAGAATAAGAACCGATACTGAGAATTACACTCGGCATATAGGACAAGAGAAGTGGTACTGTGCAGGGTCCATACATACAGAATAAGAACAGATATAGAGAATTTCACTCGGCATAGAGAACAAGAGAAGTGGTACTGTACAGGGTCCATACATACAGAAAAAGAACAGATACCGAGAATTACACTCGGCATACAGGACAAGAGAAGTGGTACTATGCAGGGTCCATACATACAGAATAAGAACCGATACTGAGAATTACACTCGGCATACAGGACAAGAGAAGTAGTACTGTGCAGAGGGTGTGGCTGCTTGTGGAGCAGCTGAAGTCTGTGTGGTGCTGAGCTCCTCTCTGATGTCTGGTACAAGCCCAGGGTTGGGCTCCCCTGGGCGGGGATCTCTCTCAGGAGAGTCCCAGGCTTTCCGGCCTACACAAGGACTGTCAGGTGAAGCTGTGGTTGGTGGTGAAGCCGGAGGACGGAGCTCTGGGAATGGGAAGCAATCTGCAGAGACTGTAAGTAGACGTGGAAATGGTTGTATGAAAAGTACCGATAATACTGATAAGAGGAAGTCTGGTGATGTTATTCAGCAAAAGAGTTCTCAATCCAGCCAGTCATTGCAGGCCCAGCAAGCCCAGCACAGTGCAGCTCAGTCTGTTCAGAGACATGTTATCATAGCTCAGCACAGTCCAAACACTGGAAGTACAACTCAAAGAACCCCTCAGAGTGGGGCTCATTCAGTCCAGCAACATGACACCCAGTACAGTCCAAGTTCTGGAAATGTGATCCAATCCAGCCAGCCATTGCAGGCCCAGCAAGCCCAGCACAGTGCAGCTCAGTCTACTCAGAGACATGTTATTGCTCAGCACAATCCAAACTCTGGAAGTGCAACTCAATCCAGCCAGTCATTACAATCAATGCAAACCCCGCAGAGTGGGGCTCATTCAGTTCAGCAACTTACTAATACCACCCAGTACAGTCCAGTTTCTGGAAGCATGATCCAATCCAGCCATCCATTACAACCACAGCAAGCTCAGCAGAGTGCAGCTCATAGAGCTCAGAGTGGAGCAGAGACATCGGCTTCTCCCAGTACTCCTCGCAAATACACCAGAACTTCCTTAGAACAAAAAACCATTAAAGAGAACTTACAACAGTGTGTAATGGTGGGCAGCAGCCAGGGACGTTCATCGCGCTCTAAGCTGCAGCAGAATAAAGAGGAGGGTGGTAATAATTTTCCACAATCTGCACCAGTGAAGCCATCTACACCCAGGAGAGACCCTCAGACCAGCACTGGTAATGGGAAGGTGGATCAGGATTTCAAGCGTCCTGCAGCCGCGAAGCAGAAAGTGTTAAAGTCTGAACCTGCGCTGCACCTGGCTGACAAGATTCCTTTCCTGGTAAAAAGAATGGAGTCCCTGAGGAAAGCCAAGACTAAAATCCAGAAGCAGATTGACTCTGTTTATCGTCTTAAAGCTGCCAACCCCAAGAAGGAATTTTTATATGACAGCAAACTGAACTCCCTGGGCATTGAACTGGCCGGTGTGTCAAAGGACATTGATGCTGTTCTGGAAGAACTGGGACCAGTGGCGGAGGTGTACTACAATCGTGATCGATTTGAGGCGGGATTGAGTGGAAGGATTGAGTCTTCTACAGAGTCAGACTCTGGGGAACCAGTCCAACGCACGCAGCCACCACATGTGTCTCCTGAAGGGAAGACTGTGCAGCCTCTGGAGGACAGTGAGGTTGGAGCAGATCCTCCTGCTGGACTTCCAGCTCTGGAGGGTGGTGGGAACTTCAGTATAACCCAGCAGACATTCACAGTACAGGAGACTCAGGGGAGTGACATGGTGGACTCCCAGCACATGGATTGTGAGAACAGTGCTGCTGCCACTAGTACTCCTGGTGGGAGCCATGCTGGGGGGACTGGTGTTCATGGGGGGAGTAACACTGGGGTAACTAGTAATGATGATATGAGGTGCAGTGATGATGTCACTAATATTGATGTGGTGAATGTTTCTGATGTTATCAATGCTGGTATATCTGAATGGGGTCATCAGCAGTCTGAGGGCTCTGAGAATGTAGCGATGGAGGAGTCAGTTCAGAATAACCCTCAGGATTTCCCCCCTTTGGTGGATCCACCACCTGCTCCACAAGGGAATGCTGGTCCATCTGGTCATGTCCCTCCTCGGAATGCCTGGAGCCGTGGGGCCCCTTCTTTTTCCACCAGTAACAATTATACTGGTCAGGCCTTTAAGAGAAGGAATGTGGTGAGATTGAAGCATAGGGGTTCCAGAGAGGAGCTCCCTGATCGGAGGTTTGTAGTAAGGGAGTTGCTGTGTCATCAGATGGGGTTTGCTCCTGCAGACATACTGGCAGTCATCAATCTCCCTGACAGACAAGGTTATGATGTCAGCTTTAAGCTCATGTCTGACTTAGACAGGTTCTGGGCCAGTTTCAGTGGTTTGCGGGACAAAGAGGGTTGGAGGAATTTCATCTTCATTCCCATCTCCAAACCTGACACAGCAAATGTTACCATCATGTTCTGGAATGAGTCTGTGCCCCCTCAGGATGTTGTCATCTGGCTTAGAAGACATTGTGAAATGGTTTCTGAGTTGACAAAAACTAAAGACAGTGATGGGATCTGGACGGGTGGCTGGAGGGTTCTTGTCAAGTTGAGGCAAAGTAACAATGTTACCCATCACCTGCCAAACTCTTTTTTCATTGGGCGGGAGAGAGGAGTTTGCTTCTATGCAGGTCAGCCCAGGTTATGTTATAAATGTGGTAAATCTGGCCATGTGGCGAATGTTTGTACGATCCTGAAGTGTAATCTTTGTGGGGAGGTTGGCCACATCAGTTCTACCTGTGAGAAGGTTAAGTGCAATCTATGTGGTGGGCTTGGCCATTTCCATAGGGATTGCCCGGAGGCCTTCCATAATAAGGATGGGGAATCTGCAGACAATGAATTGTTGGCTGCAGCAGAACAACTAGAGGAGGAAGCTTTAATGAATGGGGCTGTATTGACTAGGGAGGAGGTGGTCCCGGAGGTCCAGGAGACTACTCCCGGGCGGACGGACAGTGTTCAGCAGGCTGAGGAGCAGCCGGCCCCAAACTCCTCTTCTGTTCCAGTTCCTGTCTCTGTGAAGATCAGTGGTCAGAAGAGGAGGAATAAAAAAGATAAGTCTACCCGTAAACCCGAAAGTGACTGGATATTAGTGCAGAAGTCATCTAAAAAAGTGAAAGGGGCACCAGAAGTGGGTACGGCACTTTCCACCAATAGGTATGAAGCGTTGTCAGATTCGGATGTGGGCTCCTATTCTCTGGAGGCCCAGGAACTGGAGCAGGAATTAAAAAGAGTGGAAAAGGAGTATGCGACTGGCTCAGAGGATGACCCGCCCACTAAGAGGCGTCCGCCCCCTGATCCTGGATCCGCAGAATCTGATATGGAAACTGGTAGTCAGCAGAGTGACTCCGATTCTGACTTATAATGGGGGTCTTATTTTTTCTCCTCTTTGCTGTGATGGCTAGTTTTTCTCTAAACATTGTCTCCAGCAATGTGAACAGCATTAAAAACAGGAGGACAAGGCATGCCGTTTTTGAACACCTCAGGTACCTGGATGCTGATGTCTATTTTTTACAAGAGACACACCTAACATCTGTTGGACTTATGCGGGAGGCAGAGAGGGAGTGGCACACAGGACCCTCATTTTGGTCTTTGGCTGTGGAGTCTTATGCAGGTGTTGCCATCCTTTTCAATACTAAGGATGTGACAGTGCATAGACTCACTGAGGTGTCAATGGGAAGATGTCTTATATTGGAGGTAACAATTCACGGCAGGAGACTCCGATTAATTAACATATATGGGCCTCAAACAATAGCAGGAAGAATTGGGTTATTTAATGATGTGAAATCCTATCTTTTTACATCAGTCCCTGTGGTTATGGTAGGAGACTTTAATGTCACTAGGACATCAAGTGACCGTTCTTCTGGTAGGGTGGTGGGTAGTGACTCCAAAGTTCTTAATCGTATTATTTTGCAAACCGGTTTAAGTGATATTTTTGCACAAAATGGCAGGAAGCCAGGCTTCACCTTCTTTCGCGGTAATATCAAAAGCAGACTAGATATGGCACTGGTAAGTCCTACAGAATTGGTGACCAATATGAGTGAGAAGCTGGTACCTTACTCAGATCATGTGGCCCTTTACTTTTGTCTGGGAACCTGTAAGCATCCTGATATGGGCAGGGGGCTATGGAGGCTAAACTCTAATCTCTTAGAAGATGTATCTGTCCAGCAACAAGTACAGAACCTCTTGCAACACCATGCTGAGAGACTAGACTTCTATGACTGTACGGCGGATTGGTGGGAGGATGTTAAAAAGGACATCTCTTCTCTCTTGAGGAAGTTGTCTGCTAAAATGGGGAAAAGTAGATATAGCCATTATCTCAGGCTGAGGAAAGAGCTGGAGTTGCTTTATTCTGGCGGGTTGGAGGCAGGGAGGAAGATTGATCAAGTAAAATCTGAGCTAAGTCAATATCAATATAGCAGATACAACTCCCTGGTATTTGAACGGGATTATGGATCCCCAGGGACACCTGATCCCTTTGAAAATTGTAGGGACAAGGTGACTAGGAAGTTAATGATGGGCCTGAAGGATTCCCAGGGGATTTTGCAGGAGTCTCAGGAGGGTATTCTGGGAGTGGTAAGATCATACTATGCTGACTTATTTCGGGAGAAGGGTTTGGATAAGAAGAAGATGGCACAGTTCTTGGAGGCAGTTCCAGGTCCTGTTGTTGATCATTTGGATTTTTCTCCTTTGACAGCAGACATAACGGTGGAGGAAGTTAGGGAGGCTATTGATACATTACGTCAAAAGAAGGCACCAGGACCTGATGGCATTACAGCTGAATTTTATAAGAAATTTAAAGAGCTCCTGGCTCCGATTCTGGTGGATGTGTTTAAAAGTTGTTTGGAGAAATGCCTGATGCCTCCATCCATGAGAGTATCATCCTTAGTTCTGCTGTTCAAGGGTAGAGAACCTAATGACATCAAGAACTGGAGGCCTATAGCCCTTTTAAATGTAGACCGGAAGATTCTGGCAAAAATATTATTTTCTAGGTTGAAGTGTTTTTCTCCAGCACTATTGACAGACTGTCAGTATGGCACGGTAAAAGGGCGGAATATTTATGGTGCTCTCATTTCCTTGAGGGAAGCTTTTGAGAGGTGTAAGGTTCTTAGGCATGGGAAGTATATGGTGAGTTTAGACCAAGCTAAAGCTTTTGACAGGGTTGACCATGGGTATCTGTGGGCGACTTTGTTAAAGTATGGTATCCCAAGGTTATTTGTTGATTGGCTGAGAACTTTATACTGGAAAGCTGAGAGTTTTCCACTTATCAATGGGTGGCAGGGCGGTACTTTTAGGGTTGAGGCTGGGGTGAGGCAGGGTTGCCCCTTGAGTCCCCTCTTATATGTTTTTGCCATTGATCCTTTTTTGAGATCACTGCAGGAGTGTGATTTTCGGGGGGTACCTGTGCCCCATGCCTCGGCCCTATCCGTATTCGCTTATGCGGATGATGTCACTGTAGTGGTGTCCACCTCCCATGAGGCCCAGTTGCTAGCAGCTTCCATTGGAACTTACTCTGAGGCCTCTGGGTCTGTTGTCAACTTTGAGAAGAGTGAAGCTCTCTGGACACTGCAGGGTGATCCAGATTTTGATCTGCCCCAGTTTGCAAAAGCTTCAAGTTGTCTTAAGATCTTAGGGGTTAAGTTTGGAAGGGAAGATAATGCCAGGCTAAATTGGGAGGAGAAATTGGATGCTGGAAATGCAAGGGTTCAGCGATGGAAGAATTGCAAGTTGACCTACAGAGAAAGGGTCAAAATGTTGAAGACGTACTTAATTCCTATCTTTCTATACGTCTCTATGGTTTTTCCGTTGCCAGAATCTTTCTCTGCAAGGCTCTTCAGTCTGTTTTTTCAGCTCTTCTGGGGTAATAGACTGAATCCAATAAAAAGAGGGGTTACTTACCTGCTGAACAAAGAGGGTGGGTTGAATATGATAAATCCTAAGGTGTTTTTTGATTCTCTGTTTCTTAAAGTTAATTTTGGGTGTTTGGACTCCGATGTTGGCCCTCCGTGGGTAAACAGTGTTAGGGCCTGGATATTGCCTCGTGCAGAGTCCTGGATGCGGGGCGGTTCTCTCAAGAGGAAGAGATGTACTCAGGGTTATCTCCCACCATATCTGGACTCAGCTCTGAAGTCTATGAGGAGGTGGGGGATTGAGAAATCCTACCTTGAAAAAAGTCCAAGGAAATTGTTATACCAGAGGATCTGTAGGACCTTTTTCTGTTCTCCACTTGTACTCAAAGACTGCACTACAGCTGTTATGGAGGAAAGCTTAAAGTTGTTGAATAGCCCCAGATTACCCTCAAAGTTTCATGACATTGCCTGGCTGTCTCTCCATGGGAAGATGTATGTGAGGGGGAACATGAAAGGTCTGGCCGCATCTGAAAGGATCTGCCCTTTGGGCTGTAATCAGGAGGAGTCCATGGAGCATTTCTTGGTGGATTGTTGGGGAAGCCGTGAAGTCTGGAAGGAAGTAGCTGCTGGAGTTGGGATCCAAAGGTTGGAAAACCTAAGTTGCTCAGACAGGCTTTATGGTGTTCCCCCAACAATACACGGTGTAGATAGAGGGACAATGTATATCATCATTACCGTAGTCAAGTACTATCAATGGCATGCAAGGACTAAAGTTGCCATGCATAATAAACAGTTTATCTCTAGTAAAATTGCAGGTTTAGTGTTATCCGAGTTACGATGGATTAAGGGTTTGGAAATTAGGAAATGCTGGAGAAGTATAGATTTATGGAAAGGAGTCTTATTGTGACATTTATTCCTATTCATGCCCTTTTTTTTAACTGCTAAGTTTTTGACCTAAACAACATGTCAGTAATTGTTGTATTTATGTTATATTAAGTCAGTTAGTCTGTTATTATGTATCTTGTTTGTTTTTACAAATAAAAATCTCCATACATACAGAATAAGAACAGATATAGAGAATTTCACTCGGCATACAGGACTAGAGAAGTGGTACTGTACAGGATCCATACATACAGAATAAGAACAGATACCGAGAATTTCACTCAGCATACAGGACAAGAGAAGTGGTACTGTGCAGGGTCCATACATACAGAATAAGAACCGATACTGAGAATTACACTCGGCATATAGGACAAGAGAAGTGGTACTGTGCAGGGTCCATACATACAGAATAAGAACAGATATAGAGAATTTCACTCGGCATAGAGAACAAGAGAAGTGGTACTGTACAGGGTCCATACATACAGAAAAAGAACAGATACCGAGAATTACACTCGGCATACAGGACAAGAGAAGTGGTACTATGCAGGGTCCATACATACAGAATAAGAACCGATACTGAGAATTACACTCGGCATACAGGACAAGAGAAGTAGTACTGTGCAGAGGGTGTGGCTGCTTGTGGAGCAGCTGAAGTCTGTGTGGTGCTGAGCTGCTCTGATGTCTGGTACAAGCCCAGGGTTGGGCTCCCCTGGGCGGGGATCTCTCTCAGGAGAGTCCCAGGCTTTCCGGCCTACACAAGGACTGTTAGGTGAAGCTGTGGTTGGTGGTGAAGCCAGAGAACAGAGTTCTGGGAATGGGAAGACACTTGCAGAGACTGTAAGTAGACATGGAAATGTTTGTATGAAAAGTACTGATAATACTAATAATAGGAAGTCTGGTGATGTTATTCAGCAAAAGAGTCCTCAATCCAGCCAGTCATTGCAGGCCCAGCAAGCCCAGCACAGTGCAGCTCAGTCTGTTCAGAGACATGTTATTATCGCTCAGCACAGTCCAAACACTGGAAGTGCAACTCAAAGAACCCCGCAGAGTGGGGCTCATTCAGTCCAGCAACATGACACCCAGTACAGTCCAAGTTCTGGAAGCGTGATCCAATCCAGCCAACCATTGCAAGCCCAGCACAGTGCAGCTCAGTCTGTTCAGAGACATGTTATTATCGCTCAGCACAGTCCAGACTCTGGAAGTACAACTCAAAGAACCCAGCAGAGTGGGGCTCATTCAGTCCAGGAACTTACTAATACCACCCAGTACAGTCCAAGTTCTGGAAGCGTGATCCAATCCAGTCAGCCATTACAACCACAGCAAGCTCAGCAGAGTGCAGCTCAGAGTGGAGCAGAGACATCGGCTTCTCCCAGTACTCCTCGCAAATACACCAGAACTTCCTTAGAACAGAAAACCATTAAAGAGAACTTACAACAGTGTGTAATGGTGGGCAGCAGCCAGGGACGTTCATCGCGCTCTAAGCTGCAGCAGAATAAAGAGGAGGGTGGTAATAATTTTCCACAATCTGCCCCAGTGAAACCATCTACACCCAGCAGAGACCCTCAGACCAGCACTGGTAATAGAAAGATAGATCAGGATTTCAAGCGTCCTGCAGCCGCGAAGCAGAAAGTGTTAAAATCTGAACCTGCGCTGCACCTGGCTGACAAGATTCCTTTCCTTGTAAAAAGAATGGAGTCCCTGAGGAAAGCCAAGACTAAGATCCAGAAGCAGATTGAATGTGTTTATAGACTTAAAGCTGCCAACCCCAAGAAGGAAATTTTATATGACAGCAAACTGAACTCCCTGGGCATTGAACTGGCCGGTGTGTCAAAGGACATTGATACTGTTCTGGAAGAACTGGGACCAGTGGCGGAGGTGTACTACAATCGTGATCGATTTGAGGCGGGATTGAGTGGAAGGATTGAGTCTTCTACAGAGTCAGACTCTGGGGATTCGGTCCAACGCACGCAGCCACTACATGTGTCTCCTGAAGGGAAGACTGTGCAGCCTCTGGATGACAGTGAGGTTGGAGTAGATCCTCCTGCTGGACTTCCAGCTCTGGAGGGTGGTGGGAACTTCAGTATAACCCAGCAGACATTCACAGTACAGGAGACTCAGAGGAGTGACATGGTGGACTCCCAGCACATGGATTGTGAGAACAGTGCTGCTGCCACTAGTACTCCTGGTGGGAGCCATGCTGGGGGGACTGGTGTTCATGGGGGGAGCCATGCTGGGGGGACTGGTGTTCATGGGGGGAGCCATGCTGGGGGGACTGGTGTTCATGGGGGGAGCCATGCTGGGGGGACTGGTGTTCATGGGGGGAGCCATGCTGGGGTGACTGGTGTTCCTGGTGGGAGCCATGCTGGGGTGACTGGCGTTCATGAGGGGAGTAACACTGGGGTAACTAGTAATGATGCTGCTGGTAATGATGATATGAGGTGCAGTGATGATGTCACTAATATTGATGTGAATAATTCTGATGTTATTAATGCTGGTATATCTGAATTAGAGGTCGACCGATATATCGGCCGGCCGATATATCGGCCGATATTTGGTGTTTTTTACTTAATCGGCATCAGCCGATTGTGCTGATAAAAAAAAGCCGATATAGCTTCAGCGCGACTTGTAAAAGACTTCTGTTCATAGAAGTCAGTGTAAGTTGCCTGTGTGAAGCGACTTCTCCCTCCTCTCTGGGCAGCCTGCCAAATCTGATAAAAAGAACCTGAAGGATACAATGTTTACACTTATGAATGAACTAAATGCTGTGTGTAGAAGTTCTCAGTTTAACCATTTAAAGACTAAATCTTTTCTGACATTTGTTGCTTACAAGTAAAAATCCTGTATTTTCTGCTAGAAAATCACTTAGAACCTGTTATATTCTTAATATCTAAATTTTAATTGGCTTTATTGAAAAGAATATGCATTTTCCATAATTGTTTGAATGACAGGACTTTGAGCTAGTGATACCCAAATGGCCATTCATTGACTGAAAATGCAGGTCAAGACCCTGTCAGAATTTGATGGATTTTGTAAATATATGTATGGGTCTTCCTATGTAACCGATACTTTGTTTGATTTAAGCGTTTATGTTTTAAGAGGTTAGTCTGAAAGCCTCTCACATATATCTGGTTTCATGTTTAAAATGTTTGGTTAAAGTGAAAAACAGATGGTGCTCTCTGTTAGAAGGTGGAGAAAAAGGGAGTGTATGGGAGGGATTTGTGTTTGGGCGCGAATTTGAAAGACTGAGTTCATATAGACAGAAGGAATCCAGTCTTCGAGGGCACTCTTCACACACACATTCTGCTTCCAAGACATGGCACTCACTCTTCACACAGATTCCTTCCAAGACATACACCTATTCAAGCCAGGACACAAGAGGTTAATCGGCCATCTTTGATTTTAAGGACTTTTTCAGATCTTTGAAACAAATGAACTATATTTGAACATTTTTTGCATATATGAAACAACACTAATTCTGAATATGAATGTACTATTTTTGTAAGTATTTTCCAAGTTTATGTGTGTACAATAAAACACACGGTTTTGATTTAAGCTGACTCAAGCAGAAATAATTCCAAAATTCGTCTCACGAGAATCATCATTATTGAAGGCTTTTTATACAATAATAAGCCATTTATTTCATTGGCGGACGCCAGCCAGTTTCAATCGTCAGAAGTTTTATGCCACTTTTCCGTTGTTCAGAGGGGAAACGTGATGAACAGAAAACTTTAAAATTATTGAAAGAACCTAGAAGAAACGCCAGATTGATGTTTTTGATGTTTGATTGCGTGAAGACCAGAGGATTTTGGAAATTCTGAAGTCTTGACAGACGGTTTAATTCGAGTCCAGCGGAAAACGGAAAAGTTTTATATTCGGTGAGTACCAAAATATGGAATTTATAAATGTTATAGCTGAAGGAAGTAAGTTAGAATTTGAAGGTTTAGCCAGCTATATTTCAGACACTAAGTTATGGCAATCAATGTATAATCAATGCCTACAGGCAAATAAAGAAATTGAGAAGAATAGATTTTCATTAGCTAAATCTAAGAGAAAATTAAGTAATATAATGAAATTAGTCTCAGTCTTCAATGCCATGGTTTTTGATATGCCAGGAAAACAAAGTCAAAGTGTAACAGAAATTGCACAAACACAGGAGAATTTACATATTGAACAATTAATGATTGAAAAAGATGCATTAGAACATAAAATGAATGCATTATTGGAATCAGTTAAAGAAAAAGAAAGTTGTATTGTTTTTTTAACTCAGAAAGAAATTGAACAAGAGAATGTTATAAGTTTGCTTAAAACGCAATTATTGCAAGCTCAGTCTTCTGCACATGCTCAGTGTTTAGCTTATGAACACGTGACAAAGTCAGAGGCGAGGGATGATGATGCTGATTCTGGATTTGACTCAGTGGGGTCATTTGAGGAGGTTAATGTTTCCTCAGACAATGAAAGTGTGAAGTCTGTTGATTTGAATATTAGTAATATTCAACAGAAATGTAAATTTTCATCGCCATATACTCAAAGAAAGGTATATGCAAAAAAACCAACTCTTAAATGTTTAGTTTGCAAAAGAGAGGGTCACATAGCTAGGTTTTGTGTGATGGCTAATAATAACGATATACAAAAGAGGTTGTATTATCCAAAAACGATGCCAAGGCGCTATGAAGTGTATTCTGTGCGCTGGTGTAGTAATTGGAGGTATAGAGGCCATAATAATCAAACTAATTTCCCTTTTGAGACCCAAATGCAAAGATTGCAAACTGCAAATAGTCCATTAAGACAGGAAAGGTATCACTATGTATCATATGACACTGTGAAAAACAATGTTAGCAGTCCTTAAATGAACTGCATGGATGGTAAAGATTTTCTGGTTATTGATTCTTTGATATGGATAATAAGGTTATGATTTGAGGTTCAGAGATTTGGTTTTTATGTGATATATTTTTAGTATTTTCAAGGATAATCCTTTTGGATTATTAATTTTTTATTAATTTTTCCCAGTTATGATTATTATGATTTTAATTTTTCATTTTTTGTTCAGATGGAACATTGAGAGGTTTAGTTCATCTGATAAGGGGGTAATTGACAGCTTTGTACTCAATTAGCAAAGGATGCAGATTTGTATGGAGAATTAGTGATTTTAACCTGAATATGGTCAAAATTATGTTGTGGAAAAAACAAATATAAGATTTTCCTTCGTTTTCAGAGGTTTAAAAGTTGAATCAATGTTTTCTTCCTCATCGGATGGTATTAGATCTATATTTTTGTTAATGATAACTAGATCTAATATCATGACTTAGATGGATTTTCTATATTTAATGTACCACAACACCTACAGGTGGAATTCACTAAATTTAATTATGACAGTTTAGATCACTTTGGTAAGCAAAAATTGCTTGAAATTCTTAAAGAGAAATTCTATTGGGACAAAATGGAAGAGACAGTAGACAGAGTAATTAAATATTGTTTAATCTGTGTACAAAGATATTTTAATTACTGACAGGATATGGATTAATTATGTTTTTCTAGTTTGAGGTATACTAGCAAATCTCAGTAGTGGCAGAGGATTCCATTTTATAGGTAAAATCATGTAGGTAATGTGTAAAATCTTGGGAATAGGACAGAGATTTCATGTATCATATCATTCACAGTTTGCAGGTACAGTTTTGTCAGTTACAGAGTATTCTTCATTTGATTTAATGACAGGAAGAATTATTTTGTCACTTGTGTTTCACAATGAACTATTGTTGGCAGTAGACAGCAAGGATTGATTGTGTCCCTTTGAAGTGTATTTTTCTGCAATGCTTGTGATTTGAGAAGGGATATTAGGATGTTATTTAAAGGTATTGAATGTCATTCAGAAAATGATATTTCTTTTTGGTATTTTCCTTTTGCATAAGAGTGTATTGGTTATAGATGATACAGGACAATTTGAACAGAATGGTGTTACATGCAGTTACTTGTATGAAAAATGGTCCCTCCACACAGTTTTAAGTTTGAGTTAAAAGATCATAATTTCCTTACTTTACAATATTCCTTGTTTAGGAGATTATTAAGAGACAATTTGTATATATACTGATATGTAGTATTTGTTTTAGAAGTTTAAAGAAACTTGTATTGTATAAGTTAAATGGTTACTCACAGAGCACATAGCCCCATCCTTAGGAATTTGAGAATCTGCATCTGTGGGACTACAAGATAAAAAAGAACCTTTCTGAATAAGAAAGGAGGGGGTTTGTTTTTTTAGGAGTAGAATGCCTGTAACAGAGGTTTTTGGCAGACATGCATTCCAGTAGACGTTGCAACAGACATTCACTCCAGTATACACAAGACACATATAAAGCATGAAAACTGTTGTTATATCCACACACACATATTTGATTCTTGTAACATTTTGTTATTTTATTATTAAAACCAAAATTATCTTTTATTCAAGATAAACGGTTTATCAAGATTGATGATTTAAATAAAAAATTAGATGTTGTTAGCATTAGTTTATACAGAAAGAAAAATGGTGATTAAAGAGTTGCCATGTGTAAGGTCACACCCAGAGATGGTGAGATACACGTCACAGGCGGAACTAAAGGTTCAGGAGAAGTGGACCATGGCAAAGTAATTGGGAAGGCTCATTTGACATCTTGGATGTTCAAGGGACAATGGTATTAGTTCAAGGATTTCTCAATCTAGTGAAAAAGCATGTATAAATAAAAATGTGGGTATAACAAATGTAATATTCTGAGATAAATGATGCTGCTTTTATTTTTCCTAGGAATGAATTATATTTCATTAACCTGGAGGAGTCATGGATTCCAAAAAAGAAGAAAGATGACAGTTCAACAAAAGAAAGTGTTAAAGAGAGAAGATTTATCATCATCACAGGATGCATCTTTTCCCTAGTGACAATTTTATCTGTGGTAAAATATATCACAAACTGTTCCAGCTATGCAGAGGTTAACAGGATTGAAGAATTACACTACAAAGACATTACATTATTCAGAGACAAAAGAGATCTAGACACTGATATCAATATAGATGATAAAAGTGATAAAGACATTGATATTAATACAGAGGACAAGAGTGATAAAGATATTGATCTTAATACAAATGACAGAATATAATTCTAGATATGTTGATATTAATACAGCTGAAGAATTGTATGGATATGTGTTGTAAGAACATGGGATTTTAAAGTAACAAGACAATTAACACAAATAAGGGTTAAAATTAGTATTTCTGTGGTCAACATGATTATTCCAGAAATTTATATTTTTCCACAGTCTTTGAACATTTTTGAAGATAATGATAGTTTGCATTTGATATGTAAAACAAAAATATATGTACCTCAGGATTCATTGGTAACTTGGAAAAGGAACGATGAATTTTTGGGAAGTTTTCTTCACAGTTCTACTATGATAATTCATAAAGGAATTTATGGTAGTGTGAAGTGGATCAATAATACATTTGTTTATCAACAAATGAGAGTATCTTTGAATGATACTGGTATATATGAATGTTGCATATCAATAGTAAATTATCCAATGAAATGTGCGAAGGGAAGTGTTGTTGTAAGGTCTCCTAGGAAAACTCCATGTGTTGGTAAGAAAAGTGTCTCAGCAAATCCATTTCAGATTAACCATTTCCAATCCAGAACTCTTTTGAGAGAGGGAAATTTTGTCATTTTATTGTGGAACTTTAATGTTTCAGAATGGAAAATTTCTACACGGTTTCCACAATGTCAAGGACATTTGGTTAATATGGAATTGGGTATTGAAAGATGGTTTGGAATTAATAATATAAATCATAACAGAAATAAGCGTGGTATTGTTGAAGGTATTTTAGGAGGGATTGGCACAATTGGGAGTATTACTAATAGTATGGACATTAATACTTTAAAGTCTGATCTTGAGACAGCTGGTTTAGTGGGTAGTAATGGGATTAAAATACAGAGAAATTTAAATGAAATTTTAGAAAATATGGTTATTAAAACAGCTAATATAATGGGTCCATCTATTTTACATCTTCAAAATATTACTCTTGATTTAATGTTAAGTGAACAACATTCTCATATTGCCAGAGCATGTTTAGAGATCAAGACTAAATATTCCACTAATTTTAAAATAATTGCTCAAGCATTCCAGAGTGGAATAACCCCTCTTGGCATTTTACAGAATTTACCCAGAGAATATGTATATGCTATAAATCATACAGATTTATGGGTAAATAAATGGATAGGATGTAAACAGGATGTTTGTTATAGTTCTTCTATGATTCCGATAGCAGGACAAGAACAAATTTTGGTTCCAATCACTGTCCTGGGATTACCGGTCAGCAATACACAATTATTGTATTATAAATTACAGTATACAGATTTTGCATTTAACAATGAAAATTCTGAATTAGAACAATTAGATTTGTCATCATGTTTACAATTTCAGTCTAAAGTTATCTGTTTACCTAATCAAGATAAAAGTATTTTTCATTCTTGTTATCATAATCATACATTGTGTTCAGCAAGAATAGAAAAAGTTGAAACAATTTCTGAATTAGTTACTCGTGTAGATAAAAAGAAGGTTTGTTTTCAGATCATGTCAGATACAGAAAGGGTTAAAACTTTTTTCTCTTCTTGTACAAATACAGAAAACCTAGATCAAGGCTTGTATTGTATAGAAGGAGACATTGTAGCAATAAGTATTAATGGGTTTAGAACAAATTTAACAAATATGCTTATGAAAAATATAAGTGCTCTTCCCACACAATATAATATATCTCAGGTAGATGAATTTCCTTGGGAAGAATGGGCAAATGTAATTAATAAGGATAAAGGTTTATTGATAGCTTTGGCTAAAGAACTTCAGAATGCAGAAATATTGTTTAAACATGAACAAGGTAATTTGCAAGAGATATCTCATCAATGGTCAGAATTTTCAGGAAGTAATTGGTGGAAAAAATTCAGTAATAGTGTATCAATTTGGGGAAAAACTTCAATAACCTCAGCAGCAGGAAATATTTTATCACATCTTATAGTTATTCTTTTATTATTATTATGTTATTCATTATATTCCAGTTATGTTTGATGTTTAGAATGAAAAAAATTATATTATCGAATTAGAAATGAAATCAAGAAAGGAGATGATTTATTGCAAAATAAGCTTAAGAGAAAGATGGGTTTTGGTATTGCAAACTCGGTTGGTGATGGAAATACATTTGGAGTTATTGGATCAAAGTCAGTATGAATGGGCCATGTATGCTATGAATGTATGATTGAAATATGATTGTTATTCATATTTCAGAGGGGAATGTTATATTCTTAATATCTAAATTTTAATTGGCTTTATTGAAAAGAATATGCATTTTCCATAATTGTTTGAATGACAGGACTTTGAGCTAGTGATACCCAAATGGCCATTCATTGACTGAAAATGCAGGTCAAGACCCTGTCAGAATTTGATGGATTTTGTAAATATATGTATGGGTCTTCCTATGTAACCGATACTTTGTTTGATTTAAGCGTTTATGTTTTAAGAGGTTAGTCTGAAAGCCTCTCACATATATCTGGTTTCATGTTTAAAATGTTTGGTTAAAGTGAAAAACAGATGGTGCTCTCTGTTAGAAGGTGGAGAAAAAGGGAGTGTATGGGAGGGATTTGTGTTTGGGCGCGAATTTGAAAGACTGAGTTCATATAGACAGAAGGAATCCAGTCTTCGAGGGCACTCTTCACACACACATTCTGCTTCCAAGACATGGCACTCACTCTTCACACAGATTCCTTCCAAGACATACACCTATTCAAGCCAGGACACAAGAGGTTAATCGGCCATCTTTGATTTTAAGGACTTTTTCAGATCTTTGAAACAAATGAACTATATTTGAACATTTTTTGCATATATGAAACAACACTAATTCTGAATATGAATGTACTATTTTTGTAAGTATTTTCCAAGTTTATGTGTGTACAATAAAACACACGGTTTTGATTTAAGCTGACTCAAGCAGAAATAATTCCAAAATTCGTCTCACGAGAATCATCATTATTGAAGGCTTTTTATACAATAATAAGCCATTTATTTCAGAACCCCCAAACATTATATATATTTTTTTTAGCAGAGACCCTAGGGAATAAAATAGCAGTTGTTGCAATATTTTATGTCACACGGTATTTGCGCAGCGGTCTTTCAAATGCAATTTAAAAAAAAAAAATACACTAATAAATTTAAAAAAAAACGAAGCAGTAAAGTTAGCCCATTTTTTTTCATCCAGAAGTTTTGATTACCTGTTTTTGTGTATTTATTATTTAAGAGAGGTGTTTTTTTGTATTTTTTTTTCTAAATTCTACATACAAGTGAACTGATTGGAGGTTTGTTTTGTTTAATAAATGTTTAAATGTAAAAAAAATTCCGTATCACTGAAGGTTGCTTTCACACTGGAGCGGGCATGCGTTGACGGTAAAACGCTGCTAGTTTTAGCGGCTCTTTACCATCATTTTAGCAGCGCTATTCGGCTGCTAGCAGGGCGCTTATAACCCAGCTAGCGGCCGAGGAAGGGGTTAAATGCGCCCCTGAGGCGCCACTGCCGAAACGCTTTGCAGGCGCTTCGGCAGCGGTGCGCATTCATTTCAATGGGCAGGAGTGGTGGTATACACCGCTCCAAAGATGTTGCTTGCAGGACTTTTTTTAACATCCTGCCAGCGCATCACCTCAGTGTGAAAGCACTCGGCTTTCACACTGAGACTGCAGGGGAGCCGTTTGACAGCACTTTACAGGTGCTATTTTTAACCCAAAAGCGCCTGAAAAACGCCCCATTGTGAAAGGGGTCTAACTGTTAGATTTTATGAGATGAAGGTAAAAAAAAAAAAGAAAAAAAAAATCGGCCTAATATATCGGCCCAAAAAAATCGGCATCACATATCGGCCATCGGCCACCACGATTTGTAAATATCGGCATCGGCATCGGCCAGAGAAAAACCCATATCGGTCAACCTCTAATCTGAATGGGGTCATCAGCAGTCTGAGGGCTCTGAGAATGTAGCGATGGAGGAGTCAGTTCAGAATAACTCTCAGGACTTCCACCCTTTGGTGGATCCACCACCTGCTCCACAAGGGAATGCTGGTCCATCTGGTCATGTCCCTCCTCGGAATGCCTGGAGCCGTGGGGCCCCTTCTTTTTCCACCAGTAACAGTTCTACTGGTCAGGCCTTTAAGAGAAGGAATGTGGTGAGATTGAAGCATAGGGGTTCCAGAGAGGAGCTCCCTGATAGGAGGTTTGTAGTAAGGGAGTTGCTGTGTCATCAGATGGGGTTTGCTCCTGCAGACATACTGGCAGTCATCAATCTCCCTGACAGACAAGGTTATGATGTCAGCTTTAACCACTTGCCGACCGCCTCACGCCTATATACGTGAGCAGAGCGGCACGGGCAGGCAAAATCACGTACCTGAAACGTGATTGCCTTCCCGCGGGTGGGGGGTCCGATCGGACCCCCCCCCGGTGCCAGCTGCGGTCGGCATTTGGTTGGAAGCGATGGGAGACGAGGGGGAGGCCATCCGATCGTGGCCCCCCCCTCGCGATCGCTCCCAGCCAATGACAAACATCCCCTGCCTCTGTATAGTACACAGAGGCAGAGGATGTGATGTCATCTCTCCTCGGCTCGGGAGTTTCCGTTCCAGCGCCGAGGGGAGATGACATGTAAGTGCACCAACACTCACACACACACAGTAGAACATGCCAGGCATACCTTACACCCCCGATCCCCCCCCAATCACCCCCCCCTGTCACAAACTGACACCAAGCAGGTTTTTTTTTTTTTTTTGTTTTTTTTTTCCTGATTACTGCATAGTGTCAGTTTGTGACAGTTAGCAGTGTTAGGGTAGTGACTGTTACCCCCCTGTAGGTCTAGGGTACCCCCCTTACCCCCCCTAATAAAGTTTTAACCCCTTGATCACCCCCCGTCACCAGTGTCGCTAAGCGATCATTTTTCTGATCGCTGTATTAGTGTCGCTGGTGACGCTAGTTAGGGACGTAAATATTTAGGTTCACCGTCAGCGTTTTATAGCGACAGGGACCCCCATATACTACCTAATAAATGTTTTAACCCCTTGATTGCCCCCTAGTTAACCCTTTCACCACTGATCACCGTATAACCGTTACGGGTGACGCTGGTTAGTTTGTTTATTTTTTATAGTGTCAGGGCACCCGCCGTTTATTACCAAATAAAAGTTTAGCCCCCTGTAGGTCTAGGGTACCCCCCTTACCCCCCCCTAATAAAGTTTTAACCCCTTGATTACCCCCTGTCACCAGTGTCGCTAAGCGATCATTTTTCTGATCGCTGTATTAGTGTCGCTGGTGACGCTAGTTAGGGACGTAAATATTTAGGTTCGCCGTCAGTGTTTTATAGCAACAGGGACCCCCATATACTATCTAATAAATGTTTTAACCCCTTGATGGCCCCCTAGTTAACCCTTTTACCACTGATCACCGTATAACCGTTACGGGTGACGCTGGTTAGTTTGTTTTTTATAGTGTCAGGGCACCCGCCGTTTATTACCAAAAAAAGGTTTAGCCCCCTGATCGCCCGGCGGTGATATGCGTCGCCCTAGGCAGCGTCAGATTAGCACCAGTACCGCGAACACCCATGCACGCACCGTACACGCACCGTACACCTCCCTTAGTGGTATAGTATCTGAACGCATCAATATCTGATCCGATCAGATCTATACTGGCGTCCCCAGCAGTTTAGGGTTCCCAAAAACGCAGTGTTAGCGGGATCAGCCCAGATACCTGCTAGCACCTGCGTTTTGCCCCTCCGCCCGGCCCAGCCCAGCCCACCCAAGTGCAGTATCGATCGATCACTGTCACTTTTTTTTGTAGCGTTTTGATGAACTGGCAAGCACCAGCGGCCTAGTACACCCCGGTCGTAGTCAAACCAGCACTGCAGTAACACTTGGTGACGTGGCGAGTCCCATAAGTGCAGTTCAAGCTGGTGAGGTGGCAAGCACAAGTAGTGTCCCGCTGCCACCAAAAAGACAAACACAGGCCCGTCGTGCCCATAGTGCCCTTCCTGCTGCATTCGCCAATCCTAATTGGGAACCCACCGCTTCTGCAGCGCCCGTACTTCCCCCATTCACATCCCCAACCAAATGCAGTCGGCTGCATGAGAGGCATTTATATATCCTCCCGAGTACCCCTACCCAACGAACCCCCCCAAAAAAGATGTTGTGTCTGCAGCAAGCGCGGATATAGGCATGACACTCACTATTATTGTCCCTCCTGTCCTGACAATCCTGGTCTTTGCATTGGTGAATGTTTTGAACGCTACCATTCACTAGTTGAGTATTAGCGTAGGGTACAGCATTGCACAGACTAGGCACACTTTCACAGGGTCTCCCAAGATGCGATCGCATTTTGAGAGACCCGAACCTGGAAGCGGTTACAGTTATAAAAGTTACAGTTACAAAAAAAAAGTGTAAAAAAAAAAAAAAACACAAACAAAAATAAAAAAAAATAGTTGTCGTTTTATTGTTCTCTCTCTCTATTCTCTCTCTCTATTGTTCTGCTCTTTTTTACTGTATTCTATTCTGCAATGTTTTATTGTTATTATGTTTTATCATGTTTGCTTTTCAGGTATGCAATTTTTTATACTTTACCGTTTACTGTGCTTTATTGTTAACCATTTTTTTGTCTTCAGGTACGCCATTCACGACTTTGAGTGGTTATACCAGAATGATGCCTGCAGGTTTAGGTATCATCTTGGTATCATTCTTTTTAGCCAGCGGTCGGCTTTCATGTAAAAGCAATCCTAGCGGCTAATTAGCCTCTAGACTGCTTTTACAAGCAGTGGGAGGGAATGCCCCCCCCCCCACCGTCTTCCGTGTTTTTCTCTGGCTCTCCTGTCTCAACAGGGAACCTGAGAATGCAGCCGGTGATTCAGCCAGCTGACCATAGAGCTGATCAGAGACCAGAGTGGCTCCAAACATCTCTATGGCCTAAGAAACCGGAAGCTACGAGCATTTTATGACTTAGATTTCGCCGGATGTAAATAGCGCCATTGGGAAATTGGGGGAGCATTTTATCACACCGATCTTGGTGTGGTCAGATGCTTTGAGGGCAGAGGAGAGATCTAGGGTCTAATAGACCCCAATTTTTTCAAAAAAGAGTACCTGTCACTACCTATTGCTATCATAGGGGATATTTACATTCCCTGAGATAACAATAAAAATGATTTAAAAAAAAAAAAAATGAAAGGAACAGTTTAAAAATAAGATAAAAAAGCAAAAAAATAATAAAGAAAAAAAAATAAATAAATAAAAAGCACCCCTGTCCCCCCTGCTCTCGCGCTAAGGCGAACGCAAGCGGCGGTCTGGCGTCAAATGTAAACAGCAATTGCACCATGCATGTGAGGTATCACCGCGAAGGTCAGATCGAGGGCAGTAATTTTAGCAGTAGACCTCCTCTGTAAATCTAAAGTGGTAACCTGTAAAGGCTTTTAAAGGCTTTTAAAAATGTATTAATTTTGTTGCCACTGCACGTTTGTGCGCAATTTTAAAGCATGTCATGTTTGGTATCCATGTACTCGGCCTAAGATCATCTTTTTTATTTCATCAAACATTTGGGCAATATAGTGTGTTTTAGTGCATTAAAATTTAAAAAAGTGTGTTTTTTCCCCAAAAAATGCGTTTGAAAATCGCTGCGCAAATACTGTGTGAAAAAAAAAAAATGAAACACCCACCATTTTAATCTGTAGGGCATTTGCTTTAAAATAATATATAATGTTTGGGGGTTCAAAGTAATTTTCTTGCAAAAAAAAATAATTTTTTCATGTAATCAAAAAGTGTCAGAAAGGGCTTTGTCTTCAAGTGGTTAGAAGAGTGGGTGATGTGTGACATAAGCTTCTAAATGTTGTGCATAAAATGCCAGGACAGTTCAAACCCCCCCCAAATGACCCCATTTTGGAAAGTAGACACCCCAAGCTATTTGCTGAGAGGCATGTCGAGTCCATGGAATATTTTATATTGTGACACAAGTAGCGGGAAAGAGACAAATTTTTTTTTTTTTGCACAAAGTTGTCACTAAATGTTATATTGCTCAAACGTGCCATGGGAATATGTGAAATTACACCCCAAAATAAATTCTGTTGCTTCTCCTGAGTACGGGGATACCACATGTGTGGGACTTTTTGGGAGCCTAGCCGCGCACGGGACCCCGAAAACCAAGCACCGCCTTCAGGCTTTCTAAGGCCGTAAATTTTTGATTTCACTCTTCACTGCCTATCACAGTTTCGGAGGCCATGGAATGCCCAGGTGGCACAAACCCCCCCCCAAATTACCCCATTTTGGAAAGTAGACACCCCAAGCTATTTGCTGAGAGGTATAGTGAGTATTTTGCAGACCTCACTTTTTGTCACAAAGTTTTGAAAATTGAAAAAAGAAAAAAAAAATTTTTTTTTCTGGTCTTTCTTCATTTTCAAAAACAAATGAGAGCTGCAAAATACTCACCATGCCTCTCAGCAAATAGCTTGGGGTGTCTACTTTCCAAAATGGGGTCATTTGGGGGGGGGGTTGTGCCATCTTGGCATTTTATGGCCTTCAAAACTGTGATAGGTAGTGAGGAGTAAAATAAAATAAAATGTATGCCCTTAGAAATCCTGAAGGTGGTGCTGGGTTTTCGGGGCCCCGTACGCGGCTAGGCTCCCAAAAAGTGCCACACATGTGGTATCCCCGTACTCAGGAGAAGCAGCTGAATGTATTTTGGGGTGCAATTCCACATATGCCCATGGCCTGTGTGAGCAATATATCATTTAGTGACAACTTTTTGTAAATTTTTTTTTTTTTTTTTTTTTTTGTCATTATTCAATCACTTGGGACAAAAAAAAAAATATTCAATGGGTTCAACATGCCTCTCAGCAATTTCCTTGGGGTGTCTACTTTCCAAAATGGGGTCATTTGGGGGGGTTTTGTACTGCCCTGCCATTTTAGCACCTCAAGAAATGACATAGGCAGTCATAAACTAAAAGCTGTGTAAATTCCAGAAAATGTACCCTAGTTTGTAGACGCTATAACTTTTGCGCAAACCAATAAATATACGCTTATTGACATTTTTTTTACCAAAGACATGTGGCCGAATACATTTTGGCCTAAATGTATGACTAAAATTTAGTTTATTGGATTTTTTTTATAACAAAAAGTAGAAAATATCATTTTTTTTCAAAATTTTCAGTCTTTTTCCGTTTATAGCGCAAAAAATAAAAACGGCAGAGGTGATCAAATACCATCAAAAGAAAGCTCTATTTGTGGGAAGAAAAGGACGCAAATTTCGTTTGGGTAGAGCATTGCATGACCGCGCAATTAGCAGTTAAAGCGACGCAGTGCCGAATTGTAAAAAGTGCTCTGGTCAGGAAGGGGGTAAATCCTTCCGGGGCTGAAGTGGTTAAGCTCATGTCTGGCTTAGACAGGTTCTGGGCCAGTTTCAGTGGTTTGTGGGATAAAGAGGGTTGGAGGAATTTCATCTTTATTCCCATCTCCAAACCTGACACAGTAAATGTCACCATCATGTTCTGGAATGAGTCTGTGCCCCCCCAGGATGTTGTCATCTGGCTTAGAAGACATTGTGAAATGGTTTCTGAGTTGACAAAAACTAAAGACAGTGATGGGATCTGGACGGGTGGTTGGAGGGTTCTTGTTAAGTTGAGGCAAAGTAACAATGTTACCCATCACCTACCAAACTCTTTTTTCATTGGGCGGGAGAGAGGAGTTTGCTTCTATGCAGGTCAGCCCAGGTTATGTTATAAATGTGGTAAATCTGGCCATGTGGCGAATGTTTGTACGATCCTGAAGTGTAATCTTTGTGGGGAGGTTGGCCACATCAGTTCTACCTGTGAGAAGGTTAAGTGCAATCTATGTGGTGGGCTTGGCCATTTCCATAGGGATTGCCCGGAGGCCTTCCATAATAAGGATGGGGAATCTGCAGACAATGAATTGTTGGCTGCAGCAGAACAACTAGAGGAAGAAGCTTTAATGAATGGGGCTGTATTGACTAGGGAGGAGGTGGTCCCGGAGGTCCAGGAGACTACTCCCGGGCGGACGGACAGTGTTCAGCAGGCTGAGGAGCAGCCGGCCCCACATTCCTCTTCTGTTCCAGTTCCTGTCTCTGTGAAGATCACTGGTCAGAAGAGGAGGAATAGGAAAAAAGATAAATCTACCCGTAAACCCGAAAGTGACTGGATATTAGTGCAGAAGTCAGCTAAAAAAGTGAAAGGGCCACCAGAAGTGGGTACGGCACTTTCCACCAATAGGTATGAAGCGTTGTCAGATTCAGATGCTGACTTCTATTCTCTGGAGGACCAGGAACTGGAGCAGGAATTAAAAAGAGTGGAAAAGGAGTATGTGATTGGCTCAGAGGATGACCCGCCCACTAAAAGGCGTCCGCCCCCTGATCCTGGATCCGCAGAATCTGATATGGAAACTGGTAGTCAGCAGAGTGACTCCGATTCTGACTTATAATGGAATGTTGGAGAAGTATAGATTTATGGAAAGGAGTCTTATTGTCACATTTATTACTATTGATGACCTTTAACTGCTAAGTTTTTGACCTAAACAACATGTCAGTAATTGTTGTATTTATGTTATTTCCAGTCAGTTAGTCTGTTATTATGTATCTTGTTTGTTTTTACAAATAAAAATCTCCATACATACAGAATAAGAACCGATACTGAGAATTACACTCGGCATACAGGACTAGAGAAGTGGTACTGTGCAGGGTCCATACATACAGAATAAGAACCGATACTGAGAATTACACTCGGCATACAGGACTAGAGAAGTGGTACTGTACAGGGTCCATACATACAGAATAAGAACCGATACTGAGAATTATGCCCAGCATACACAGCCATTAACCACTTCCTGAGCACCGTGCGCCAATGTACGTCGGCAGAATGGCAAGGGTGCGCAAAAGGTAGTAACCATACGTCCCTTCGTAATCCCGGGCCGGCGGCGCGTGCCTGTGGGTCCTGCAGACTTGATATCCGCCGGTTGCCTGCGATCATGACAAGGAGAGGCAGAATGGCGAAATGTAAACAAGGCATTTCCCTGTTCTGCCTAGTGACATGACAGGGATCTACTGCTCCCTGTCATTGGGAGCAGTGATTTCTCTCATGTCCTAGGTAGCCCATCCCCCTACAGTTAGAACACGGTGAGGGAACACATTTAACCCCTTGATTGCCCCCTAGTGTTAACCCTTTTCCTGCCAGTGACATTTACACAGTAATCAGTGGCTGTTTTTAGCTCTGTATAAATGTCAGTGATCCCAAAATAGCGTCGAAAGTGTCTGATCTGTCCGCCGCATTGTCGCAGTCCCGATAAAAATTGCAGATCACCGCCATTACAAATAAAAAATGATAATAAAAATGCCATAAATCTATCCCCTATTTTGTAGACGCTGTAGCCTTTGTACAAACCGATCAATATACACTTATTGCAATATGTAGAATATTACATATCGGCCTAAACTGAGAAAGAAATTCGTTTTTTAACATACTTTTTGGGGATATTTATTATAGCAAAAAGTAAAAAATCGTACTTTTTTTTTTCAAAATTGTCAGTCTTTTTTTGTTTATAGCGCAAAAAATAAAAACTGCAGAGGTGATTAAATACCACCAAAAAAAGTCTGTATTTGTGGGAAAAAAAGGACGTTAATTTTGTTTGGGTACAATGTCGCACGACCGTGCAATTGTCAGTTAAAGCGACACAGTGTGAATCGCAAAAAATGCTCTGGTCATTAAGGGGGTAAAATCTTCCGGGGCTGAAGTGGTAAAATGACCATAGTACAGTTTAATTATATCTAAAATCTATAAAATGATATAACATTTGGCTACAGTGTTACATGACCGAGGTATTTCCAGTCAAAGTTTCCAGGCCTGAAAAGTATTAGTTGGTATGATCAGTTAGCACTTTAATCGCGCCCCCCTATCACTGTTAAATATTACTCAAGTTAGTGTTGTCTACACTTTGAGGGGAGCAGCTCTTATTAATCACTGATTCTTAATTTTTTATAGAGCAAGGTTCACACTTAATTTTCACATTGTCAGATTGTGTTTCTTGCGATTAGCGTTTTTATTTAAATTTTTTATTATCATATTATTATTGTATATATTACTATTAATATTAAATATTTTTAGTTTTTCTTTTTATTCAGGTACACCGGCATTAAGATGCCACGACCCTCACGTCAACGGTCCCGTGGAAGGCGATCCCGCCAGGAGGGAGGAGAGGCACCCATCGCCCACCGAACGCGAGGACAGCTTCAGAGGAGACGAGAGGACGGAGCCAACAACATGCGCCATCCTCCTGGAGACAACAGGGATCAGCAACCAGCGCCTCAGAGACCACCGGCAATGGAGCAGCCTACCTGCTCCATTTGCCTCAGTGAGTATGGTGCAGAGGACTCTACTGAATTACAATGTAATGACATATTCCATTCTGATTGCATACACAGGTGGGTTCAGCAATATGCAACTTGTCCTCTGTGCCGTGCATTTATTCCATATTCTGTAGTTATATAGTATGGAGACAATGCATGCACTGTTACTGTCCTGGGGCTTGATGAAAATGGAGCCCCCATCCTGGATATCCAGAATGTATAGTATTTACTTTCAGATCCCCTGAAAACAACATGGGGTAATGTATATGTATATTTTTTTGCTGTTTCTGCTTCTAGTAGATGATGCTTAAAAAAAAATATACTTCAGACATTTACCACTGAAAAGGAGTCGCTTCACCCTGATTGAACTACCACCTCTCAGGTGAACACTCCAGACGTTCACCGCTGAAAAGGAGTCACTTCACCCTGATTGAGCTACTACCTCTCAGGTGAACACTCCAGACATTCACCACTGAAAAGGAGTCGCTTCACCCTGATTGAGCTACCACCTCTCAGGTGAACACTCCAGACGTTCACCACTGAAATAGAGTCTCTTCAGAGTTTAGTGTCACTTTAATAATATCTTGGAAAAAAGGAGAGGAATTGGCCGGCTATAAGGGGTGGAGGAGGCCAGATTTCTTTTTACACTAAACAATATCTTTATTTTTTCAGTAAAAATTCATAAACATCCATTAGTTAATGGTACTCCTACACTGCTCCTTTTTCCCCTCACGTCTGTTTGGAACCAGCAGTGCACGTTAGTTGCAGCCATGTACACTGCAAAGCCCAGAGCTCATAGCCCATAACATAGAGCCCAAAGCTTACAGCCTAGAGCCCAAAGCTCATAGCATAAAGTCTAAAGCCCAAAGCACATAGTTCATAGCCTAAAGTTCAAAGCCCATAGCCCAAAGCCCTTTTCGGGAAGTTGGATCATAAAAAAATAATAAATGGACCGGAGTTTAGTGTCACTTTTTTACCAACTTACACAAAAGAAGCGTGATTGGGCGGCTAGGAAAGAAGGAAGCCCAAAAGCCCATAGCCCAAAGCTACTTTTTTGATTTCAGAAAACATACTTAAATGTAATATATTTTTTAAACCAGAGTTTAGTGTCATTTCTTTAACATCTTACAAAGGAGAGTGATTTGGCCAACTGTAATGCCGCGTACACGTGATCAGACTTTCAGCCAACAAATGTTGGCTAACAGGTTCTCAAATTTTTGTTGTCGGACTTTCCCGATCAAGTCCGTCGCACAAAAGTCCAGGCATGCTCAGAATCAAGTACGAGCCGGAAGCGCTCGGTCTTGTAAAACTAGTGTTCGTAATGGAGATATCACATGACTATTGAACTTCCTTTTCTTTAATCGTTCATCACAGGACACAGAGCCATAGTAATTACTATGTGGGTTATAGGCCACCTTTAGGTGCTGGACATTGGCACGCCCTAAACAGGAAGTTGCCTCCCTATATAACCCCTCTCATACCGGGAGTACCTCAGTTTTTTTGCCAGTGTCTAAGGTGTTGGTCAGGAGTAAAGATGTGCTGTGCTGAGCTCCACTGGAGCAATCCTTGCTGGGGCTAGCTGTGCAGCCGGATCCATTCAAAGTGTCTTTTAGGCCGAATTGAATGGTACCCGGGCCTCGTGTCCGAAGAAATGAGGTTTTGCCTGTAACGCTTCTCTTTTTAGAGAGCTGGACCCTGGGATCCAGTGCTTTGGTATTTTCAGCCATAAAGTTTTACTGGCGGGGTGCTATTACGGGTCCAGGAGTGTAGGGTCCCCGGTTCCTGAAGGTTTGTTAACAGAACCCACCGTGAAGGGTGAAGATTGGGTCTATTGGTTTTACCACAAAAAACCCTGCGGGAAAGGTAAGTGGAGTTTTTCTAAGTAATTTTTAAATTTTCTTATGAAATGTCTCCTTTAACCACTTGCCGACCGCCTCACACCGATGTACGTCGGTAGAATGGCACGGGCAGGCAGAATCGCGTACCTGTACGTGATCTGCCTCCCGCGGGTGGGGGGTCCGATCGGACCCCCCCGGTGCCCGAGGCGGCCGGCATTTGTTCGCGGGTGTTTAGAGGTGAGGGGGAGGCCATCCATTCGTGGCCACCCCCTCGCCATCACTCCCAGCGAATGAAATCCTTCCTCTGCCTCTGTAATGTAAACAGAGGGAGAGGAAGTGATGTCATGCCTCCTCGAGCCGGTCTTTTCGTTCCGGCGCCGAGGACAGAAGACATCAATGTGAGTTACACCAACACTACACTTACAGTAGAACACACTAGGCACACTTTTCACCCCCCCCATCACCCCCCTGTACCCCCTGTCACACTGACACCAATAGCAGTTTTTTTTTTTTTTGCATTGGTGTCAGTTTGTGACAGTTATAAGTGTTAGGGCAGTTAGGGTTAGCCCCCTTTAGGTCTGGGGTACCCCCCTTTAAGTCCAGGGTACCCCCCTAACCCCCCCTAATAAAGGTTAACCCCTTGATCACCCCGCCGTTGCCAGTGTCACTAAGCGATCGTTTTTCTGATCGCTGTATTAGTGTCACTGGTGACACTAGTTAGGGAGGTAAGTATATAGGTTCGCTGTCAGTGTTTTATAGCGACAGGGACCCATATACTACCTAATAAAGGTTTTAACCCCTTGATTGCCCCCTAGTTAACCCTTTCACCAGCGATCACCGTATAAGTGTTACGGGTGACGCTGGTTGGTTAGTTTGTTTTTTATAGTTTTAGGGCACCCGCCGTTTATTACCTTATAAAGGTTTAATCCCTAATTGCCCGGCGGTGATATAAGTTACGTTTTTAGGGTCAGATAAGGTCTGCGTCGCCCCAGGCAGCGTCAGTTTAGCGCCAGTACCGCTAACACCCACGCACGCAGCATACACCTCCCTTAGTGCTATAGTATCTGAACGGATCGATATCTGATCCGATCAGATCTATACTAGCATCCCCAGCAGTTTAGGGTTCCCATAAACACAGTGTTAGCGGGATCAGCCCAGATACCTGCTAGCACCTGCGTTTTGCCCCTCGGCCCAGCCCACCCAAGTGCAGTATCGATCGATCACTGACACTTACAAAACACTAAGCACACATAACTGCAGCATTCGCAGAGTCAGGCCTGATCCCTGCGATCGCTAACAGTTTTTTGGTAGCGTTTTGAATTGGTCGCTAACAGTCAGGAGCTTTTTTGCATGTGAGTCTCACTAGTGTACCCCTAAATTTAGAGCCCAAAATGGCAAATCGAAGGTACACTAGTGAAGAGGTCTACACGTTTCTGAGCATGACAGATAGTGAAGAGGAAGTCACTCATCTGTCAGATTCAGGCTCAGAATACAATCCTGTAGAGGACAGCGGCTCCATGACAGATAGCTCTGATGACGGAGTTGTGGTCCCTGCTAAGGTCAGGCGTACCAGACACCAATCTTCTTCTTCTGTCCTTGAAGTGCAAGAACCGCAGGTCCCTCGTATGGAGCAGAGAAGTACTAGCGCCGCTATTCCTTCTGATGAACTGGCAAGCACCAGCGGCCTAGTACATCCTGGTCGTACATCCAGCACTGCAGTAACACGTGGTGACGTGGCGAGTCCCATAAGTGCAGTTCAAGCTGGCGAGGTGGCAAGCACTAGTAGTGTCCCGCTGCCACCAAGAAGATGAACACAGGCCCGTCGTGCCCATAGTGCCCTTCCTTCTGCATTCGCCAATCCGAATTGGGAACCCACCACTTCTGCAGCACCCGTACTTCCCCCATTCACTGGCCAACCCGGAATTCAGGTGGAAACAGTTGATTTTACGCCACTGGATTTTTATTCGCTGTTTTTCACCGAAGATATCTATAGATCTATTGTGGACCAAAGCAATTTATACGCTGGTCAACACATCGCCGCTAATCCCCAGTCCTCCCTTGCCAGAGATTGGAGACCAATTACGGTCCCTGAATTTAAGATCTTTTTGGGCCTTTCCCTCAACATGGGCATAAATAAAAAGAGTGAGTTGCGGTCATATTGGTCCACTGACCCAATTTACCATATGCCTGTGTTCTCTGCTTCCATGGCCAGGGCACGATACGAGCAGATTTTGCGGTTCATGCACTTCAATGACAATGAACTCTGTCGTCCTCGTGGAGACCCTGGATACACTCGGTTCTACAAAATTCGGCCCCTCGTAAACCACTTCAACCAGCGTTTTGCAGACTTGTTTACTCCCCATCAAGTTGTCTGCGTTGATGAGTCCCTGATTAAATTTTCTGGCCACTTGTCATTCAAACAGTACCTTCCCAGCAAGCGTGCCAGATACGGGGTCAAGAAGTATAAGCTCTGTGACAGGGCCACAGGCTTTACATGTAGATTTATGGTTTACAAGGGCAAAGATAGTCACGTAGAGCCGACAAACTGCCCTGACTACATAGGAAGTGCTGGCAAGATAGTGTGGGACTTGGTGTCACCCTTATTCGGAAAGGGGTACCACTTGTACGTGGACAATTATTACACAAGCGTGCCACTTTTTAGTCACCTTTTTGATTAACAGATTGGAGCATGTGGCACCGTGCGATCTAATCGCCGGGGCTTTCCCCAGCGGCTTGTAGATTCCCGTCTTAGGCTGGGGGAGAGAGCCTGCTTGCAGTGTAATAACTTGCTCGCTATGAAGTGGAGAGACAATAAGAATGTTTTCGTTCTTACCTCCCTTCATGCAGACACGACGGCCCAAATTACTACGGCGACTGGTGTTGTGGAGAAACCCCTCTGTGTCCACGAATATAACCAAAATACGGGAGGGGTGGACCTCAACGACCAGTTGTTGGCGCCGTACCTAGTTGCCCGTAAGGCCAGACGCTGGTACAAAAAAGTGTGTTTATTTCAATTGGCTTTGCTGAACGCTCATGTACTATACAGAGATTCAGGACGGACTGGATCCTTCCTTAAATTCCAGGAAGAGATCGTCAGAGCCCTTCTGTTTCCAGACGGTGCTCCACCTCACCTTCGCCAACCAAATGCAGTAAGCCGGCTGCATGAGAGGCATTTTCCTTATGTCCTCTCGAGTACCCCTACCCAACGAGCCCCCCAAAGAAGATGTTGTGTCTGTAGCAAGCGCGGATTTAGGCGTGACACCCGGTATTATTGTCCCTCCTGTCCTGACAATCCTGGTCTATGCATTGGTGAATGTTTTGAACGCTACCATACACTAGTTGAGTTTTAGCGTAGGGTACAGCATTGCACAGACTAGGACACACTTTCACAGGGTCTCACAGTTACAAAAGTTAAAGTTACTAAAAAAAGTGTAAAAAAATAAAATAAAAAATAAAAACACAAAAAAAATATTAAAAAAACCCCCCCCAAAAATAGTTGTCGTTTTATTGTTCTCTCTCTCTCTATTCTCTCTCTATTGTTCTGCTCTTTTTTACTGTATTCTATTCTGCAATGTTTTATTGTTTTTATGTTTTACCATGTTTGCTTTTCAGATATGCAATTTTTTTATACTTTACTGTTTACTGTGTTTTGTTGGTAACCATTTTTTTGTTTTCAGGTACGCCATTCAGCTGCAGAGCGGATTTATTTATCTTGACAGCAACAGCGTTTGCTCCCACGATACATAAAGCCGTGGCTCCAGCGCTGTCGGAGGTGATTTCACCACCACAGTTACATACTTCAGCATATATGCTGAAGTGTGGGGGCAGCAGTGGGTGGAGGAGCGATTTGCTCCTGCCTTTTGTGGGAGGATGCCCCCATGCTTCGGCATATATATATTTTAGGCACAGGTTGCGTTAAATGTTTTATTTTTTACTATTTTTTTTTTGTATTTGCTTTGCAGGTATGGTAAGTCTTAGGCCCCTTTCACACTTATACTACTTCAAAGTCGCGCGATTTTGCCGCGATTTGGGAGCAGTACTACTTTGTACGACCTTGCCACGTTTTTGGCATTAACAAATGAAAACATACAGTAGTTGGTATGAATCACAAGGGGGAACTCCACGCCAAGTTTTAAATAAAACTGTGTTTTTTATTGATGCTTTTTTCCCTAGGTGAATGGGTAGGGGTACCATGTACCCCATACTCATTCACATAGGGTGGGGGGCCGGGATCTGGGGGCTCCCTTATTAAAGGGGGATCCCGGATTCCGATAAGCCCCCCGCCCGCAGACCCCGACAACCAACGGTCAGGGTTGTCGGGAAGAGGCCCTTGTCCTCATCAACATGGGGACAAGGTGCTTTGGGGTGGGGGGGCCCGGCAGGGTGCCCCCCATGCCCTAAAGCACCCACACCCCCATGTTGAGGGCATGCGGCCTGGTACGGTCCAGGAGGGGGGGGGGGCGCTCGCTCGTCCCCACCCCCATTCCTGACCGGCTGGGCTGCGTGCTCGGATAAGGGTCTGGTATGGATTTTGGGGGGGGCCCCACGCCAATTTTTTGGCGTAGGGGGTTCCCCTTAGATCCATACCAGACCTAAGGGCCTGGTATGCCCCTGGGGGGGGACCCACGCCGTTTTTTTAATTTAAAACTTGGCGTGGAGTTCCCCCTCTGGATTCATACCAGACAGCTGTCAGCACTGCCTGTCGCTCATCGGGAAAGGAAAAAAAGTTTTCCTTTCCCGATCAGCGAGCCAGGCTTGTGCTTACAAAGTCGTACTGAAGTCGTGTCTATATTATTCAGGCACGATTTGCATGCTACTTCAGGGTTTAACATTGAGGTCTATGGAGTACAACTCGCATAGAAGTTGGACCAAAGTAGTGCAGGGACTACTTTCAAGTAGGCACGACTTAAAGTCGTGCCAATATGAATGGTAGTCATTGAAAATCATGGAGAATGACTTGTCATACGATTTTGCAGTACAAAATCGTGGGACAAGTCGTATAAGTGTGAAAGGGGCCCAACTGTTATACTGTAATGTTACTTTGTTTTATTGTTAACCATCATTTGCTTAGCAGGTACACCATTCAGTTGTAGCGCGGATTTATTTATCTTGACAGCAACAGCATTTGCTCCCACGATATATAAAGCCATGACTCCAGCGCTGTCGGAGGTGATTTCACCACCACAGTTACATACTTCAGCATATATGCCGAAGCATGGGGGCAGCAGAGGGCGGAGGAGCGATTTGCTCCTAACTTTTGCGGGAGGATGCCACCATGCTTCGGCATATATATACGGTGCATGTATGCCCATCATTAGAAGTGGGTGGATGAAGGGAGGTATTCTAATGGTGGGCATACCCACCGATCAATCTCTTTTTTTTCGTTCAGCCCACAGGCTGCATGAAAAAAAAGTTTACAATATATGCCCAACAAGGACCAGCAACGTACTGGTATGTTACTGGACTTTGAGTGGTTATACCAGAATGATGCCTGCAGGTTTAGGTATCATCTTGGTATCATTCTTTTCAGCCAGCGGTCGGCTTTCATGTAAAAGCAATCCTAGCGGCTAATTAGCCTTTAGACTGCTTTTACAAGCAGTGGGAGGGAATGCCCCCCCCCCCCCACCGTCTTCCATGTTTTTCTCTGGCTCTCCTGTCCCAACAGGGAACCTGAGAATGCAGCCGGTGATTTCAGCCAGCTGACCATAGAGGTGATCAGAGACCAGAGTGGCTCCAAACATCTCTATGGCCTAAGAAACCGGAAGCTACGAGCATTTTATGACTTAGATTTCGCCGGATGTAAATAGCGCCATTGGGAAATTGGGGGAGCATTTTATCACACCGATCTTGGTGTGGTCAGATGCTTTGAGGGCAGAGGAGAGATCTAGGGTCTAATAGACCCCAATTTTTTCAAAAAAGAGTACCTGTCACTACCTATTGCTATCATAGGGGATATTTACATTCCCTGAGATAACAATAAAAATGATTTAAAAAAAAAAAAATGAAAGGAACAGTTTAAAAATAAGATAAAAAAGCAAAAAAATAATAAAGAAAAAAAAAATAAATAAATAAAAAGCACCCCTGTCCCCCCTGCTCTCGCGCTAAGGCGAACGCAAGCGGCGGTCTGGCGTCAAATGTAAACAGCAATTGCACCATGCATGTGAGGTATCACCGCGAAGGTCAGATCGAGGGCAGTAATTTTAGCAGTAGACCTCCTCTGTAAATCTAAAGTGGTAACCTGTAAAGGCTTTTAAAGGCTTTTAAAAATGTATTAATTTTGTTGCCACTGCACGTTTGTGCGCAATTTTAAAGCATGTCATGTTTGGTATCCATGTACTCGGCCTAAGATCATCTTTTTTATTTCATCAAACATTTGGGCAATATAGTGTGTTTTAGTGCATTAAAATTTAAAAAAGTGTGTTTTTTCCCCAAAAAATGCGTTTGAAAATCGCTGCGCAAATACTGTGTGAAAAAAAAAAAATGAAACACCCACCATTTTAATCTGTAGGGCATTTGCTTTAAAATAATATATAATGTTTGGGGGTTCAAAGTAATTTTCTTGCAAAAAAAAATAATTTTTTCATGTAATCAAAAAGTGTCAGAAAGGGCTTTGTCTTCAAGTGGTTAGAAGAGTGGGTGATGTGTGACATAAGCTTCTAAATGTTGTGCATAAAATGCCAGGACAGTTCAAACCCCCCCCCAAATGACCCCATTTTGGAAAGTAGACACCCCAAGCTATTTGCTGAGAGGCATGTCGAGTCCATGGAATATTTTATATTGTGACACAAGTAGCGGGAAAGAGACAAATTTTTTTTTTTTTGCACAAAGTTGTCACTAAATGTTATATTGCTCAAACGTGCCATGGGAATATGTGAAATTACACCCCAAAATAAATTCTGTTGCTTCTCTTGAGTACGGGGATACCACATGTGTGGGACTTTTTGGGAGCCTAGCCGCGCACGGGACCCCGAAAACCAAGCACCGCCTTCAGGCTTTCTAAGGCCGTAAATTTTTGATTTCACTCTTCACTGCCTATCACAGTTTCGGAGGCCATGGAATGCCCAGGTGGCACAAACCCCCCCCCAAATTACCCCATTTTGGAAAGTAGACACCCCAAGCTATTTGCTGAGAGGTATAGTGAGTATTTTGCAGACCTCACTTTTTGTCACAAAGTTTTGAAAATTGAAAAAAGAAAAAAAAAATTTTTTTTTCTGGTCTTTCTTCATTTTCAAAAACAAATGAGAGCTGCAAAATACTCACCATGCCTCTCAGCAAATAGCTTGGGGTGTCTACTTTCCAAAATGGGGTCATTTGGGGGGGGGGTTTGTGCCATCTTGGCATTTTATGGCCTTCAAAACTGTGATAGGTAGTGAGGAGTAAAATCAAAAATGTATGGCCTTAGAAATCCTGAAGGTGGTGCTGGGTTTTCGGGGCCCCGTACGCGGCTAGGCTCCCAAAAAGTGCCACACATGTGGTATCCCCGTACTCAGGAGAAGCAGCTGAATGTATTTTGGGGTGCAATTCCACATATGCCCATGGCCTGTGTGAGCAATATATCATTTAGTGACAACTTTTTGTAAATTTTTTTTTTTTTTTTTTTTTTTTGTCATTATTCAATCACTTGGGACAAAAAAAAAAATATTCAATGGGTTCAACATGCCTCTCAGCAATTTCCTTGGGGTGTCTACTTTCCAAAATGGGGTCATTTGGGGGGGTTTTGTACTGCCCTGCCATTTTAGCACCTCAAGAAATGACATAGGCAGTCATAAACTAAAAGCTGTGTAAATTCCAGAAAATGTACCCTAGTTTGTAGACGCTATAACTTTTGCGCAAACCAATAAATATACGCTTATTGACATTTTTTTTACCAAAGACATGTGGCCGAATACATTTTGGCCTAAATGTATGACTAAAATTTAGTTTATTGGATTTTTTTTATAACAAAAAGTAGAAAATATCATTTTTTTTCAAAATTTTCAGTCTTTTTCCGTTTATAGCGCAAAAAATAAAAACGGCAGAGGTGATCAAATACCATCAAAAGAAAGCTCTATTTGTGGGAAGAAAAGGACGCAAATTTCGTTTGGGTAGAGCATTGCATGACCGCGCAATTAGCAGTTAAAGCGACGCAGTGCCGAATTGTAAAAAGTGCTCTGGTCAGGAAGGGGGTAAATCCTTCCGGGGCTGAAGTGGTTAAGCTCATGTCTGGCTTAGACAGGTTCTGGGCCAGTTTCAGTGGTTTGTGGGATAAAGAGGGTTGGAGGAATTTCATCTTTATTCCCATCTCCAAACCTGACACAGTAAATGTCACCATCATGTTCTGGAATGAGTCTGTGCCCCCCCAGGATGTTGTCATCTGGCTTAGAAGACATTGTGAAATGGTTTCTGAGTTGACAAAAACTAAAGACAGTGATGGGATCTGGACGGGTGGTTGGAGGGTTCTTGTTAAGTTGAGGCAAAGTAACAATGTTACCCATCACCTACCAAACTCTTTTTTCATTGGGCGGGAGAGAGGAGTTTGCTTCTATGCAGGTCAGCCCAGGTTATGTTATAAATGTGGTAAATCTGGCCATGTGGCGAATGTTTGTACGATCCTGAAGTGTAATCTTTGTGGGGAGGTTGGCCACATCAGTTCTACCTGTGAGAAGGTTAAGTGCAATCTATGTGGTGGGCTTGGCCATTTCCATAGGGATTGCCCGGAGGCCTTCCATAATAAGGATGGGGAATCTGCAGACAATGAATTGTTGGCTGCAGCAGAACAACTAGAGGAAGAAGCTTTAATGAATGGGGCTGTATTGACTAGGGAGGAGGTGGTCCCGGAGGTCCAGGAGACTACTCCCGGGCGGACGGACAGTGTTCAGCAGGCTGAGGAGCAGCCGGCCCCACATTCCTCTTCTGTTCCAGTTCCTGTCTCTGTGAAGATCACTGGTCAGAAGAGGAGGAATAGGAAAAAAGATAAATCTACCCGTAAACCCGAAAGTGACTGGATATTAGTGCAGAAGTCAGCTAAAAAAGTGAAAGGGCCACCAGAAGTGGGTACGGCACTTTCCACCAATAGGTATGAAGCGTTGTCAGATTCAGATGCTGACTTCTATTCTCTGGAGGACCAGGAACTGGAGCAGGAATTAAAAAGAGTGGAAAAGGAGTATGTGATTGGCTCAGAGGATGACCCGCCCACTAAAAGGCGTCCGCCCCCTGATCCTGGATCCGCAGAATCTGATATGGAAACTGGTAGTCAGCAGAGTGACTCCGATTCTGACTTATAATGGAATGTTGGAGAAGTATAGATTTATGGAAAGGAGTCTTATTGTCACATTTATTACTATTGATGACCTTTAACTGCTAAGTTTTTGACCTAAACAACATGTCAGTAATTGTTGTATTTATGTTATTTCCAGTCAGTTAGTCTGTTATTATGTATCTTGTTTGTTTTTACAAATAAAAATCTCCATACATACAGAATAAGAACCGATACTGAGAATTACACTCGGCATACAGGACTAGAGAAGTGGTACTGTGCAGGGTCCATACATACAGAATAAGAACCGATACTGAGAATTACACTCGGCATACAGGACTAGAGAAGTGGTACTGTACAGGGTCCATACATACAGAATAAGAACCGATACTGAGAATTATGCCCAGCATACACAGCCATTAACCGCTTCCTGAGCACCGTGCGCCAATGTACGTCGGCAGAATGGCAAGGGTGCGCAAAAGGTAGTAACCATACGTCCCTTCGTAATCCCGGGCCGGCGGCGCGTGCCTGTGGGTCCTGCAGACTTGATATCCGCCGGTTGCCTGCGATCATGACAAGGAGAGGCAGAATGGCGAAATGTAAACAAGGCATTTCCCTGTTCTGCCTAGTGACATGACAGGGATCTACTGCTCCCTGTCATTGGGAGCAGTGATTTCTCTCATGTCCTAGGTAGCCCATCCCCCTACAGTTAGAACACGGTGAGGGAACACATTTAACCCCTTGATTGCCCCCTAGTGTTAACCCTTTTCCTGCCAGTGACATTTACACAGTAATCAGTGGCTGTTTTTAGCTCTGTATAAATGTCAGTGATCCCAAAATAGCGTCGAAAGTGTCTGATCTGTCCGCCGCATTGTCGCAGTCCCGATAAAAATTGCAGATCACCGCCATTACAAATAAAAAATGATAATAAAAATGCCATAAATCTATCCCCTATTTTGTAGACGCTGTAGCCTTTGTACAAACCGATCAATATACACTTATTGCAATATGTAGAATATTACATATCGGCCTAAACTGAGAAAGAAATTCGTTTTTTAACATACTTTTTGGGGATATTTATTATAGCAAAAAGTAAAAAATCGTACTTTTTTTTTTCAAAATTGTCAGTCTTTTTTTGTTTATAGCGCAAAAAATAAAAACTGCAGAGGTGATTAAATACCACCAAAAAAAGTCTGTATTTGTGGGAAAAAAAGGACGTTAATTTTGTTTGGGTACAATGTCGCACGACCGTGCAATTGTCAGTTAAAGCGACACAGTGTGAATCGCAAAAAATGCTCTGGTCATTAAGGGGGTAAAATCTTCCGGGGCTGAAGTGGTAAAATGACCATAGTACAGTTTAATTATATGTAAAATCTATAAAATGATATAACATTTGGCTACAGTGTTACATGACCGAGGTATTTCCAGTCAAAGTTTCCAGGCCTGAAAAGTATTAGTTGGTATGATCAGTTAGCACTTTAATCGCGCCCCCCTATCACTGTTAAATATTACTCAAGTTAGTGTTGTCTACACTTTGAGGGGAGCAGCTCTTATTAATCACTGATTCTTAATTTTTTATAGAGCAAGGTTCACACTTAATTTTCACATTGTCAGATTGTGTTTCTTGCGATTAGCGTTTTTATTTAAATTTTTTATTATCATATTATTATTGTATATATTACTATTAATATTAAATATTTTTAGTTTTTCTTTTTATTCAGGTACACCGGCATTAAGATGCCACGACCCTCACGTCAACGGTCCCGTGGAAGGCGATCCCGCCAGGAGGGAGGAGAGGCACCCATCGCCCACCGAACGCGAGGACAGCTTCAGAGGAGACGAGAGGACGGAGCCAACAACATGCGCCATCCTCCTGGAGACAACAGGGATCAGCAACCAGCGCCTCAGAGACCACCGGCAATGGAGCAGCCTACCTGCTCCATTTGCCTCAGTGAGTATGGTGCAGAGGACTCTACTGAATTACAATGTAATGACATATTCCATTCTGATTGCATACACAGGTGGGTTCAGCAATATGCAACTTGTCCTCTGTGCCGTGCATTTATTCCATATTCTGTAGTTATATAGTATGGAGACAATGCATGCACTGTTACTGTCCTGGGGCTTGATAAAAATGGAGCCCCCATTCTGGATATCCAGAATGTATAGTATTTACTTTCAGATCCCCTGAAAACAACATGGGGTAATGTATATGTATATTTTTTTGCTGTTTCTGCTTCTAGTAGATGATGCTTAAAAAAAAATATACTTCAGACATTTACCACTGAAAAGGAGTCGCTTCACCCTGATTGAACTACCACCTCTCAGGTGAACACTCCAGACATTCACCGCTGAAAAGGAGTCACTTCACCCTGATTGAGCTACTACCTCTCAGGTGAACACTCCAGACATTCACCACTGAAAAGGAGTCGCTTCACCCTGATTGAGCTACCACCTCTCAGGTGAACACTCCAGACGTTCACCACTGAAATAGAGTCTCTTCAGAGTTTAGTGTCACTTTAATAATATCTTGGAAAAAAGGAGAGGAATTGGCCGGCTATAAGGGGTGGAGGAGGCCAGATTTCTTTTTACACTAAACAATATCTTTATTTTTTCAGTAAAAATTCATAAACATCCATTAGTTAATGGTACTCCTACACTGCTCCTTTTTCCCCTCACGTCTGTTTGGAACCAGCAGTGCACGTTAGTTGCAGCCATGTACACTGCAAAGCCCAGAGCTCATAGCCCATAACATAGAGCCCAAAGCTTACAGCCTAGAGCCCAAAGCTCATAGCATAAAGTCTAAAGCCCAAAGCACATAGTTCATAGCCTAAAGTTCAAAGCCCATAGCCCAAAGCCCTTTTCGGGAAGTTGGATCATAAAAAAATAATAAATGGACCGGAGTTTAGTGTCACTTTTTTACCAACTTACACAAAAGAAGCGTGATTGGGCGGCTAGGAAAGAAGGAAGCCCAAAAGCCCATAGCCCAAAGCTACTTTTTTGATTTCAGAAAACATACTTAAATGTAATATATTTTTTAAACCAGAGTTTAGTGTCATTTCTTTAACATCTTACAAAGGAGAGTGATTTGGCCAACTGTAATGCCGCGTACACGTGATCAGACTTTCAGCCAACAAATGTTGGCTAACAGGTTCTCAAATTTTTGTTGTCGGACTTTCCCGATCAAGTCCGTCGCACAAAAGTCCAGGCATGCTCAGAATCAAGTACGAGCCGGAAGCGCTCGGTCTTGTAAAACTAGTGTTCGTAATGGAGATATCACATGACTATTGAACTTCCTTTTCTTTAATCGTTCATCACAGGACACAGAGCCATAGTAATTACTATGTGGGTTATAGGCCACCTTTAGGTGCTGGACATTGGCACGCCCTAAACAGGAAGTTGCCTCCCTATATAACCCCTCTCATACCGGGAGTACCTCAGTTTTTTTGCCAGTGTCTAAGGTGTTGGTCAGGAGTAAAGATGTGCTGTGCTGAGCTCCACTGGAGCAATCCTTGCTGGGGCTAGCTGTGCAGCCGGATCCATTCAAAGTGTCTTTTAGGCCGAATTGAATGGTACCCGGGCCTCGTGTCCGAAGAAATGAGGTTTTGCCTGTAACGCTTCTCTTTTTAGAGAGCTGGACCCTGGGATCCAGTGCTTTGGTATTTTCAGCCATAAAGTTTTACTGGCGGGGTGCTATTACGGGTCCAGGAGTGTAGGGTCCCCGGTTCCTGAAGGTTTGTTAACAGAACCCACCGTGAAGGGTGAAGATTGGGTCTATTGGTTTTACCACAAAAAACCCTGCGGGAAAGGTAAGTGGAGTTTTTCTAAGTAATTTTTAAATTTTCTTATGAAATGTCTCCTTTAACCACTTGCCGACCGCCTCACACCGATGTACGTCGGTAGAATGGCACGGGCAGGCAGAATCGCGTACCTGTACGTGATCTGCCTCCCGCGGGTGGGGGGTCCGATCGGACCCCCCCGGTGCCCGAGGCGGCCGGCATTTGTTCGCGGGTGTTTAGAGGTGAGGGGGAGGCCATCCATTCGTGGCCACCCCCTCGCCATCACTCCCAGCGAATGAAATCCTTCCTCTGCCTCTGTAATGTAAACAGAGGGAGAGGAAGTGATGTCATGCCTCCTCGAGCCGGTCTTTTCGTTCCGGCGCCGAGGACAGAAGACATCAATGTGAGTTACACCAACACTACACTTACAGTAGAACACACTAGGCACACTTTTCACCCCCCCCATCACCCCCCTGTACCCCCTGTCACACTGACACCAATAGCAGTTTTTTTTTTTTTTGCATTGGTGTCAGTTTGTGACAGTTATAAGTGTTAGGGCAGTTAGGGTTAGCCCCCTTTAGGTCTGGGGTACCCCCCTTTAAGTCCAGGGTACCCCCCTAACCCCCCCTAATAAAGGTTAACCCCTTGATCACCCCGCCGTTGCCAGTGTCACTAAGCGATCGTTTTTCTGATCGCTGTATTAGTGTCACTGGTGACACTAGTTAGGGAGGTAAGTATATAGGTTCGCTGTCAGTGTTTTATAGCGACAGGGACCCATATACTACCTAATAAAGGTTTTAACCCCTTGATTGCCCCCTAGTTAACCCTTTCACCAGCGATCACCGTATAAGTGTTACGGGTGACGCTGGTTAGTTAGTTTGTTTTTTATAGTTTTAGGGCACCCGCCGTTTATTACCTTATAAAGGTTTAATCCCTAATTGCCCGGCGGTGATATAAGTTACGTTTTTAGGGTCAGATAAGGTCTGCGTCGCCCCAGGCAGCGTCAGTTTAGCGCCAGTACCGCTAACACCCACGCACGCAGCATACACCTCCCTTAGTGCTATAGTATCTGAACGGATCGATATCTGATCCGATCAGATCTATACTAGCATCCCCAGCAGTTTAGGGTTCCCATAAACACAGTGTTAGCGGGATCAGCCCAGATACCTGCTAGCACCTGCGTTTTGCCCCTCGGCCCAGCCCACCCAAGTGCAGTATCGATCGATCACTGACACTTACAAAACACTAAGCACACATAACTGCAGCATTCGCAGAGTCAGGCCTGATCCCTGCGATCGCTAACAGTTTTTTGGTAGCGTTTTGAATTGGTCGCTAACAGTCAGGAGCTTTTTTGCATGTGAGTCTCACTAGTGTACCCCTAAATTTAGAGCCCAAAATGGCAAATCGAAGGTACACTAGTGAAGAGGTCTACACGTTTCTGAGCATGACAGATAGTGAAGAGGAAGTCACTCATCTGTCAGATTCAGGCTCAGAATACAATCCTGTAGAGGACAGCGGCTCCATGACAGATAGCTCTGATGACGGAGTTGTGGTCCCTGCTAAGGTCAGGCGTACCAGACCCCAATCTTCTTCTTCTGTCCTTGAAGTGCAAGAACCGCAGGTCCCTCGTATGGAGCAGAGAAGTACTAGCGCCGCTATTCCTTCTGATGAACTGGCAAGCACCAGCGGCCTAGTACATCCTGGTCGTACATCCAGCACTGCAGTAACACGTGGTGACGTGGCGAGTCCCATAAGTGCAGTTCAAGCTGGCGAGGTGGCAAGCACTAGTAGTGTCCCGCTGCCACCAAGAAGATGAACACAGGCCCGTCGTGCCCATAGTGCCCTTCCTTCTGCATTCGCCAATCCGAATTGGGAACCCACCACTTCTGCAGCACCCGTACTTCCCCCATTCACTGGCCAACCCGGAATTCAGGTGGAAACAGTTGATTTTACGCCACTGGATTTTTATTCGCTGTTTTTCACCGAAGATATCTATAGATCTATTGTGGACCAAAGCAATTTATACGCTGGTCAACACATCGCCGCTAATCCCCAGTCCTCCCTTGCCAGAGATTGGAGACCAATTACGGTCCCTGAATTTAAGATCTTTTTGGGCCTTTCCCTCAACATGGGCATAAATAAAAAGAGTGAGTTGCGGTCATATTGGTCCACTGACCCAATTTACCATATGCCTGTGTTCTCTGCTTCCATGGCCAGGGCACGATACGAGAAGATTTTGCGGTTCATGCACTTCAATGACAATGAACTCTGTCGTCCTCGTGGAGACCCTGGATACACTCGGTTCTACAAAATTCGGCCCCTCGTAAACCACTTCAACCAGCGTTTTGCAGACTTGTTTACTCCCCATCAAGTTGTCTGCGTTGATGAGTCCCTGATTAAATTTTCTGGCCACTTGTCATTCAAACAGTACCTTCCCAGCAAGCGTGCCAGATACGGGGTCAAGAAGTATAAGCTCTGTGACAGGGCCACAGGCTTTACATGTAGATTTATGGTTTACAAGGGCAAAGATAGTCACGTAGAGCCGACAAACTGCCCTGACTACATAGGAAGTGCTGGCAAGATAGTGTGGGACTTGGTGTCACCCTTATTCGGAAAGGGGTACCACTTGTACGTGGACAATTATTACACAAGCGTGCCACTTTTTAGTCACCTTTTTGATTAACAGATTGGAGCATGTGGCACCGTGCGATCTAATCGCCGGGGCTTTCCCCAGCGGCTTGTAGATTCCCGTCTTAGGCTGGGGGAGAGAGCCTGCTTGCAGTGTAATAACTTGCTCGCTATGAAGTGGAGAGACAATAAGAATGTTTTCGTTCTTACCTCCCTTCATGCAGACACGACGGCCCAAATTACTACGGCGACTGGTGTTGTGGAGAAACCCCTCTGTGTCCACGAATATAACCAAAATACGGGAGGGGTGGACCTCAACGACCAGTTGTTGGCGCCGTACCTAGTTGCCCGTAAGGCCAGACGCTGGTACAAAAAAGTGTGTTTATTTCAATTGGCTTTGCTGAACGCTCATGTACTATACAGAGCTTCAGGACGGACTGGATCCTTCCTTAAATTCCAGGAAGAGATCGTCAGAGCCCTTCTGTTTCCAGACGGTGCTCCACCTCACCTTCGCCAACCAAATGCAGTAAGCCGGCTGCATGAGAGGCATTTTCCTTATGTCCTCTCGAGTACCCCTACCCAACGAGCCCCCCAAAGAAGATGTTGTGTCTGTAGCAAGCGCGGATTTAGGCGTGACACCCGGTATTATTGTCCCTCCTGTCCTGACAATCCTGGTCTATGCATTGGTGAATGTTTTGAACGCTACCATACACTAGTTGAGTTTTAGCGTAGGGTACAGCATTGCACAGACTAGGACACACTTTCACAGGGTCTCACAGTTACAAAAGTTAAAGTTACTAAAAAAAGTGTAAAAAAATAAAATAAAAAATAAAAACACAAAAAAAATATTAAAAAACCCCCCCCCAAAAATAGTTGTCGTTTTATTGTTCTCTCTCTCTCTATTCTCTCTCTATTGTTCTGCTCTTTTTTACTGTATTCTATTCTGCAATGTTTTATTGTTTTTATGTTTTACCATGTTTGCTTTTCAGATATGCAATTTTTTTATACTTTACTGTTTACTGTGTTTTGTTGGTAACCATTTTTTTGTTTTCAGGTACGCCATTCAGCTGCAGAGCGGATTTATTTATCTTGACAGCAACAGCGTTTGCTCCCACGATACATAAAGCCGTGGCTCCAGCGCTGTCGGAGGTGATTTCACCACCACAGTTACATACTTCAGCATATATGCTGAAGTGTGGGGGCAGCAGTGGGTGGAGGAGCGATTTGCTCCTGCCTTTTGTGGGAGGATGCCCCCATGCTTCGGCATATATATATTTTAGGCACAGGTTGCGTTAAATGTTTTATTTTTTACTATTTTTTTTTTGTATTTGCTTTGCAGGTATGGTAAGTCTTAGGCCCCTTTCACACTTATACTACTTCAAAGTCGCGCGATTTTGCCGCGATTTGGGAGCAGTACTACTTTGTACGACCTTGCCACGTTTTTGGCATTAACAGATGAAAACATACAGTAGTTGGTATGAATCACAAGGGGGAACTCCACGCCAAGTTTTAAATAAAACTGTGTTTTTTATTGATGCTTTTTTCCCTAGGTGAATGGGTAGGGGTACCATGTACCCCATACTCATTCACATAGGGTGGGGGGCCGGGATCTGGGGGCTCCCTTATTAAAGGGGGATCCCGGATTCCGATAAGCCCCCCGCCCGCAGACCCCGACAACCAACGGTCAGGGTTGTCGGGAAGAGGCCCTTGTCCTCATCAACATGGGGACAAGGTGCTTTGGGGTGGGGGGGCCCGGCAGGGTGCCCCCCATGCCCTAAAGCACCCACACCCCCATGTTGAGGGCATGCGGCCTGGTACGGTCCAGGAGGGGGGGGCGCTCGCTCGTCCCCACCCCCATTCCTGACCGGCTGGGCTGCGTGCTCGGATAAGGGTCTGGTATGGATTTTGGGGGGGGCCCCACGCCGATTTTTTGGCGTAGGGGGTTCCCCTTAGATCCATACCAGACCTAAGGGCCTGGTATGCCCCTGGGGGGGGGACCCACGCCGTTTTTTTAATTTAAAACTTGGCGTGGAGTTCCCCCTCTGGATTCATACCAGACAGCTGTCAGCACTGCCTGTCGCTCATCGGGAAAGGAAAAAAAGTTTTCCTTTCCCGATCAGCGAGCCAGGCTTGTGCTTACAAAGTCGTACTGAAGTCGTGTCTATATTATTCAGGCACGATTTGCATGCTACTTCAGGGTTTAACATTGAGGTCTATGGAGTACAACTCGCATAGAAGTTGGACCAAAGTAGTGCAGGGACTACTTGCACGACTTAAAGTCGTGCCAATATGAATGGTAGTCATTGAAAATCATGGAGAATGACTTGTCATACGATTTTGCAGTACAAAATCGTGGGACAAGTCGTATAAGTGTGAAAGGGGCCCAACTGTTATACTGTAATGTTACTTTGTTTTATTGTTAACCATCATTTGCTTAGCAGGTACACCATTCAGTTGTAGCGCGGATTTATTTATCTTGACAGCAACAGCATTTGCTCCCACGATATATAAAGCCATGACTCCAGCGCTGTCGGAGGTGATTTCACCACCACAGTTACATACTTCAGCATATATGCCGAAGCATGGGGGCAGCAGAGGGCGGAGGAGCGATTTGCTCCTAACTTTTGCGGGAGGATGCCACCATGCTTCGGCATATATATACGGTGCATGTATGCCCATCATTAGAAGTGGGTGGATGAAGGGAGGTATTCTAATGGTGGGCATACCCACCGATCAATCTCTTTTTTTCGTTCAGCCCACAGGCTGCATGAAAAAAAAGTTTACAATATATGCCCAACAAGGACCAGCAACGTACTGGTATGTTGCTGGACTTTGAGTGGTTATACCAGAATGATGCCTGCAGGTTTAGGTATCATCTTGGTATCATTCTTTTCAGCCAGCGGTCGGCTTTTATGTAAAAGCAATCCTAGCGGCTAATTAGCCTTTAGACTGCTTTTACAAGCAGTGGGAGGGAATGCCCCCCCCCCACCGTCTTCCATGTTTTTCTCTGGCTCTCCTGTCCCAACAGGGAACCTGAGAATGCAGCCGGTGATTTCAGCCAGCTGACCATAGAGGTGATCAGAGACCAGAGTGGCTCCAAACATCTCTATGGCCTAAGAAACCGGAAGCTACGAGCATTTCATGACTTAGATTTCGCCGGATGTAAATGGTGCCATTGGGAAATTGGGAAAGCATTTTCTCACACCGATCAATAAAAATGATTTAAAAAAAATAAAAATGAAAGGAACAGTTTTTTAAATATAAATATAAAGATATATATATCTTTTAAAGATAAAAAAGCAAAAAAATAATAAAGAAGAAAAAAAAAAAAAAAAGCACCACTGTTCCCCCCTGCTCTCGCGCAAAGGCGAGCGCAAGCGTCGGTCTGGCGTCAAATGTAAACAGCAATTGCACCATGCATGTGAGGTATCACCACGAAGGTCAGATCGAGGGCAGTAATTTTAGCAGTAGACCTCCTCTGTAAATCTAAAGTGGTAACCTGTAAAGGCTTTTAAAGGCTTTTAAAAATGTATTTAGTTTGTCGCCACTGCAAGTTTGTGCGCAATTTTAAAGCATGTCATGTTTGGTATCCATGTACTCGGCCTAAGATCATCTTTTTTATTTCATCAAACATTTGGGCAATATAGTGTGTTTTAGTGCATTTAAAATTTAAAAAAGTGTGTTTTTTCCCAAAAAAATGCGTTTGAAAAATCGCTGCGCAATTACTGTGCGAAAAAAAATAAAAATTAAACACCCACCATTTTAATCTGTAGGGCATTTGCTTTAAAAAAATATATAATGTTTGGGGGTTCAAAGTAATTTTCTTTAAAAAAAAAATATTTTTTCATGTAAACAAAAAGTGTCAGAAAGGGTTTTGTCTTCAAGTGGTTAGAAGAGTGGGTGATGTGTGACATAAGCTTCTAAATGTTGTGCATAAAATGCCAGGACAGTTCAAATCCCCCCCAAAAGACCCCATTTTGGAAAGTAGACACCCAAGCTATTTGCTGAGAGGCATATAGAGTCCATGGAATATTTTATATTGTGACACAAGTTGCGGGAAAAAGACACTTTTTCTTTTTTTTTTTGCACAAAGTTGTCACTAAATGATATATTGCTCAAACATGCCATGGGAATATGTAAAATTACACTCCAAAATACATTCTGTTGCTTCTCCTGAGTACGGGGATACCACATGTGTGAGACTTTTTGGGAGCCTAACCGGTTACGGGACCCCGAAAACCAAGCACCGCCTTCAGGCTTTCTAAGGGCGTAAATTTTTGATTTCACTCTTCACTGCCTATCACAGTTTCAGAGGCCATGGAATGCCCAGGTGGCACAAACCCCCCCCAAATGACTCCATTTTGGAAAGTAGACACCCCAAGCTATTTGCTGAGAGGTATAGTGAGTATTTTGCAGACCTCGTTTTTTGTCACAAAGTTTTGAAAATTGAAAAAAGAAAAAAAAATGTTTTTCTTGTGTTTCTTCATTTTCAGATACAAATGAGAGCTGCAAAATACTCACCATGCCTCTCAGCAAATAGCTTGGGGTGTCTACTTTCCAAAATGGGGTCATTTGGGGGAGGTTTTGTGCTATTTTGGCATTTTATGGCCTTCGAAACTGTGATAGGTAGTGAGGAGTGAATCAAAAATTTACGCCCTTAGAAATCCTGAAGGCGGTGATTGGTTTTCGGGACCCCGTACGCGGCTAGGCTCCCAAAAAAGTCCCACACATGTGGTATCCCTGTACTCAGGAGAAGCAGCTGAATGTATTTTGGGGTGTAATTCCACATATGCCCATTGCATGTTTGAGCAATATATCATTTAGTGACAACTTTGTACAAAAAAATAAAAATAAAAATTGTCACTTTCCCTGTCCCTTGTGTCCCTTCCCATTGTCACTTGTGTCAAAATATAAAATATTCCATGGACTCAACATGCCTCTCAGCAATTTCCTTGGGGTGTCTACTTTCCAAAATGGGGTCATTTGGGGGGGTTTTGTACTGCCCTGCCATTTTAGCACCTCAAGAAATGACATAGGCAGTCATAAATTAAAGGCTGTGTAAATTCCAGAAAATGTACCCTAGTTTGTAGGCGCTATAACTTTTGCGCAAACCAATAAATATACACTTATTGACATTTTTTTACCAAAGACATGTGGCCGAATACATTTTGGCCTAAATGTATGACTAAAATTGAGTTTATTGGATTTTTTTTATAACAAAAAGTAGAAAATATAATTTTTTTCAAAATTTTCTGTCTTTTTCCGTTTATAGCGCAAAAAATAAAAACGGCAGAGGTGATCAAATACCATCAAAAGAAAGCTCTATTTGTGGGAAGAAAAGTATGCAAATTTCGTTTGGGTACAGCATTGCATGACCGCGCAATTAGCAGTTAAAGCGACGCAATGCCAAATTGTAAAAAGTGCTCTGGTCAGGAAGGGGGTAAATCCTTCCGGGGCTGAAGTGGTTAAAAAAATAAGTAAATGTTGTTATGCCTAAGTGTCACCACTGGGGGCTGTATAGAGCACGTACCTACCTGTGTCAGAATCGGCAGGCTTTTCCTCCGGCTAGCAGCTCAGACCTCCGGTAGGGGGGGATTTAATTCCACCAAACACCCCCCATCTGGACAGAGCTCTCCCCCTCTCCCTGGAAAGGGGAAGCCAAAACGATTGGTGATGCCGATCCGTTTTTTCACCGCCCCTTCACGGCAGCTGCTCACCAGGTCTCCTCCTCGCCATCCTCCCTCACACACACGCCGATCCCGACGGATTGGAGGCCCGTGCTCGCGTGTGAAAAACTCTCTTTTGAAAAGAGAGAGGCGGGCGCGATGTGCGGAAAGTTCGGAGCTTAGCGCGGCATTGGCGTGCAGCAACGCTTAGCGCAGGAGTATGTTTTAAAGCTCAATTTTTGCTGGCTGCAAAGGCACATAAGAGCAAAAGGGGCATGTAAGCGGTTGGTGACACAGGTTTTTCCTTGGCACATTTACTAAAAGCATCAGGCTGAGTGTTAATAGTTACATAGTTGGTGAGGTTGAAAAAAGATACAAGTCCATCAAGTCCAATAGCAGCAGCAGTTGCTGGACTATTGCTCAAGCAGTGGATGCGATTTCTTCTGGTAGTACCTCTGCAGTTATGCATCGGGCTATGGTCAAAAAGGAAGGTTGAAACACCCCAAAAAGGGTCTTCCTCAAGTTCTGAAAGTCTAAAACTCATCTCTGCAATGGCATCCTCCCCTGATTGGGGTGGCTGGTTAGAGCGAGCCATTAGGGGCCATGAAATGTTTGCAACTGTTTACAACACTGCAGCCCCTGTCTATATTACTAAAAAAAAAAAAAAGTTTTTTTTTTTTTTTCCTCAGCCATGATAGGATTGGGAAAAGGATTAGTGGCTTTAATTGCATCCCAGTATGGGATAAAATGCGACAGGTTCCCTTCCATTACCCAGGACCCTTAAACTGAGGATCTGGGGGCGAGAGTAGATGTTTTTTCTCTCAGGGGACTTTTCTGAAGGGGTCAAATGCAGAAGGATCAGCTTCACATTCTGAGATTGTGGGTGCAATCTCTTACTGAATTGGTCCGCTCCACATTTATGTTACCCTTAACTGAGTGTCTACTTCTTGTTTGGGTTCTCTAAAAGCCTCCTGCACATGCCTTTCCCGTCCATTCATTGCTGGAAAGATTTATGTATTCTGAGTGGGATCACCCAGATAAGCATTTGTTTCCCTCCTAAAAAGTTTTTCACACTTTATCCTATGGAGGAAAAAATGTACTCAAGGTGGGAGATACCAGCAATTGACGCTGCTATATCTTCTGAATAAAAGTTTGACTTGTCCGGTAGACAATGCTCAAATGCTTAGGGATCCAATGGATAAAAAGTTGGAATTCCTATTTAAAAAAATATATATATTATTTTCTGTGGCAGGTTGAGTGTCTCAGCCTGTGCTGACAGTAATTGGTATGTGTCAATCCTTGAGAGACCAGTTTTAACAGGTGCTCAAAGTTTTCCCTGTTCAGCAGGCCCAGGATCTGGCAAGCTCCTAGTAGCTTTATGTTTGCAATAGACGCTATGAGAGATTCTATCTTTCAGGCCTCACGCCTTTCGCTGGGCTGGTACATATGTATAGAATACTATGGTTGAAAAATTGGTCAGCCGAAGCATCATGCAAAAAACTCCTGACTAAGTTGCCTTTCTGCGGTGAAATGGCTGTTTGGGATATGTTGAGATAATACATCTAAAGAGTTTCTAGGAGAAAGTACCTCTTTGCCATTTAAGAAAAGGAGTAAATATATTTCATTTAAACAAGCTCCTTCTCCAGTGCCAGGGGCTTCAGCCTCCAGGCAATCACGATGGCTTCCGCCGTCAAGTTCAAAAGATAATCCTCAGGGTAAAGCCTCCTTATGAGGGGGCGCCCCGCTCGCTCGAATGGGGGGAAGACTTCTGCAGTTTTTAAGGGTCTGGCAGAAAGAGTGTCAAGACAGATGGGTGGCTCAATAACTCTAGGGTACAAACTGGAGTTCCGAGAGTTCCCGTCTCCTCGTTTTCTCAGATCAGACGTTCTTAAAGATCCAGAGAAAAGAAGTCTCTCTTTCTAGCAGTGGACCATCTTTTGGCAAAAAGTGGTCATGGTGGTCCCCATGAAAGAGCAGGGGGTTTTATTCAAACCTTTTTTCACTTCAAAACTGGAGGGAGGTGTCAAACCCATTCTGAATCTCAAGAATAAAAACCGGTTCCTGAATATCAGTTCTTTTTTGCATGGAGTCAATCCAATCAGTTGTCTCCATCCTACAAGGAGGAGAACTTTTGACATCAATCGACATCAAGGGTGCATAACTCCATGGGCCTATTACCCCGCTCACTAGAAATATTTACTTTTTAAGGTAGAAAATCTTCATTTTCAGTTTGTAGCTCTGCTTTTCGGTCTAGCTACTGCTCCTTGAGTGTTTACAAAGGTTCTGGCCCCTCCTCTAATTAAGGGCCCAAGGTATAAAGATTATAGCTTACCTAGACGATCTGCTCTTGATAGACCAGTCGGTAGCCCGCTTAGACCAAAGTATGGTCACCACAGTCAACTACCTGGGATACCTAGGTTGGGTTCTCAACCTAGAGAAAGATCAGCGCCATAAAGGAACTGATTCAGGTGGTCAAAGCAAATAAGAATCCTTGATTCGGCTTTGCCTGAGGTTGTTAGGAAAGATGGTGGCTTCAATCAAGGCCGTTCCTTATGTTCAGTTTCGTTCGAGGCTGTTGCAAAACAGTATCCTATTGGCTTGGAACAAGAAGGTCCAAGCTTTAGATTTCCAAATGTGTCTGACTCCAAAGGTGCGCCGGAGCCTCAGTTTGTGGTTGATAACCAAAAATCTGCAAAAGGGAAAATCCTTTCTACCAGTTACCTGGAAAGTGGTAACAACATACGCCAACCTTTTTTTAGTTGGGGAGCAGTCCTGAAAGAGGAAACTGTCCAAGAAAAGTGGTCCAGATCAGAAATGACCTTGCCCATTAACATTCTAGAGATTCTGGCAGAGTGCTTGGCCCTGAGGGCCTGGTAGTTTAGTTTACGGAGCTGTCCTGTCAGGATCCAATCCAACAATGCCACAGCAGTGGCCTATATCAATCACCAAGGCGGCACAAGATTTTGTGCGGCCCAGAGACAGGTGAATCATATGCTATCTTGGGCAGAAAACAATGTACCTTGCCTTGCAGTTTTTCATTCTAGGAATAGAAAATTGGCAGGCGGTCTATTTGAGTCACCAGCAGTTGTTCCCGGGAGAATGCTTCCTTCACCCCGATATCTTTCTGACAATAGGTCAAAGATGGGGGATCCCAGACGTAGATCTGTTTGCGTCCAAGTTAAACAAAGAGATTGACAACTTTGTGTTAAGAACAAAGGATCCGCTAGCATGCGAAACAGGTGCCTTGGTGTTGCTGTGGAATCAGTTTTACTGATTTATGCATTACCTCCCTTTCTGCCTGCATCCACGACTTCTTCGCAGGATCAAGCAGAAAGTGAAGTCGGTGATTCTTGTGGTCCAGAAGATCTTGGCATACAGAGATCATAAGGATGGCGTTAGGGGTCCCATTGACCCTACCACCATGTCCAGACCTTCTTTCGCAAGGTCTGGTATTCCATCTTACCTTTTCAAAAGCTAAATTTAACAGTTTGGCTATTGAGACCTACATTCTGAAGAAGCGTGGGCTGTCGTCAGGTTCAGTGGTATCTTCCTTGGTTAATGCAAGGAAGCCGGCCTCCATAATCATATATTATGGAGTCTGGAAAGCATATGTCTCCCGGTATGAAACCAGGGGTTGGCACCCAGGAAGTAGGTCATAGGTAAAATCCTTGACCTTCTGCAGATGGGGTTAAAAATAAAGATGGCCTTGAGTACTTTCAAAGGACAGGTCTTGGCCTTATCGGTGTTATTTCAACGACCACTTGCTTCGCATTCTCTGGTTCTTAGATTTATTTAGGGGGTAACTCGGCTTAATCCTCCGGTTAGGTCACCCCTGAACCCTTGGGACTTGAATTTAGTTCTATCGGCATTACAAAAACCGCCTTTTTTTGAGTCGATACGACATATTCCCTTGGTCCTTTTTGACAAGGAAAAATTGTTTTTCTGGTAACCATATCTTCTGCAAGAAGGGTATCGGAGTTGGCTGCTCTTTTCTTGTAAAGAGCCATATTATTATTATTCACAAGAATAAGGTAATATTGCGTCCTCATCCTAACTTTTTACCAAAGGTAGTATCAGATTTTTTTTAAATCTAAACCAGTATATTGTTCTACCTGCATTTTTTCCAGAACTCTGTTCTATGAAAGAAAAATTACTAGATTCTCTTGGTGTGGTGAGAGCAGTCAAAGTCTACTTAAAGTTGACTGCTCAGATTCAGAAAATGGATGTTTTGATTTGTGTTGCCTGAAGGTCTTAAAAGAGGACAGGCAGCATAGAAATATACTATTTCTAAATGTATTCAACAAGTAATCGTTCAAACTTATGGTTAAAGAGGTAGATTACACCCTCTCAAATCAAAGCGCACTCCTCTAGGGCTGTTAGTGCTTCGTAAGCAGTGCATCACCAAGCCTCCATGGCTCAAATCTGCAGGGCCGCAACTTGGTCTTCAATCCATACATTTACCAGATTCTATCAGGTGGATGTAAAAAGACATGAGGATGTCGCCTTTGGGCACAGTGTACTGCAGGCAGCAGTATAAGCCCTCTGATCTCATGGTGCCCTACTTTTGTTGTGTCTCCGTCCCCTCAGTTGGCATTGCTATGGGACATCCCAAATAGTAATTACTATGGCTCTGTGTCCCGTGATGTACGATTAACCAGTTGCCGACCGCCTCACGACGATATACGTCGGCAGAATGGCACAAGCAGGCAGAATCACGTACCTGTACGTGATCTGCCTTCCGCAGGCGGGGGGTCTGATCGCCCCCCCGGTGCCCGAGGCGGTCGGCTTCTGTCTGGCAGCGATCAGACGTGAGGGGGAGGCCATCCATTCATGGCCCCCCCCTCGCGATCACTCCCAGCCAATGAGAATCTTCCTCTGCCTCTGTATAGTAAACAGAGGCAGAGGAAGTGATGTCATCGCTCCTCGGCTCCAGATTTTATGTTCCAGCGCCGAGGAGAGAAGACATCCGAGTGAGTGTAAAACACACACACAGTAGAACATGCCAGGCATACATAACACCCCCCGATCCCCCCCCCTGATCACCCCCCAATCACCCCCCCCCCTGTCACACTGACACCAAGCAGTTTTTTTTCTGATTACTGCAAAGGTGTCAGTTTGTGACAGTTAGTGTGGTAGGGCAGTTAGTATTAGCCCCCTTTAGGTCTAGGGTACCCCCCTAACCCCCCCCCCAATAAAGTTTTAACCCCTTGATCACCCCCCCCCCCCCCCCCCCGTCGCCAGTGTCACTAAGCGATCGTTTTTCTGATCGCTGTATTGGTGTCACTGGTGACGCTAGTTAGGGAGGTAAATATATAGGTTCGCCATCAGGGACCCCCATATACTACCTAATAAATGTTTTAACCCCTTGATTGCCCCCCTAGTTAACCCTTTCACCAGTGATCACCGTATAACTGCTACGGGTGACGCTGGTTAGTTTGTTGATTTTTTAAAGTGTCAGGGCACCCGCCGTTTATTACCGAATAAGGGTTTAGCCCCCTGATCGCCCGGCGGTGATATTTCTTGGGCTTTAGGGTCAGATAGGGTCTGCGTCGCCCCAGGCAGCGTCAGGTTAGCGCCAGTACCACTAACACCCACGCACGCAGCATACACCTCCCTTAGTGGTATAGTATCTGAACCGATCAATATCTGATCCGATCAGATCTATGCTAGCGTCCCCAGCAGTTTATGGTTTCCAAAAACGCAGTGTTAGCGGGATCAGCCCAGATACCTGCTAGCACCTGCGTTTTGCCCCTCCGCCCGGCCCAGCCCACCCAAGTGCAGTATCGATCGATCACTGACACTTACAAAACACTAAACGCATAACTGCAGCATTCACAGAGTCAGGCCTGATCCCTGCGATCGCTAACAGTTTTTTTGGTAGCGTTTTGGTGAACTGGCAAGCACCAGCCCCAGGCAGCGTCAGGTTAGTGCCAGTAGCGCTAACACCCACGCACGCACCCTCCCTTAGTGGTATAGTATCTGAACGGATCAATATCTGATCCGATCAGATCTATGCTAGCGTCCCCAGCAGTTTAGGGTTCCCAAAAACGCAGTGTTAGCGGGATCAGCCCAGATACCTGCTAGCACCTGCGTTTTGCCCCTCCGCCCAGCCCAGCCCACCCAAGTGCAGTATCGATCGATCACTGTCACTTACAAAACACTAAACGCATAACTGCAGCGTTCGCAGAGTGAGGCCTGATCCCTGCGATCGCTAACAGTTTTTTGGTAGCGTTTTGGTGAACTGGCAAGCATCAGTGGCCTAGTACACCCCGGTCGTAGTCAAACCAGCACTGCAGTAACATTTGGTGACGTGGCGAGTCCCATAAGTGCAGTTCAAGCTGGTGAGGTGGCAAACACAAGTAGTGTCCCGCTGCCACCAAGAAGAAGAAGACAAACACAGGCCCGTCGTGCCCATAGTGCCTTTCCTGCTGCATTCGCCAATCCTAATTGGGAACCCACCACTTCTGCAGCACCTGTACTTCCCCCATTCACATCCCCAACCAAATGCAGTCAGCTGCATGATAGGCATTTTCTTTATGTCCTCCCGAGTACCCCTACCCAACAAACCCCCCCCCCCAAAAAAAGATGTTGTGTCTGCAGCAAGCGCGGATATAGGCATGACACCCGCTATTATTGTCCCTTCTGTCCTGACAATCCTGGTCTTTGCATTGGTGAATGTTTTGAACGCTACCATACACTAGTTGAGTATTAGCATAGGGTACAGCATTGCACAGACTAGGCACACTTCACAGGTTCTCCCAAGATGCCATTGCATTTTGAGAGACCCGAACCTGGAACCGGTTACAGTTACAAAAGTTATAGGTGATATATGCCGAAGCGTGGGGGCAGCAGGGGCGGAGGAGCGATTTGCTCCTACCTTTTGCGGGAGGATGCCCCCCTGCTTCGGCATATATAAATGGTGCATGTATGCCCATCATTAGAAGTGGGTGGATGAAGGGAGGTATTCTAATGGTGGGCATACCCACCGATCAATCTCTTTTTTTCGTTCAGCCCACAGGCTGCATGAAAAAAAAAGTTTACAATCTATGCCCAACAAGGACCAGCAACGTACTGATATGTTGCTGGACTTTGAGTGGTTATACCAGAATGATGCCTGCAGGTTTAGGTATCATCTTGGTATCATTCTTTTCAGCCAGCGGTTGGCTTTCATGTAAAAGCAATTCTAGCGGCTAATTAGCCTTTAGACTGCTTTTACAAGCAGTGGGAGAGAATGCCCCCCACCGTCTTCCATGTTTTTCTCTGGCTCTCTTTTCCCAACCGGGAACCCGAGAATGCAGCCGGTGATTTAGCCAGCTGACCATAGAGCTGATCAGAGACCAGAGTGCCTCCAAACATCTCTATGGCCTAAGAAACCGGAAGCTACGAGCATTTCATGACTTAGATTTCGCCGGATGTAAACAGCGCCATTGGGAAATTGGGAAGGCATTTTATCACACGGATCTTGGTGTGGTCAGATGCTTTGAGGGCAGAGGAGAGATCTAGGGTCTAATAGATCCCAATTTTTTTAAAAAAAGAGTACCTGTCACTACCTATTGCTAACATAGGGGATATTTACATTCCCTGAGATAACAATAAAAATGATTAAAAAAAAGGAACAGTTTAAAAATAAGATAAAAAAGCAAAAAAATATTAAAGAAAAAAAAAAAAAAAGCACCCCTGTCACCCCCTGCTCTCGTGCAAAGGTGAACGCAAGCGTCGGTCTGGCGTCAAATGTAAACAGCAATTGCACCATGCATGTGAGGTATCACCACGAAGGTCAGGTCAAGCATGTCATGTTTGGTATCCATGTACTCTGCCTAAGTTCATCTTTTTTATTTCATCAAACATTTGGGCAATATAGTGTGTTTTAGTGCATTAAAATTTAAAAAAGTGTGTTTTTTCCCAAAAAAATTTGTTTGAAAAATCGCTGCGCAAATACTGTGTGAAAAAAAAAAATGAAACACCCACCATTTTAATCTGTGGGGCATTTGGTTTAAAAAAATATATAATGTTTGGGGGTTCAAAGTAATTTTCTTGCAAAAAAAAATAATTTTTTCATGTAAACAAAAAGTGTCAGAAAGGGCTTTGTCTTCAAGCGGTTAGAAGAGTGGGTGATGTGTGGCATAAGCTTCTAAATGTTGTGCATAAAATGCCAGGACAGTTCAAAACCCCCCCAAATGACCAAATGACCCCATTTTGGAAAGTAGACACCCCAAGCTATTTGCTGAGAGTCATGTCGAGTCCATGGAATATTTTATATTCTGACACAAGTTGCGGGAAAAAGACAATTTTTTTTTTTTTTTTGCACAAAGTTGTCACTAAATGATATATTGCTCAAACATGCCATGGGAATATGTGAAATTACACCCAAAAATACATTCTGTTGCTTCTCCTGAGTACGTGGATACCACATGTGTGAGACTTTTTGGGAGCCTAGCAGCATACGGGACCCCGAAAACCAAGCACCGCCTTCAGGCTTTCTAAGGGCGTAAATTTTTGATTTCACTCTTCACTGCCTATCACAGTTTCGGAGGCCATGGAATGCCCAGGTATCACAAACCCCCCCCAAATGATCCTATTTTGGAAAGTAGACACCCCAAGCTATTTGCTGAGAGGTATAGTGAGTATTTTGCAGACCTCACTTTTTGTCACAAAGTTTTGAAAATTGAAAAAAGAAAAAACATTTTTTTTTTCTTGTCTTTCTTCATTTTCAAAAACAAATGAGAGCTGCAAAATACTCACCATGCCTCTCAGCAAATAGCTTGGGTTGTCTACTTTCCAAAATGGGGTCATTTTGGGGGGGGGGGTTTGTGCCACCTGGGCATTCCATGGCCTCCGAAACTGTGATATGCAGTGAAGAGTGAAATAAAAATTTACGCCCTTAGAAAGCCTGAAGGCGGTGATTGGTTTTCTGAGCCCCGTACGCAGCTAGGCTCCTAAAAAGTCCCACACATGTGGTATCCCAATACTCAGGAGAAGCAGCTAAATGTATTTTGGGGTGCAATTCCACATATGCCCATGGCCTGTGTGAGCAATATATCATTTAGTGACAACTGTTTGTAATTTTTTTTTTTTTTTTTGTCATTCAATCACTTGGGACAAAAAAAAGTAATTTTCATGGGCTCAACATGCCTCTCAGCAATTTCCTTGGGGTGTCTACTTTCCAAAATGGGGTCATTTGGGGGGGTTTTGTACTGCCCTGCCATTTTAGCACCTCAAGAATGACATAGGCAGTCATAAACTAAAAGCTGTGTAAATTCCAGAAAATGTACCCTAGTTTGTATACGCTATAACTTTTGCGCAAACCAATAAATATACGCTTATTGACATTTTTTTAACCAAAGACATGTGGCTGAATACATTTTGGCCTAAATGTTATGACTAAATTGAGTTTATTGGATTTTTTTATAACAAAAAGTAGAAAATATCTTTTTTTTCAAAATTTTCGGTCTTTTCCGTTTATAGCGCAAAAAATAAAAACGACAGAGGTGATCAAATACCATCAAAGAAAGCTCTATTTGTGGGAAGAAAGGGGGTAAATCTTCCGGGCTGAAGTGGTTAAAGAAAATAGGATTTTTATAACAGCTTACCTGTAAAATCCTTTTATTTTGAAGTACATCACGGGACACAGAGGTCCTGCCCCTCTTTCTAGTATACACGTGTATTGCTTTGCTACAAAACTGAGGTACTCCCAGTATGGGAGGGGTTATATAGGGAGGCAACTTCCTGTTTAGGGCGTGCCAGTGTCCAGCACCTGAAGGTGGCCTATACCCACATAGTAATTACTATGGCTCTGTGTCCCGGGATGTACTTCAAAAGTAAAGGATTTTACAGGTAAGCTGTTATATAAATCCTATTTTACTCAGCTCGCCGTACATCATTGACGTCCTACGTTCGTAATTGTTGGCCAACATTTATGTGACCGTGTGTATGCAAGACAAGTTGGAGCCAACAACCTTAGAACAAATTCCATGGTTTTGTTGTCGGAAAGTCCGATCGTGTGTACGGGGCATAAGGCTCGATTCACATATATGCATGTTGCTTTTGAGCTTTTCTGCAGTGCTTTTTGCGATGCTTGCTGCGTTTTTTACAGCGATTTCACCACAGTTTTGCCACGATTTGCATCTTGCGTTTTTTTCTTTTACATTGTAAATAGCTGGTTGCTAGGAAGGGGTCGGGAAGCCGGCTGCCGCGTCCTTGACAGCCGATGAGTCATCAGCTGTCAGCGGGCTTCCTGCTGAATGTAATAAAAAAGAATTGCGGTTAAAAAAAAAAATGGAAAAAAAACAGCGTGGGGGCCCCTCCAGGTCCATACCAGGCTGGCCCTTGGGTCTAGTATGGATTCAGAGGGGACCCCCCACGTCAACATTTTTAAAAAAGTTTTTTAAAAAAACGTCATCTGCTTTGGGCAGGACGCTGTCGGTGTGAGCTGCTGCCACAAGATTCCCTCTGAGTCCCACCTGGTCTACACATATCATCAGCTGGTGACCCTTTTCGAACTCTATACCGTAGGCCCATCAGGACCCGCATTTGGCCCCAGTGTGATTCCAGATCCAAACTTTTTGCATGCCCTCGATTAATGGGCCTCTCTTCCTATCATAAGGAAGTAAAACCACTTCATATATCCTTACCCATTTATTTCTACCTCGATAGAGGCCATATGAATACTTTGGATATACTAAACAAAGCTTTATACACCATGATTGGAGGACGCACTTGATGGGCAGTATGTGTCAATATCGTTGTTTTTAAATCTCTCTGGAATGCGCAGCCATCATTTATTTATACCAATAAATTTCTATTAAAAGCTTACAACCACCCCTGAAGAAGGAGGCTAAAACAACTCCGAAACGCGTCGGTTGCAAGCGTATTGGTATTAATAGCTATAAAAATATGTGGAACCGCATTCCTTTTTTATCTATGTTATTTGTTTGATGTCTTTATGAGAATTCTTTGTAATTAATAAATTGTTGTTTACTTAAATATACTCTCCTACATATCCTTTTATATGTGCCTTTAAAGTCCACTAGGGGAATTATCTCTGTTTAAATTCTTAAATCTAGGATGTGGCACAATCTGCAGATAATTAGCCGACCAAACCCCTGTCTTCAATACAGTGTATATAGTGCAGGCATGTGTAATGTACAATACAGTGTATATAGTGCAGGCATGTGTAATGTACAATATAGTGTATAAGAATGTTTGGTGGGGAGCCTCCCAGTGTAATTTTGGGGGGTGGGGGAGGTCTCCTGGTGTAGTATGGGGGGGGACAGGGGAGTCCCCCTGTAAGGCATTGGCTGAGGATAGTTAAGCTGTGCATGATACATGAGCCTAAGTATGTATGTGTATTGTATTGGGGGGGGGGGGTGAGGCCTGTATGTATGTGTATTATAGGGGGGGGGGTGAGGACTGTATGTATGCATATTGTATGGGGGAGTGAGGACTGTATGTATGCATATTGTATGGGGGGAGAGTGAGGACTGTATGTATGCATATTGTATGGGGGGGTGAGGACTGTATGTATGCATATTGTAGGGAGGGGGGTGAGGACTGTATGTATGCATATTGTATGGTGGGGGGGAGTGAGGACTGTATGTATGCATATTGTATGGGGGGTAGGGGAGGACTGTATATATGGATGGTATATGGATGGTGTATGGGGGGGACTGTATATATAGATGGTATATGGGGGGGACTGTATATATGGATGGTATATGGGGGGACTGTATATATGGATGGTATATGGGGGGGGCTGTATATATAGATAGTATATGGGGGGGACTGTATATATGGATGGTATATGGGGGGACTGTATATATGGATGGTATTGGGGCGAGGGAGGACAGTATATATGGATGGTGTATGGGGGGGCTGTATATATAGATGGTATTGGGGGAGGGGAGGACAGTATATATGGATGGTACATGGATGGTGTATGGGGGGGACTGTATATATAGATGGTATATGGGGAGAACTGTATTTATGGATGGTATTGGGGGAGTGGAGAAAGTGGTGAGGACTGTATGTATGGTATATGGGGGGGAGAAAAACCCTTTAAAATACTAAGATCACAAAAACTTAGTCTGACACTGCGATCTCCGCACACTTTTCAAAAGAGCAGCAGGGAACACAGGGGCTCTGCCTTCAACCCCACCTCCGTGTCCCTTCTTCAGCCAGAGGAGAGCACCTGGCAACATGCAGGCTCCGCCTCTGTGTCCCGTCTGTAGACACTGAGCGGATGGAGGCGGGGCGCGCGCCGCTGACACTGACAGTGCAGGGGGTAGATGGGGAGGCAGCAGGAGTAGATACAATTGCGGACCCGAACTCAGGACACAGCCATGGTGGCACAGCTTAGGCAAGGCACGCTGCACAGGGAGCCACCGGCAGGTCTGAATAATGTGGCCGGGTCTCAGGCGGGCAGAGACCCGGACACGTTTCAAAACCCGTACTGTCTGGGTGAATCCCGGACAGGTGGCAACCCTAGCTAAAACTAAGTTTTATTTTTACTTTCATATGTACAGTATCTGCACAAATTTTCTATTATATTCAATCATAATATGTTTACTGCCCCTTTACACGTTTTCTTTCCCGCTCCGTTGACACCCGGAATGTTTACTAATTTTTTAGCCCACCTACATCGTGTAGCTGCAGAAATTCATACCGCTTTTCATATTTTCCTCTCTAAAGATCACAAATTCCAAAAGTACAGTGGGGATGGAAAGTATTCAGACCCCCTTAAATTTTTCACTCTTTGAATTATTGCAGCCATTTCCTAAAATCATTTAAGTTCATTTTTTTTCCTCAGTAATGTACACACAGCACTTCATATTGACAGAATTGTTGACATTTTTGCAGATTTTAAAAAAAAGAAAAACTGAAATATCACATGGTCTTAAGTATTCAGACCCTTTGCTCAGTATTTAGTAGAAGCACCATTTTGATTTAATACAGCCATGAGTCTTTTTGGGAAAGATGCAACAAGTTTTTCACACCTGGATTTGGGGATCCTCTGCCATTCCTCCTTGCAGATCCTCTCCAGTTCTGTCAGGTTGGATGGTAAACGTTGGTGGACAGCCATTTTTAGGTCTCTCCAGAGATGCTCAATTGGGTTTAAGTCAGGACTCTGGCTGGGCCATTCATAAACAGTCACTGAGTTGTTGTGAAGCCACTCCTTTGTTATTTTAGCTGTGTGCTTAGGGTCATTGTCTTGTTGGAAGGTAAACCTTCGGCCCAGTCTGAGGTCCTGAGCACTCTGTTGAAGGTTTTCGTCCAGGATATCCCTGTACTTGGCCGCATTCATCTTTCCCTCGATTGCAACCAGTCGTCCTGTCCCTGCAGCTGAAAAACGCCCCCACAGCATGATCCTGCCACCACCATGCTTCACTGTTGGGACTGTATTGGACAGGTGATGAGCAGTGCCTGGTTTTCTCCACACATACCGCTTAGAATTAAGGCCAAAAAGTTCTATCTTGGTCTCATCAGACCAAACAATCTTATTTCTCACCATCTTGGAGTCCTTCAGGTGTTTTTTAGCAAACTCCATGCGGGCTTTCATGTGTCTTGCACTGAAGAGAGGCTTCCGTCGGGCCACTCTGCCATAAAGCCCCAACTGGTGGAGGGCTGCAGTGATGGTTGACTTTCTACAACTTTCTCCCATCTCCCGACTGCATCTCTGGAGCTCAGCCACAGTGATCTTTGGGTTCTTCTTTACCTCTCTCACCAAGGCTCTTCTCCCCCCATAGCTCAGTTTGGCTGGACAGCCAGCTCTAGGAAGGGTTCTGGTCGTCCCAAATGTCTTCCATTTAAGGATTATGGAGGCCACTGTGCTCTTAGGAACCTTAAGTGCAGCAGAAATTTTTTTGTAACCTTGGCTAGATATGTGCCTTGCCACAATTCTGTCTCTGAGCTCTTCAGGCAGTTCCTTTTGACCTCATGATTCTCATTTGCTCTGACATGCACTGTGAGCTGTAAGGTCTTATATAGACAGGTGTGTGGCTTTCCTAATCAAGTCCAATCAGGAAAATCAAACACCGCTGGACTCAAATGAAGGTGTAGAACCATCTCAAGGATGGTCAGAAGAAATGGACAGCATCTGAGTTAAATATATGAGCGTCACAGCGATGGGTCTGAATACTTAGGACCATGTGATATTTCAGTTTTTCTTTTTTAATAAATCTGCAAAAATGTCAACAATTCTGTGTTTTTCTGTCAATATAGGGTGCTGTGTGTACATTAATGAGGAAAAAAATGAACTGAAATGATTTTAGCAAATGGCTGCAATATAACAAAGAGTGAAAAAGTTAAGGGGGTCTCAATACTTTCCGTCCCCACTGTATTTTTACAAACACTACAAGGACTTATCTGATCATTTTACTCTCTGTCCCAGACTCTCTATATTGCATTTCCTGACAGACTCCATGGCAGCCTACGTGTGGGTTAACCCCGCCTCCTCTCCAATGCTATAGGACCCCATACCCTATAAGATTGAGCTCACCTGAATAGACTGTATTCCTTTTTTGTCCTCCTCCAATGGACCTACACACACGATTGCTCCTGTTCACGTCCGGTTGGATATTTCCGGGATCTGGCATACCATTATGCGGTGCAGCTCAGGACCCAGCCACGGGCGGGCGAGAAGCTTTTAAGGCACTAGATACCCCACTGGTGGAGGGGAGGTTGCCTCTATATGCCTAAACATGGACGCATCAACGGCTGGCAAGGTCTGCGACTTTCTTCTTCTTCCTATATTCATGGCAGTCATTTCTATGTGTTTTTTGTTTGTAGCCCCATTTTTATTTTTATCAGTGCCTTTCCGTATCCCCAGCTACCCCTCATGGCGATTGGAACGCTTCTGCGTTCCAGCTCGCCACGGCGCTTCCGGGTCGCGGCCGCCTCCGTCATTGTGCGAGCGCCGGAGCCTCAGCGATACCGAGGCTTGGCTCGCGCATGCGCAGATTGACGGGCACCCCGGCGGCCGCGCAGGCGCCGTTCAGCTACCTCCCCACAGCGCAGGCGCGAGGTGGGGGGGCGGTGATGTCACAGGCGGGGGATTCGAAAATGGCTTCTAGCTCCTGTCAAAATGGGATCTCCCCAGGCAGTGAGCAGTAGCAGCTCAGCTCCTCCAGCCTTGGTCTGCCCTGATGAGTGCCTCCGAGTGCCTAGTCCTTTTTCCTCAAGGGGAAATGTTTTTTAAAAAAAAAAAAAAAAAAAAGAGAAGTGTTTGTTATTGCGGTATTTCAATAAAAACAAAAACAAAAAAAAGAGGGGGAAGTAATGTTTAAATAAGTATATTTCTTTCTTCATAAAAAAAAAAAGAAAGGGGTAGACAAGATTATATAATCTTTTGCTTTTGGCTGGCTCGGGTACGTTTGGCATTTTTCAGGTCTTTTGCCGACCATCCGTTTCTTGACGTTTTGTCCAAAGGTTATGGACAAGTCTCCGCCTTCGTGTGGCCAGCCCTCACGCACATGGTACGTGCAGGTGAGGGGAGGGGTTGAGCTTACAGTTGCAAAGTATTGGCGTCTTGATGTCATATCTCGCCTTCCCCCTCCCCACATTTAATTTTTCAGCCTTCTCAGATCGTGATCCAGAACGACAGAGACCTTGCCAGGCCACAACATTACAACAGCAGAGGAGATGTTACCTTTCCTCCTCCAACTAGAGGAGATGTTACCATTCCTCCTCCAACTAACTAGAGGAGATGTTACCATTCCTCCTCCAACTAACTAGAGGAGATGTTACCATTCCTCCTCCATCTTGAGGAGATGTTTCCATTCCTCCTCCAACTAGAGGAGATGTTCCCATTCCTCCTCCAACTAGAGGAGATGTTACCATTCCTCCTCCATCTAGAGGAGACGTTCCCATTCCTCCTCCAGTCACTGCACCCACCGCCATGACAGCTGCTCAGATCACAGAGTCTGCTGGAGATATGGAACACGAGTTACCGAGGGTAAGTCTTTATGTGACCGGTGTTATGCCTGGGCGGTTTGGGAAAAAGAGACAGTTAACAATGATGTGGAGTCTCTTGTGAAATGTGTGATGCAGCAGTCCCTAAGGAAATGGGATACATCCCACACATTGAGCCAGTTTTATATTCTACCTGGCTCCTTGGCTGACGTGGCCCAAAGGGTCCGGGTCCTTCCCAGCCTTATGCTGCTTCTCCGGATTCCTCGGTTAGGGGGGTGACGAATATGTCGGAAGCCTTGACGTCTCTCGGGTTCCTCCACGAGCAAAAGCGATTATGGAAGCCCTTAAGCAGGTAGACCATTCCACCCCCCCAGCTAAGCAAAGCAATTCTTTAAGCGCCTGGGGAAAGAACACTCTCTCTCTGTTTTCTTTACGAAGTTAAAGGATGAGGAGTGGAGCAAGATGGACAAGAGAACTTCTATGTCATTCAAAACTTCCAGATTGTATCCCTTCAAAGCAAAAGAGTGAAGTATCTGGAAAACACTCCCCTCATTGATGCAGCATTGTTGCGTCTGGCAAAACAGGTTACTCTATCTTAAAAGCATGCTGTGTCCTTTTGGTCAGGCTTGAGAGAAAATGTATCAAGACCTCAAGAAAAACGTATGAGTCTGCCAACATCGCTTGTAAACCTGCTCTGGCTCTAGCAGCTATGTCTAGGGCTATGGAAGCCAGGACAGAGAACGTGGTTTCGTTCTCAAAGGGAGTTTCGGAATAGGTCTCCAAAAGTGCAGCGGTTAAGGAGCTGGAGCTGGCGTCAATACGATCTTCCTGTTGGCTTGGACTAAATGGTCCTCAGTCGCGGTTCAACGGGCCTTATGGTTACGCCTTCCCCACGATAGACACCGGCTCGGTCAGAAGAGTCCCCAGTACAGAAGGTGCTGAAAACTTGAGAGAAGCTTGCTGTTAAAGGCCTGCCGGGACTTCTGTTAGAATTGGAGCAGAGGGCAAGTGCCCTTCCGAAAAACCTGCTAACAACCAGGCGTCCGGTGGTGGTGAACCGGCTAAATCTTTTAGGTTACGCCCGCCCAGACAGTTCGGGCAGGGAGGCTTGTCTGCTCCTTTTCCGGCACGCCTGGGTGGCCTCAATCACGACTGGGCCGTAAAGAAGGTTGTTCAAGCAACGCATGGTCCTTCACTGTTACTCCTCCACCCAGATTTATTCCACTCTGCTAAACTCGGTTGGAAGAGAAGAAGCAGACGTTACTGTCCTACGTGGACTCGCTGTGGTCTCAGGGAGCAGTGGTACACGTCCCAAGGGACGAAAAACTCCAGTGGGTATAATCTCATTTGACTTAAAGATGCTTTCCTCCGTGTTCAGGTGGCGAAGGAGTTTCTCAAATACCTCCGGTTCCAAGTTGTCAAGACCATCGACCGTTCTTCTACCTCCCTTTCGGGCTGATAATCTCACCCGAATATTCGCAAAATTCCTCTGGCCATAATGGCCCTCATCAGAAGGAGAGGGGTACGTCTTTTGCACTATTCCGATGACCTCCTGTTGCTGTCCTAAGACAAAGTCCAGCTGCTGGTTCACAGGAAACAGTTAATCTCCACCTTGACCAGCTTCGGATGGCTCCTAAATCTAGGAAAAAGCCACCTAGAACCAGTCCAGCGCCTGATGTTCTTGGGGCCCAGTTTGCTACAGGCTCCATCTCTCTCCCAGTGGGGAAGATCACTGTCATCCAGGAGTGAATTTTGTGGTCTCTAATCCCTTTATGGCTGAGGGCCTTATAGTGCATGAATCTATCGACTCGTCGGTCTCCGCGACCTCTATGGTAAAGTGGTCCCTGCGGAGGTTATTCCCTTTCCAGTCAGGTTTTCTGCAGTAATAGAAATCAGGAGGCAACAGTCAACCAATTCACATGTCATCAATGACAAGGAGCAGCCTCTTCTGGTGGCTTCAGCGCAAAACCTGCCCAATTGCCACTCTGTTGCCCCATCTCACGGGTCAAGGTCATGTCCGATGCCAGCGGTACCGGTTGGGGAGCCCTCTGCAGATCGGATCTTGCTCAGGGGTATGCGTTCTCTCAACCCGGGCTAGTACATCCTGGAATTTCGGGCAGCCTAGTGTGCCTTAAGTCCTTCTCCCATCTCCTCATCGGCCTACTTCCCCAGGGTCCAGAGCGTCCGAGCGAATTTCCTATCGCGCATTCGGTTAAGACATTAACAAGTGGTCTCTTCGCGGGCAGGCATTGAAGTGGATTCTGTCCCTGGGAGTCAATCCCGAAGTGGATCTATTCTCTTCCCAGGCAACTTCAAGCTGGTGAGGTATTACACTCGGGGTCGTTGCAGCTAGGCCTCCAGAATGGATGCCCTGACAGATCAATTGAGTTTCAAGAGGGCATACACCTTTCCACAGCTCCTAATAATCCTCAGGTCCTTTCAAGACCTCATGCATAAGCAGTCAAAATGGTGGCAGTAGCCCCTTACTGGCGGAAGCAAACCTTGGTTTCCCCTCCTGTGCCAGCTCAGCTTTCGGGATCCGTTGCCTCTCCCTCTCGGGCTGGACTTTCCTTCCCAAGTGGCATGCCTGCACCCTTGTCCGATTCGGGTGCAGGTCAAGGACGATTTCCACTCTCATGAGCTCTATGGGGATGAGCACGAATTAGGTCTATAGAAGAAGATGGGCCAAGTCTGTCAAGTTATCATATTCTTCAGGCAGATCAGGAAGAAATCCAAAGCTCAGGATATCTCCGACTTTCTTTATTCCAGCCTAGATTTGTCTCTATCCATCAGCTCTCTGAGAGTCCGAGTCTCAGCTTTGTCGGCTTTCTCCGGTACCTCGTGGGCTGTTCATCCTTTAATCCAGCAGTGATTCCGTAGGGAGTTAAAACTCAGCCCTCAAACTAAACCAAGGTTCCCCAATTGGGATCTTCCTCTTGTCCACAACTCACTGACTGAACTCAGTAATACGGGGTCTTCCCCGCTTTTCTATTTGGAGACCTTTTGTCTAAAATAACTTTCCTTGTAGCTGTTACCTTGGCCAAGAGGGTCTCGGAGGTCGCGCCCCTAAATTACAAAGAACCTCTTCTGTCCTTTCCGATCCGGATGGTCCTTATTCCTAGGCTCAGCTCAAATCCGAAAATTACCTCAAAGTTCCATAAGGACCAAGAGATCATCCTAACTACATTCAGGACCAGGAGTCTGCTGAAGTTCATCTTCTGGACATAGGCAGAATTCTGTAGGTATACCTGCAAGCTGCTTCTTCCCTTTTTAGACACTCAGCCGACCTGCACTTTGGCAGTAACAAACTGAACTGAGCTTCAGCTAGAACAACTGCGGCCTATATCATCTAGTTCATCCATCAGTCTTTTATAACTAGGGGCCTGGATCCTCTAGAAGCAGTGATGGCACATTCCACCAGGGGTATAGGGGCTTCATGGGCAGCAGCCCGGCACGTGGCTCCAGACATGATCTACAAAGCGGCCTCATGGGCCTCTATTAAAACGTTATCGTCACATTGCGATATTGAGCCTGCTTCGCTATCTTCTGTGGACTTTGGTTATTATTCCTGTCGGTTGACGGGTCAAATTGAAATGTATTGCTGTTTAGCATACCCACCCGTGTGGATTGGCTAATTATTTCCCACACGTAGGCTGCCATGGAGTCTGTCAGGAAAAAGGAAAATTTATTATCAAATACCTACCGTAATTTTCCTTTCCTGATGGACTCCATGGCAGACGGAGTCCCCACCCATCAGTCAAAGAGTAGGCTAGTTACGGAACACAGTCTATTCAGGTGAGCTCAATCTTATAGGGTATGGGGTCCTATAGCATTGGAGAGGAGGCGGGGTTAACCCACACGTAGGCTGCCATGGAGTCCATCAGGAAAGGAAAATTACGGTAAGTATTTGATAATAAATTTTCCTTTTTCTGTGCTGCTGTATGGCAGAGGGAGCTATGTGCACTTATATTAACAGGTCACATTGCATCATTCAGATGGTATGTACTGAACTTATTCAGCCACCCCCCCCTTTAAGACCCCTTAAAGAGTCCCTTTACATTAACCCCCCCCCCCCTTACTGACCCTTCCATGAGCTCAGAGCCCCCTTGTATCAGTGCGCCCCCCCCCCCCTGCAGACCTCCATTAGAGAGAGACTTACCAGCAGCAGTAGGGGCTGTCACTGGAGCCGCTGCAAAGAAGTGTGTGGGAAGTTGGGGACAGGACCGGAGTTAGGGGGGAGCTGGGTGGTGGAGCCGCTGTCTCCCATGGGATCCTCTGCAAGATCATCACTGGAGATGTCCTAGCACAGATGAACATTCACACGCTGGTGGCGGCTGCGCGCGGGGGTGGGGCAGAGCACGAGAAGAGAGTGAAGCAGTGAAGGATACTCCTCGCTGAGTTCCTGTTCATGTCATCATCCGGGCGGGCGGGAAGGCGGGGGGGTTGCGAGAGAGAGAGTGAAACCGCAGCAACTACGTTAAGGACACGGCGGCCGGCTTCCAAGCCCCCTCCTTAGCAACCAGCTATATACAGTGTAAAAAAAGAAATAAAAAAAAAAAACGCAACTCACGGCAAAATCGCCGTAAAAACGCGGTACTTGCATTTTGGATGCGGGTCCATTTAAGTCTATTACATGCAAAACGATGCATTTTGCGGGAAAAAAGTCCCCAACCCTTTCCAAAAATGCAGAGGCAAAAAAATGCATTGATGCTAACATGTTCTATAGTTTGAATAGAGCCTAAGGGAAGGAGGAGGTCGGAGTTTTTTTTTTTTTTTAAACGCTAAACAATATTCCTATTCTTAAGTAACAATCCATACACATCCACTAAGTGATGGCCCTGTTATCCATTTTTCATTAATTCATTTCTTACCTTTTTTTTTCTGCTTCCATGTACTAACATCCTCCATGAGCTCCCACACCTTTCATTTTCCCCTTCACTTCTGTTTGTTTGGAACAAGCAGTGCACATTAGTTGCAGTTATGTACACTGCAAAGCCCAGAGCCCACGGCCCAGGAAGTCGTATCACAAAAAAAAAATATGGAGGTTTGGAGGAGTCTGAAACTAGTAAAAAACACTTTTTTGGGTTAAGAACACCTACCTAAATTGGATATTTCTTTAAACCAGAGTTTAGCATCTCTCCTTTACCATCCACCAAAAATGGACTGTGATTTGCCAGCTATTGGGGAGGAGGAGGCCGGGTTTTCTTTTTTTTCTTGGCACTAAATATATAATTTTTTTAATAATCCATACAGATCCACTACTAATGTTTCTGTAATTTTATTTTTAATGAAATCATTTCTTATCTGTGTGTCTCTGATTCCTTGTCACATACGCTGTTAACTCCTAAACCTCTCCATTTCCCCTCACTTCTGCTTGTTTGAAATTTAAAAATAAATAAGTAAATAAAAAAAATGTTGTATACATAGGTAAGATAGTGATATAATAAGATAGTATGCATGTATTTTGTTCTTGTATAGATTTTATAGATAAGAATATATATATATATATATATATATATATATATATATATATATATATATATATATATATATATATATATATATATATATATATATATATATATATATATTATAGTCAACGTACTTGCAAATTATTTGTCATGAAATTTTCTTGCTGTGTGTTTCTTATTCCTTATCACATCCTCCTTTTAACCCCTGAACCTCTCCCTTTCTTCTCGCTTCTGTTTGTTTGAAAAAAAATAATTTTGTAAGCATAGATAAGATAGTGATATGATAAGATAGTATGTATGTTTTTAGTCTTGTTTATAAAAAAGGTAGGTAGATAGATTTTATAGATAAGATAGACATCTAGTTCTATGTCCTTCTAAAGTATGTTTTATGAAATTGTCTCTGTACGTTCCTGCCTTCTTCCGTCATTCATGCCTCTCCTTTAGCCCGCAGCCCAAACCTTGTAGCCGAAAACCCGCAGTCTGCAGCCCACAGCCCAAAACCCATTTCAAGCAGTTAGATCATAAAAAATGGAGATTGGGGGAGTCTGAGATCACAAAAAAATCAATTTTTTTGGGTTAAGAACACATACTTAAATTGAATATATTTTTTTAAACCAGAGTTTAGTGTCACTTCTTTAACCACTTCCCGCCCGCCCTATGGCGGATTGACGTCCGGGAAGTGGTTGTGTTATCCTGACTGGGCGTCATATGACGTCCTTCAGGATAACATGCCGCAGCGCGCCCCCGGGGGCGCGCATCGCGGCGATCGGTGGAGCGGTGTGTCAGTCTGACACACCGCTACACTGATCTTGGTAAAAAGCCTCCGGCGGAGGCTCTTTACCACGTGATCAGCCGTGTCCAATCACGGCTGATCACGCTGTCAATAGGAAGAGCCGTTGATCGGCTCTTCCTCACTCGCGTCTGACAGACGCAAGTAGAGGAGAGCCGATCGGCGGCTCTCCTGGCAGGGGGGGTCTGCGCTGATTGTTTATCAGCGCAGCCCCCCCGCAGATCACCACACTGGACCACCAGGGATCACCACTAGGACCACCAGGGAAGGGGCAACATGTGGATGGCCAGGTATGTACCCCATGGCCATCCACATGTGCCCAGTATGCCAAATCTGTGCCAATCAGTGCCCACAAATGGGCACTGATTGGCACAATTATGTTGCAGTGATGCCCAGCAATGCCACCCTTAGGGGCATCACTGCAAACAAGTAATGCCACCAGTGCCACCCATCAGTGTCCATTCATGCCACCTGTCAGTGCCCATCCATGCCCATCAGTGCCCATCTATCAGTGCCCATCCGTGCCCATCTGTGCCAACTATCAGTGCCACCCATAAGTAACCATCAATGCCACCTACAAGTGCCATCAATGCCACCTATGAGTGCCCATCAGTGCCGCCTATTAGTGCCCATCCGTGCCACCTATGAGTGCCCATCAGTGCCGCATACCAGTGCCACCTATCAGTGCCCATCAGTGCCACCTATCAGTGCCCATCAGTGCCGCCTATCAGTGCCCATCATCAGTGCCCGTCAGTGCCACCTCATCAGTGCCACCTCATCGGTGCCACCTCATCGGTGCCCATCAGTGCCGCCATATCAGTGCCCGTCAGTGCAGCCATATCAGTGCCCGTCATTGAAGAAAAAAACGTACTTATTTACAAAAAGTTTTAACAGAAACAAAGAAAAACTTGTTTTTTTTCAAAATTTTCGGTCTTTTTTTATTTGTTGCGCAAAAAATAAAAACCGCAGAGGTGATCAAATACCACCAAAAGAAAGCTCTATTTGTGGGAACAAAATGATAAAAAATTTGTTTGGGTACAGTGTAGCATGACCGCGCAATTGTCATTCAAATTGCGACAGCGCTGAAAGCTGAAAATTGGGCTGGGCGGGAAGGTGTCTAAGTGCCTGGTATTGAAGTGGTTAACATTGTACAAAGGAGTGTGATTGGCTGGCTATAGGGGAGGAGGAGGTTTCTTTTGTTTACAGTAAACTATCTTTTTTTCCGTGAAAATCCATCCACATCCCTTCTTTCCCCCCCCCATGTCTGTTTGGAAGGAGCAGTGCACGTTAGTTGCAGTCATGTACACTGCAAATCCCAAAGCCCATAGCTTAAAGTCCAAAGCTCATTGCCCAGAGCCCACAGCAGGAAGTCGGATCACAAAAAATAAAATAAAAATTGAGATTTGGAGGAATCTGAGGTTGGTAAAAGTCACTTTTTTGGGTTAAGAACACATACTTGAATCTGATAATTTTTTAACTAGTTAAGGACCAGCCACCGAAGTTGTACTGCGTCAGGTTGGTTCTCCTGGGCGAATCGCCGTCATTGTACATCGGGCGTGCGCACCCACGGCGATCGGATTCCTTCCAGAACCCGACCAGTCTCCAGGCCCAGGCCAATGATTTCTGGCCTGGACCTGGTGATTGGTTCTGGCGAATGAGAGACTGTCCTCTGCCTGTGTAATGTAAACACAGGGAGAGGAAGTGAGGTCACCTCCTTTTGTGGAGCCCTTTTCGGTTCCAGTGAGAGGAGAGAGGACATCTAACCATGAGTTGCACCAACACTACACTAACAGTAGTGCCAACTGCCCAGACTACATGGGGAGCGCTTGCAAGATTGTTTGGGACTTGGTGTCACCCTTATTCGGAAAGGGGTACCCCTTATACGTGGACAATTATTACATAAGCGTGACACTTTTTAGTCACCTTTTTGCTTGTGGAATTGGAGCATGTGGCACCATGCGATCTAATCTCCGGGGCTTCCCCCAACGGCTTGTAGAATCCCGACTTAGATGGGGGGAAGAGAGCCTGCTTGAGATGTAATATTTTACTCGCAGTGAAGTGGAGGGATACACGGAATGTTTTTGTTCTGTCCTCCTTTCACGCAGATACGGCAGTCAAAACTCCAACGGCGACTGGTGTTGTTGTGAAGCCCCTCTGTGTCCAGGAATACAACCTTAACATGGGAGGGGTGGACTTCCAACGACCAGATGATGGCGCCGTACTTAATTGCCCGTAAGACCAGATGCTTGTATAAAAAAAGTGTCCGTATATTTTTTCCTATTGGCTCTGCTGAACGCTTATGTGCTATACAAAGCATCAGAACGAACTGGATCCTTCCTAAAATTCCAGGAAGAGATCATCACAGCCCTTCTGTTTCCGGACGGTGCTGTGGCCCAACTTCCCAATGCAAATGCAGTGAGCCCGCTGCATGAGAGGCACATTCCAAAAGTCCTCCGTGGGTTACCCTTGCCCAAAGAGCACCCCAAAGATGTGCCTGCAGAAAATGCGGATATAGGCTTGACGCCCGCTATTATTGTCCCTCCTGTCCTGACCAACCTGGTCTCTGCATTGGTAAATGTTTCCGTCGCTACCACACACTAGTGGAGTATTAGTGTAGGGTACAGCACTGCACAGTCCTAGGGCACACTAACACAGTGTCTCAAAAGATGAGATGGCCATCACAGACCCTAATCTGGAACATTTACAGTTAAAATAAAAGTGCAAAGAAAAAACACAAAAAAAATTAAAATAAAAAAGCCAAAAATAGTTGTCATTTTATTTTATTTTTTCTCTCTCTATTGTTACTGTATTTTATGCTTAAGGCTACTTTCACACTTGGGCGGGCGGACGTTGGGGGTAAAGCGGCACTATTTTTAGCGCTGCTTTACGGTCGTTATAGCGGCGCTATTCGGTCGCTAGTGGAATGGTTTTAATCCCCGCTATTGGCCGAAAAAGGGTTAAAACCGCCCGCAAAGCGCCCTAAAGCGCCCCAAAGATGCTGCTCCTAAAGCGCCCCAAAGATGCTGCTTGCAGGACTTTTTTTACCGTTCTGCAAGTACACCGCTCCAGTGTGAAAGCACTCGGGCTTTCATATGACGGCCTCCCCTTTGTATGCTCCACTGAGTCACTGAGTCTCGAGTGATCACAGATCCGAGTAAGGGGCCGGTCACGGCCCCTTACCACATGATCACCTGTCAGCCAATGACAGCTGATCACATGATGTAAACAAAAGCTCAGTAATCGTTTCTTTTTCTCCTCACGTCGACGGAAAATAAAGCCGATCACCGGCTTATGTGCAAGGGACATCGGTTCCGAAGAGGAAGAGGCAATTATGCCTCATCTGTGCCCATCAGTACCCCCTGCCAGTGCCACCTGCCATTGCCACCTGCCAGTGCCCACAGTGCCACCTATCAATGCCCACCAGTGGTGCCAATCAGTGCCACCTAGCAGTGCTGCCCATCAGTGCCCATTATTGCCACCCATCAGTGCCCATCACTGCCATCCATCAGTGCCCATCACTGCCACCTATCGGTGCCCATCAGTGCCGCCTCATCAGCTTACATCAATGAAGGAGAAAAATTACCTGTTCGCAAAATTTTATAACAAAATATAAAAAAATATATATATTTTTTTTTAAATTCGGTCTTTTTAAATTTTTTTAACAAAATATAAAAACCGCAGAGGTGATCAAATACCACCAAAAGAAAGCTCTATTTGTGGGGAAAAAATGATACAAATTTCATTTGGGTACAGTGTAGCATGACTGCGTAATTGTCATTCAAAGTTCATCAGCGCTGAAAATTGGTCTGGACAGAAGGGGGGTTTAAGTGCCCAGTAAGAAAGTGGTTAATGGAGTGATGTCATTGAAAAGATGGGACTTTATTGGTGTTTTTTTGCGATGCGTCTTTTCGTGGGCAATTTGTCAGGGCAGTGGCTGGTGTTGGCGATTCAATCATCACTGCACCATCATTGATATGGTGTCAGGATGATTGAAGCGCATTATTTCTATTATTACATTGTGTTATGACATGAAATAGTTCAACTTTCCATAATGCAGAATCAGTGGGAGCCCTGAGTGTGTTACTTGCTGCCGTCACCTGCCACCAGATGCAGCTTATCACTTGCCATGTAGCCTGCCACCAGATGCAGTTTGTCACTTGTCAACAGATGCAGCTTGTCACTTGCCACGTCACCTGACACCAGATGCAGCTTGTCACTTGCCACGTCACCTGCCACAAGATGCAGCTTGTCACTTGCCACTTCATCTGACACCAGATGCAGCTTGTCCTGTCACCTGCCACCAGATGCAGCTTGTCACTTGCCATGTCGCCTGCCATCAGATGCAGCTTGTCACTTGCGACATCGCCTGCCACAAGATGCAGCTTGTCACTTGCCACATCACCTGCCATCAGATTCAGCTTGTCACTTGCCATGTCGCCTGCCACCAGATAAAGCTTGTCACTTGTCACCAGATGCAGCTTGTCACTTGCCACATCACCTGCCACCAGATGCAGCTTGTCACGTCACCTGCCACCAGATGCGGATTGTCACTTGTCACGTCACTTACCATGTTGACTGCCACCAGATGCAGATTGTCTATTGCTGTGTCACCTGTCCCCAGATGATCTTAAATTTATTGTGGCTGTCTCTAAGGGAGACCAGTTGTTTAAATGGAGCATCCCAAATATCTGTCCAGTACACATCATCCAGCTCCGTTAGGAGGGCATTCTCAGTGCATCAATACTTTGGGGTGCAGGGGTAGGAGGGCATCCTCAGTGCCTCAATACTTTGGGGTGGATGGGTAGGAGGGCATCCTCAGTGCCTCAATACTTTGGGGTGGAGGGGTAGGAGGGCTTCCTCAGTGCCTTGATACCTTGGGGTGGAGAGGTAGGAGGGTATCCTCAGTTCCTTAATACCTTGGGGTGGAGAGTTAGGAAGGCATCCTCAGTGCCTCAATACTTTGAGGTGGAGGGGATGGAGGGCATCCTCAGTGCCCTGATACTTCGAAGTAGAGAAAGGAGGGCTTCCTCAGTGCCTCGATACTTTGGGGTGGAGAGGTAGGAGGACATCGTGAGTTCCTTAATACCTTGGGGTGGAGAGTTAGGAAGGCATCCTCCGTGCCTCAATAATTTGGGGTGGAGGGGTAGGAGGGCATCCTCAGTGCCTCAATATTTTGGGGTGGAGGGGTAGGAGGGCCTCCTCAGTGCCTTATTACTTTGGGGTGGAGGGGTAGGAGGGCTTCCTTAGTGCCTCAATACTTTCGGGTGGAGGGGTAGGGGGATATCCTCAGTGCCGTGATACCTTGAAGTGGATTGGTAGGAGGGCATTCTCAGTTCCTTAATACCTTGGGGTGCAGAGTTTGGAGGGCATCCTCAGCGCCGCAATACTTTGGGGTGAAGGAGTAGGAGGGCTTCCTCAGTGCCTCTATACCTTGGGGTGCAGAGTTGGGAGGGCATCCTTAGGGCCTCAATACTTTGGGGTGAAGGGGTTGGAAGGGCATCCTCAGTGCCCTGATACTTCAGGGTGGAGGAGTAGGAGGGCTTCCTCAGTGCCTCAATACCTTGGGGTGCAGAGGTAGGAGAACACCCTCAGTTCCTTAATTCCTTGGGGTGGAGAGTTAGGAGGGCATCCTCCGTGCCTCAATACTTTGGGGTGGAGAGGAAGGAGGGCATCCTCAGTTCCTTAATACCTTGGGATGGAGAGTTAGGAGGTCATCCTCAGTGCCTCATTACTTTGGGGTGGAGGGGTAGAAGGCTTCCTCAGTGCCTTATTACTTTGGGGTTGAGGGGTAGGAGGGCTTCCTCAGTGCCTCGAAACCTTGGGGTGCAAAGTTAGGAGGGCATCCTCAGTGCCTCAATACTTTGGGGTGGAGGGTTAGGAGGATATCCTCAGTGCCTTGATACCTTGAGGTGGATTGGTAGGAGAGCATTCTCAGTTCCTTAATACCTTGGGGTGGAGAGTTAGGAGGGCATTCTCAGCGCCTCAATACTTTGGGGTGGAGGGGTAGGAGGACCTCCTCAGTGCCTTGATACCTTGGGGTGGAGAGATAGGATGGCATCCTCATTTCATTAATACCTTGGAGTGGAGAGTTAGGAGGGCATCCTCAGTGCCTCAATACTTTGGGGTGGAGGGGTAGGACGGCTTCCTCAGTGCCTTATTACTTTGGAGTAGAGAGGTAGGAGGGCATCGTTAGTTCCTTAATACCTTGGGGTGGAGAGTTAGGAGGGTATCCTCAGTGCCTCAATACTTTGGGGTGGAGGGGTAGGTGGGCTTTCTCAGTGCCTCAAAACCTTGGGGTGGAGAGGTATGAGGACATCCTCAGTTCTTTAATACCTTGGGGTGGCGATTCAGTAGAGAATCCTCAGTGCCTCAATACTTTGGGGTGGAGGGGTAGGATGGCTTCCTCAGGACCTTATTAATTTGGGGTGGGGAGTTAGGTGGAGAGGTAGGAGGACATCCTCAGTTCCTTAATACTTTGGGGTGGAGAGTTAGGAGGGTATCATCGGTGCCCCAATACTTTGGGGTGGAGGGGTAGGAGGGCATGCTCAGTGCCTCAATACTTTGGTGTGCAGAGGTGGGAGGGCTTCCTCAGTGCCTCGATACCTTGGAGTGGAGAGGTGTGAAGACATTCTCAGTTTCTTAATACCTTGGGGTGGCGATTTAGGAGGGAATCCTCAGTGCCTCAATACTTTCAGGTGGAGGGGTAGGTGGGCATCCTCAGTGCCTTATTACTTTTGGGTGGAGAGGTAGGAGGACATTCTCAGTTCCATAATACCTTGAGGGGGAGAGTTAGGAGGGTATCCTCAGTGCCTCAATACTTTGGGGTGGAGAGGTAGGAAGGCATCCTCAGTTCCTTATTACCTTGGGGTGGAGAGTTAGGGGGGCATCCTCAGTGCCTCAATACTTTGGGGTGGAGGGGTAGGAGGACCTCCTCAGTGCCTTGATACCTTGGGGTGGAGAGATAGGATGGCATCCTCATTTCATTAATACCTTGGAGTGGAGAGTTAGGAGGGCATCCTCAGTGCCTCAATACTTTGGGGTGGAGGGGTAGGACGGCTTCCTCAGTGCCTTATTACTTTGGAGTAGAGAGGTAGGAGGGCATCGTTAGTTCCTTAATACCTTGGGGTGGAGAGTTAGGAGGGTATCCTCAGTGCCTCAATACTTTGGGGTGGAGGGGTAGGTGGGCTTTCTCAGTGCCTCAAAACCTTGGGGTGGAGAGGTATGAGGACATCCTCAGTTCTTTAATACCTTGGGGTGGCGATTCAGTAGAGAATCCTCAGTGCCTCAATACTTTGGGGTGGAGGGGTAGGATGGCTTCCTCAGGACCTTATTAATTTGGGGTGGGGAGTTAGGTGGAGAGGTAGGAGGACATCCTCAGTTCCTTAATACTTTGGGGTGGAGAGTTAGGAGGGTATCATCGGTGCCCCAATACTTTGGGGTGGAGGGGTAGGAGGGCATGCTCAGTGCCTCAATACTTTGGTGTGCAGAGGTGGGAGGGCTTCCTCAGTGCCTCGATACCTTGGAGTGGAGAGGTGTGAAGACATTCTCAGTTTCTTAATACCTTGGGGTGGCGATTTAGGAGGGAATCCTCAGTGCCTCAATACTTTCAGGTGGAGGGGTAGGTGGGCATCCTCAGTGCCTTATTACTTTTGGGTGGAGAGGTAGGAGGACATTCTCAGTTCCATAATACCTTGAGGGGGAGAGTTAGGAGGGTATCCTCAGTGCCTCAATACTTTGGGGTGGAGAGGTAGGAAGGCATCCTCAGTTCCTTATTACCTTGGGGTGGAGAGTTAGGGGGGCATCCTCAGTGCCTCAATACTTTGGGGTGGAGAGGTAGGAGGGCATCCTCAGTGCCTCAATACTTTCGGGTGCAGGGGTAGGACGGCTTCCTCAGTTCCTTATTACCTTGGGGTGGAGGGGTAGGAGGGCTTCCTCAGTTCCTCGATACCTTGGGGTGGAGAGGTAGGAGGGCATCCTCAGTTCCTTAATACCTTGGGGTGGAGAGTTAGGAGGATATCCTCAGTGCTTCAATACTTTGGGGTGAAGGGGTAGGGCGGTATCCTCAGTGCCTTATTAGTTTGGGGTGGAGAGGTAGGAGGACATCCTCATTTCCTCAATACCTTGAGGTGGAGAGTTAGGAGGTCATCCTCAGTGCCTCATTAGTTTGGGGTGGAGGGGTAGAAGGGTTTCCTCAGTGCCTTATTACTTTGGGGTGGAGAGTTAGGAGGGCATCCTCAGTGCCTCAATACTTTAGGGTGGAGGGCTTCCTCAGTGCCTCGATACCTTGAGGCGCAGAGGTAGGAGGGCATCCTCAGTGCCTCAATACTTTGGGGTGGAGGAGTAGGAGGGTATCCTCAGTACCTCATTACTTTGGGGTGGAGGGGTAGGAGGGCTTCCTCAGTGCCTCGATACCTTGAGGCGGAGAGGTAGGAGAGTATCCTCAGTTCCTTAATACCTTGGGGTGAGAGTTAGGAGGGCATCCTCAGTGCTTCAATACTTTGGGGTGGAGGGGTAGAAGGACATCCTCAGTGCCTTTAATACCTTAGGGTGGCGACATATGAGGAAATCCTCAGTGCTTCAATACTTTGGGGAGCAGGGGTAGGAGGGCATCCTCAGCGCCTCAATACTTGGGGTGGAGGAGTAAGAGGGCTTCCTCAGTGCCTCAATACCTTGCAGTGCAGAGGTAGGAGGGCATCCTCAGTTCCCTAAAACCTTGGGGTGGAGTGTTAGGAGGATATTCTCAGTGCCTCAATATTTTGGGGTTGAGGTGTAGAAGGGTATCCTCAGTGCCTCAATACTTTGGGGTGGAGGGGTAGGAGGGCTTCCTCAGTGCCTTGATACCTTGGGGTGCAGGGTTAGGAGGGCATCCTCAGTGCCTTTATACTTTGGGGTGGAGAGTTAGGAGGGCATCTTCAGTGCCTCAGTATTTTGGGGTGGAGGGATAGGAGGGCTTCCTCGGTGCCTCGATACCTTGGGATGCAGAGTTAGGAGGGCATCCTTAGTGCTTCAAATCTTTGGGGTGGAGGGGTAGGAGGACATCCTCAGTGCCTTGATACCTTGGGGTGGAGAGTTAGGACGGCATCCTCAGCGCCTCAATACTTTGGGGTGGAGGGGTAGGAGGGCATGCTCAGTGCCTCAATACTTTTGTGTGGAGGGGTAGGAGGACTGGCTCAGTGCCTCGATGCCTTGGGGTTGAGATGTAGAAGGACATCCTCATTTCCCAATACCTTGGAGTGGAGAGTTAGGAGGACATCCTCAGTGCCTTAATACCTTGGGGTGGAGGGGTAGGAGGACATTCTCAGTGCCTTAATATCTTGGGGTGGAGAGGTAGGAGGATACCCTCGGTTCCTTAATACCTTGGGTTGTAGAGTTAGGAGGGCATCCTCAGTGCCTCAATACCTTGGGGTGGGGGAGTAGGAGGGCAGCCTCAGTGCCTCAATACTTTGGGGTGAAGGGTAGGAGGGCTTCCTCAGTGCTGCGATACCTTGGGGCGGAGAGGTAGGAGGGTATCCTCAGTTCCTTAATACCTTGGGGTGGTGATTTAGGAGGGCATCCTCAGTGCCTCAATACTTTGGGGTAGAGGGATAGGAGGGCATCCTCAGTGATGTATTACTTTGGGGTGGAGAGGTAGGAGTACATCCTTAGTTCCTTAAAACCTTGGGGTGGAGGAGGTGGACATCCTCAGTGCCTTGATACCTTGGAGTGGAGAGGTAGGAGGGCATCCTCAGTTCCTTAATACCTTGGGGTGGAGAGTTAGGAGGTCATCCTCAGTGCCTCAATACTTTGGGGTGGAGGGGTAGGAGGGCATGCTCAGTGCCTCAATAGGTTGGTGTGGAGGGGTAGGAGGGTTTCCTCAGTGCCTCGACGCCTTGGGGTGAAGAGTTAGGAGGACATCCTCATTTCCCTTTACCTTGGGGTGGAGAGTTAGGAGGGAATCCTCAGTGCCTCACTACTTTGGGGTGGAGAGGTAGGACGGCCTCCTCAGTGCCAAATTATTTGGGGTGAATAGGTAGGAGGACATCCTCATTTCCCAATACCTTCGGGTGGAGAGTTAGGAGGGAATCCTCAGTGCCTCAATACTTTGGGGTGTAGGGGTACGAGGACATCCTTAGTTCCTTAATACCTTGGGGTGGAGAGTTAGGAGGGCATCCTCCGTGCCTCAATACTTTGGGGTGGAGGAGAAGGAGGGCATCCTCAGTTCCTTAATACCTTGGGGTGGAGAGCTGGGAGGGCATCCTCAGTTCCTTAATACCTTGGGGTGGAGAGTTAGGAGGGCATCCTCAGTTCCTTAATACCTTGGGGTGGAGAGTTAGGAGGGCATCCTCAGTGCCACAATACTTTGGGGTGGAGGGGTAGGAGGGCTTCCTCAGTGCCTTATTACTTTGGGGTGAAGAGGTAGGAGGACCTCCTCATTTCCTCAATGCCTTGGGGTCGAAAGTTAGGAGGTCATCCTCAGTTCCTCAATACTTTGGGGTGTAGGTGTAGGATGGCATGCTCAGTGCCTCAATACATTGGTGTGGAGGGGTAGGAGGGCCTGCTCAGTGCCTTGATACCTTGGGGTGGAGAGGTATGAAGACATCCTCAGTTCCTTAATACCTTAGGGTGGCGATTCAGGAGGGAATCCTCAGTGCCTCAATACTTTTGGGTGGGGGGTAGGAGGGCATTCTCAGTGCCTCAATACTTTGGGGTGGAGGGGTATGAGGGAATCCTCAGTACCTCGATACCTTGGGGTTCAGAGGTAGGAGGATATCCTCAGTTCCTTAAAACCTTGGGGTGGAGAGGTAGGAGCGCATCCTCAGTGCCTCAATACTTTGAGGTGGAGGAGAAGGAGGGCATCCTCAGTTCCTTAATACCTTGGGGTGGAGAGCTGGGAGGGCATCCTCAGTTCCTTAATACCTTGGGGTGGAGAGTTAGGAGGGCACCCTCAGTTCCTTAATACCTTGGAGTGGAGAGTTAGGAGGGCATCCTCAGTGCCGCAATACTTTGGGGTGGAGGGGTAGGAGGGCTTTCTCAGTGCCTTATTACTTTGGGGTGGAGAGGTAGGAGGACATCCTCATTTCCTCAATGCCTTGGGGTGGAAAGTTAGGAGGTCATCCTCAGTTCCTCGATACTTTGGGGTGGAGGTGTAGGATGGCATGCTCAGTGCCTCAATACTTTGGGGTGGAGGGGTAGGAGGACATCCTTAGTTCCTTAATACCTTGGGGTGGAGAGTTAGGAGGGCATCCTCTGTGCCTCAATACTTTGGGGTGGGGGGTAGGAGGGCATTCTCAGTGCCTCAATACTTTGGGGTGGAGTGGTAGGAGGGTATCCTCAGTGCCTTGATTCCTTGGGGTGGAGACATCGGATGGTATCCTCAGTGCCTCACTACTTTAGGGTGAAGGGGTAGGAGGGCATCCTCAGTACCTCGATACCTTGGGGTTCAGAGGTAGGAGGATATCCTCAGTTCCTTGAAACCTTGGGGTGGAGAGGTAGGAGCGCATCCTCAGTGCCTCAATACTTTGGGGTGGAGGAGAAGGAGGGCATCCTCAGTTCCTTAATACCTTGGGGTGGAGAGCTAGGAGGGCATCCTCAGTTCCTTAATACCTTGGGGTGGAGAGTTAGGAGGGCATCCTCAGTGCCACAATACTTTGGGGTGGAGGGGTAGGAGGGCTTCCTCAGTGCCTTATTACTTTGGGGTGGAGAGGTAGGAGGACATCCTCATTTCCTCAATACCTTGGGGTGGAAAGTTAGGAGGTCATCCTCAGTTCCTCAATACTTTGGGGTGGAGGTGTAGGATGGCATGCTCAGTGCCTCAATACTTTGGTGTGGAGGGGTAGGAGGGCCTCCTCAGTGCCTTGATACCTTGGGGTAAAGAGGTATGAAGACATCCTCAGTTCCTTAATACCTTAGGGTGGCGATTCAGGAGGGAATCCTCAGTGCCTCAATACTTTGGGGTGGAGGGGTAGGAGGGCTTCCTCAGTTCCTCCACACCTTGTGGTGGAGAGTTAGGAGGGCATCCTCAGTGGCTCAATACTTTAGGGTGGAGGGGTAGGAGGATATCCTCAGTGTTTTGATACCTTGGGGTGGATTGTTAGGAGGGCATCCTCAGCGCCTCAAAACTTTGGGGTGGAGGAGTAGGAGGGCTTTCTCAGTGCCTTAATACCTTGAGGTGCAAAGGTAGGAGGGCATCCTCAGTTCCCTAAAACCTTGGGGGTGGAGAGTTAGGAGAATATCCTCACTGCTTCAATACTTCTGGGTTGAGGGGTAGGAGGGTATCCTCAATGCCTCATTACTTTTGGGTGGAGGGGTAGGATGGCTTCCTCAGTGCCTTATTACTTTGGGGTGAAGAGATAGGATGGCATCTTCAGTGCCTCAATATTTTGGGGTGGAGCGATTGGAGGGCTTCCTCAGTGCCTCAATACTTTGGGGTGGAGAGGTAGGAAGACATCCTCGGTTCCTTAACCACTTGACGACCGCCTCACGCCGATGTCATCTCTCCTCGGCTCGGTGATTTCCGTTCCGTCCCGAGGAGAGAGGACATGTGAGTGAGTGCACCAACACACACACACACAGTAGAACATGCCAGGCACACAACACCCCGCTCCCCCCCCCCGATCGCCCCCCGATCCCCCCCCCCGATCACCCCCCCCCTGTCACAAACTGACACCAAGCAGTTTTTTTTTTTCTGATTACTGCATAGTGTCAGTTTGTGACAGTTACAGTGTTGGGACAGTTAGTATTACCCCCCTTTAGGTCTAGGGTATCCCCCTAACCCCCCCTAATAAAGTTTTAACCCCTTGATCACCCCCTGTCACCAGTGTCGCTAAGCAATCATTTTTCTGATCGCTGTATTAGTGTCGCTGGTGACGCTAGTTAGGGACGTAAATATTTAGGTTCGCCGTCAGCGTTTTATAGCGTCAGGGACCCCCATATACTACCGAATAAATGTTTTAACCCCTTGATGGCCCCCTAGTTAACCCTTTCACCACTGATCACCGTATAACCGTCACGGGTGACGCTGGTTAGTTCGTTTATTTTTTATAGTGTCAGGGCACCCGCCGTTTATTACCGAATAAAGGTTTGGCCCCCTGATCGCCCGGCGGTGATATGCGTCGCCCCAGGCAGCGTCAGATTAGCGCCAGTACCGCTAACACCCACGCACGCAGCATACGCCTCCCTTAGTGGTATAGTATCTGAACGGATCAATATCTGATCTGATCAGATCTATACTAGCGTCCCCAGCAGTTTAGGGTTCCCAAAAACGCAGTGTTAGTGGGATCAGCCCAGATACCTGCTAGCACCTGCGTTTTGCCCCTCCGCCCGGCCCAGCCCAGCCCACCCAAGTGCAGTATCGATCGATCACTGTCACTTACAAAACACTAAATGCATAACTGCAGCGTTCGCAGAGTCAGGCCTGATCCCTGCGATCGCTAACAGTTTTTTTGGTAGTATTTTGGTGAACTGGCAAGCACCAGCCCCAAGCAGCGTCAGGTTAGCGCCAGTAGCACTAACACCCACGCACGCAGCATACACCCCCCTTAGTGGTACAGTATCTGAACGGATCAATATCTGATCCGATCAGATCTATACTAGCGTCCCCAGCAGTTTAGGGTTCCCAAAAACGCAGTGTTAGCGGGATCAGCACAGATACCTGCTAGCACCTGCGTTTTGCCCCTCCGCCCGGCCCGGCCCAGCCCAGCCCACCCAAGTGCAGTATCGATCGATCACTGTCACTTACAAAACACTAAAAGCATAACTGCAGCGTTCGCAGAGTCAGGCCTGATCCCTGCGATCGCTAACAGTTTTTTTGGTAGCGTTTTGGTGAACTGGCAAGCGCCAGCGGCCTAGTACACCCCGGTCGTAGTCAAACCAGCACTGCAGTAACACTTGGTGACGTGGCGAGTCCCATAAGTGCAGTTCAAGCTGGTGAGGTGGCAAGCACAAGTAGTGTCCCGCTGCCACCAAAAAGACAAACACAGGCCCGTCCTGCTGCATTCGCCAATCCTAATTGGGAACCCACCGCTTCTGCAGCGCCCGTACTTCCCCCATTCACATCCCCAACCAAATGCAGTCGGCTGCATGAGAGGCATTTTCTTTATGTCCTCCCGAGTACCCCTACCCAGCGAACCCCCCCAAAAAAGATGTTGTGTCTGCAGCAAGCGCGGATATAGGCGTGACACCCGCTATTATTGTCCCTCCTGTCCTGACAATCCTGGTCTTTGCATTGGTGAATGATTTGAACGCTACTATGCACTAGTTGAGTATTAGCGTAGGGTACAGCATTGCACAGACTAGGCACACTTTCACAGGGTCTCCCAAGATGCCATTGCATTTTGAGAGACCCAAACCTGGAACCGGTTACCGTTATAAAAGTTACAGTTACAAAAAAAGTGTAAAAAAAAAAATATATATATATATATAAAATAAAAAAAAAATAGTTGTCGTTTTATTGTTCTCTCTCTCTCTATTCTCTCTATTGTTCTGCTCTTATTTACTGTATTCTATTCTGCAATGTTTTATTGTTATTATGTTTTATCATGTTTGCTTTTCAGGTATGCAATTTTTTATACTTTACCGTTTACTGTGCTTTATTGTTAACCATTTTTTTGTCTTCAGGTACGCCATTCACAACTTTGAGTGGTTATACCAGAATGATGCCTGCAGGTTTAGGTATCATCTTGGTATCATTCTTTTCAGCCAGCGGTCGGCTTTCATGTAAAAGCAATCCTAGCGGCTAATTAGCCTCTAGACTGCTTTTACAAGCCGTGGGAGGGAATGCCCCCCCCCCACCGTCTAACGTGTTTTTCTCTGGCTCTCCTGTCACAACAGGGAACCTAAAAATGCAGCCGGTGATTCAGCCAGCTGACCATAGAGCTGATCAGAGACCAGAGTGGCTCCAAACATCTCTATGGCCTAAGAAAACCGGAAGCTACGAGCATTTTATGACTTAGATTTTGCCGGATGTAAATAGCGCCATTGGGTAATTGGGGAAGCATTTTATCACACCGATCTTGGTGTGGTCAGATGCTTTGAGGGCAGAGGAGAGATCTAGGGTCTAATAGACCCCAATTTTTTCAAAAAAGAGTACCTGTCACTACCTATTGCTATCATAGGGGATATTTACATTCCCCGAGATAACAATAAAAATGATTAGAAAAAAAAAAATCAAAGGAACAGTTTAAAAATAAGATAAAAAAGCAAAAAAATAATAAAGAAAAAAAAAAAAAAAAAAGCACCCCTGTCGCCCCCTGCTCTCGCGCTAAGGCGAACGCAAGCGGCGGTCTGTCGTCAAACGTAAACAGCAATTGCACCATGCATGTGAGGTATCCCCGCGAAGGTTAGATCGAGGGCAGTAATTTTTGCAGTAGACCTCCTCTGTAAATCTAAAGTGGTAACCTGTAAAGGCTTTTAAAGGCTTTTAAAAATGTATTTATTTTGTTGCCACTGCACGTTTGTGCGCAATTGTAAAGCATGTCATGTTTGGTATCCATGTACTCGGCCTAAGATCATCTTTTTTATTTCATCAAACATTTGGGCAATATAGTGTGTTTTAGTGCATTAAAATTTTAAAAAGTGTGTTTTTTTTCCCCAAAAAATGCGTTTGAAAAATCGCTGCGCAAATACTGTGTGAAAAAAAAAAATGAAACACCCACCATTTTAATTTGTAGGGCATTTGCTTTAAAAAAATATATAATGTTTGGGGGTTCAAAGTAATTTTCTTGCAAAAAAAAAATAACTTTTTCATGTAAACAATAATGCCGCGTACACACGGTCGGACTTTTCGTCTACAAAAGTCCAACGGATGCTGACGGACTAAAGCTGGCTGGTAATCCGATCGTGTGTGGGCTTCTCCGGACTTTCAACATACTTTTTTAGCCTCAAATCCGACGTACTTTAGATTTGAAACATGCTTCAAATCTTTACTTCGTAACTACGACGGACCCCGAAATCCGCTCGTCTGTGTGCTAGTCCGACGGACAAAAAGCCACGCTAGGGCACCTATTGGCTACTGGCTATGAACTTCCTTATTTTAGTCCGGTGTACGTCATCACGTAAGAATTCGACGGACTTTTGTGTGATCGTGTGTAGGCAAGTCTGTTCGTTAGAAAGTCCGCCGCAAGTCCGTCGAAAGTCCGCCGGAAGTCTGTCAGACAGGCTGTCTGACTTTTGTAGACGAAAAGTCCGACCGTGTGTACGCGGCATAAGAGTCAGAAAGGGCTTTGTCTTCAAGTGGTTAGAAGAGTGGGTGATGTGTGACATAAGCTTCTAAATGTTGTGCATAAAATGCCAGGACAGTTCAAAACCCCCCCAAATGACCCCATTTTGGAAAGTAGACACCCCAAGCTATTTGCTGAGAGGCATGTCGAGTCCATGGAATATTTTATATTGCGACACAAGTTGCGGGAAAGAGACAAATTTTTTTTTTTTGCACAAAATTGTCACTAAATGATATATTGCTCAAACATGCCATGGGAATATGTGAAATTACACCCCAAAATACATTCTGCTGCTTCTCCTGAGTACGGGGATACCACATGTGTGAGACTTTTTGGGAGCCTAGCCGCGTACGGAACCCCGAAAACCAAGCACCGCCTTCAGGCTTTCTAAGGGCGTGAATTTTTGATTTCACTCTTGACTGCCTATCACAGTTTCGGAGGCCATGGAATGCCCAGGTGGCACAAACCCCCCCCAAATGACCCCATTTTGGAAAGTAGACACCCAAAGCTGTTTGCTGAGAGGTATAGTGAGTATTTTGCAGACCTCACTTTTTGTCACAAAGTTTTGAAAATTGAAAAAAGAAAAAAAAAAAAGTTTTTTCTTGTCTTTCTTCATTTTCAAAAACAAATGAGAGCTGCAAAATACTCACCATGCCTCTCAGCAAATAGCTTGGGTTGTCTACTTTCCAAAATGGGGTCATTTGGGGGGGGTTTGTGCCACCTGGGCATTCCATGGCCTCCGAAACTGTGATAGGCAGTGAAGAAAGAAATCAAAAATTTTCACCCTTAGAAATCCTGAAGGCGGTGATTGGTTTTCGGGGTCCCGTGCACGGCTAGGCTCCCAAAAAGTCCCACACATGTGGTATCCCCGTACTCAGGAGAAGTAGCTAAATGTATTTTGGGGTGCAATTCCACATATGCCCATGGCCTGTGTGAGCAATATATCATTTAGTGACAACTTTGTGCAAAAAAAAAAAATGTGTCACTTTCCCGCAACTTGTGTCAAAATATAAAATATTCCATGGACTCAATATGCCTCTCAGCAAATAGCTTGGGGTGTCTACTTTCCAAAATGGGGTCATTTGGGGGGGTTTTGTGCCACCTGGGCATTCCATGGCCTCCGAAACTGTGATAGGCAGTGAAGAGTGAAATCATAAATTTACACCCTTAGAAATCCTGAAGGCGGTGATCGGTTTTCGGGGCCCCGTACGCGGCTAGGCTCCCAAAAAGTCCAACACATGTGGTATCCCCATACTCAGGAGAAGCAGCAGAACGTATTTTGGGGTGCAATTCCACATAGGCCCATGGTCTGTGTGAGCAATATATCATTTAGTGACAACTTTTTGTAAATATATATATATTTTTTTGTCATTATTCAATCACTTGGGACAAAAAAAAAAAAATATTCAATGGGTTCAACATGCCTCTCAGCAATTTCCTTGGGGTGTCTACTTTCCAAAATGGGGTCATTTGGGGGGGTTTTGTACTGCCCTGCCATTTTAGCACCTCAAGAAATGACATAGGCAGTCATAAACTAAAAGCTGTGTAAATTCCAGAAAATGTACCCTAGTTTGTAGACGCTATAACTTTTGCGCAAACCAATAAATATACGCTTATTGACATTTTTTTTACCAAAGACATGTGGCCGAATACATTTTGGCCTAAATGTATGACTAAAATTGAGTTTATTGGATTTTTTTTATAACAAAAAGTAGAAAATATCATTTTTTTTCAAAATTTTCGGTCTTTTTCCGTTTATAGCGCAAAAAATAAAAACCGCAGAGGTGATCAAATACCATCAAAAGAAAGCTCTATTTGTGGGAAGAAAAGGACGCAAATTTCGTTTGGGTACAGCATTGCATGACCGCGCAATTAGCAGTTAAAGCGACGCAGTGCCAAATTGGAAAAAGACCTCTGGTCCTTAGGCAGCATAATGGTCCGGGGCTCAAGTGGTTAATACCTTGGGGTGGAGAGTTAGGAGGGCATCCTCTGTACCTCAATACTTTGGGGTGGAGGGTTAGGAAGGCATCCTCAGTGTTTTATTACTTTTGGGTGGAGAAGTAGGAGGACATCCTCAGTTCCTTAAAACCTTGGGGTGGAGAGGTAGGAGCGCATCCTCAGTGCCTCAATACTTTGGGGTGGAGGAGAAGGAGGACATCCTCAGTGCCTTGATACCTTGGGGTGGAGCGATAGGAGGGCATCCTCAGTTCCTTAATACCTTGGGGTGGAGAGTTAGGAGGGCATCCTCAGTGCATTAATACCTTGGGGTGGAGAGGTAGGAGGGCATCCTCAGTTCCTTAATACCTTGGGGTGGAGAGTTAGGAGGGCATCCTCAGTGCCTCAATACTTTGGGGTGGAGGGGTAGGAGGGCTTCCTCAGTGCCTCGACGCCTTGGGGTGAAGAGTTAGGAGGACATCCTCATTTCCCATTACCTTGGGGTGGAGAGTTAGGAGGGAATCCTCAGTGCCTCACTACTTTGGGGTGGAGGGGTAGGACGGCCTCCTCAGTGCCAAATTATTTGGGGTGAATAGGTAGGAGGACATCCTCGTTTCCCAATACCTTGGGGTGGAGAGTTAGGAGGGAATCCTCAGTGCCTCCATTCTTTGGGGTGGAGGGGTAGGAGGACATCCTTAGTTCCTTAATACCTTGGGGTGGAGAGTTAGGAGGGCATCCTCTGTGCCTCATACTTTGGGGTGGAGAGGTGGGAAGACATCCTCAGTTCCTTAATACCTTGGGGTGGAGAGTTAGGAGGGCATCCTCTGTGCCTCAATACTATGGGGTGGGGGGTAGGAGGGCATTCTCAGTGCCTCAATACTTTGGGGTGGAGGGGTAGGAGGGTATCCTCAGTGCCTCGATTCCTTGGGGCGGAGACATCGGATGGTATCCTCAGTACCTCGATACCTTGGGGTTCAGAGGTAGGAGGATATCCTCAGTTCCTTAAAACCTTGGGGTGGAGAGGTAGGAGCGCATCCTCAGTGCCTCAATACTTTGAGGTGGAGGAGAAGGAGGGCATCCCCAGTTCCTTAATACCTTGGGGTGGAGAGCTGGGAGGGCATCCTCAGTTCCTTAATACCTTGGGGTGGAGAGTTAGGAGGGCACCCTCAGTTCCTTAATACCTTGGAGTGGAGAGTTAGGAGGGCATCCTCAGTGCCGCAATACTTTGGGGTGGAGGGGTAGGAGGGCTTTCTCAGTGCCTTATTACTTTGGGGTGGAGAGGTAGGAGGACATCCTCATTTCCTCAATGCCTTGGGGTGGAAAGTTAGGAGGTCATCCTCAGTTCCTCGATACTTTGAGGTGGAGGTGTAGGATGGCATGCTCAGTGCCTCAATACTTTGGGGTGGAGGGGTAGGAGGACATCCTTAGTTCCTTAATACTTTGGGGTGGAGAGTTAGGAGGGCATCCTCTGTGCCTCAATACTTTGGGGTGGAGAGGTAGGAAGACATCCTCAGTTCCTTAATACCTTGGGGTGGAGAGTTAGGAGGGCATCCTCTGTGCCTCAATACTTTGGGGTGGGGGGTAGGAGGGCATTCTCAGTGCCTCAATACTTTGGGGTGGAGGGGTAGGAGGGTATCCTCAGTGCCTCGATTCCTTGGGGCGGAGACATCGGATGGTATCCTCAGTGCCTCACTACTTTAGGGTGGAGGGGTAGGAGGGCATCCTCAGTACCTCGATACCTTGGGGTTCAGAGGTAGGAGGATATCCTCAGTTCCTTGAAACCTTGGGGTGGAGAGGTAGGAGCGCATCCTCAGTGCCTCAATACTTTGGGGTGGAGGAGAAGGAGGGCATCCTCAGTTCCTTAATACCTTGGGGTGGAGAGCTAGGAGGGCATCCTCAGTTCCTTAATACCTTGGGGTGGAGAGTTAGGAGGGCATCCTCAGTGCCGCAATACTTTGGGGTGGAGAGGTAGGAGGACATCCTTATTTCCTCAATACCTTGGGGTGGAAAGTTAGGAGGTCATCCTCAGTTCCTCAATACTTTGGGGTGGAGGTGTAGGATGGCATGCTCAGTGCCTCAATACTTTGGTGTGGAGGGGTAGGAGGGCCTCCTCAGTGCCTTGATACCTTGGGGTAAAGAGGTATGAAGACATCCTCAGTTCCTTAATACCTTAGGGTGGCGATTCAGGAGGGAATCCTCAGTGCCTCAATACTTTGGGGTGGAGGGGTAGGAGGGCTTCCTCAGTTCCTCCACACCTTGTGGTGGAGAGTTAGGAGGGCACCCTCAGTGGCTCAATACTTTAGGGTGGAGGGGTAGGAGGATATCCTCAGTGCCTTGATACCTTGGGGTGGATTGGTAGGAGGGCATCCTCAGCGCCTCAAAACTTTGGGGTGGAGGAGTAGGAGGGCTTTCTCAGTGCCTTAATACCTTGAGGTGCAGAGGTAGGAGGGCATCCTCAGTTCCCTAAAACCTTGGGGGTGGAGAGTTAGGAGAATCTCCTCACTGCTTCAATACTTCCGGGTTGAGGGGTAGGAGGGTATCCTCAATACTTTTGGGTGGAGGGGTAGGACGGCTTCCTCAGTGCCTTATTACTTTGGGGTGAAGAGATAGGATGGCATCTTCAGTGCCTCAATATTTTGGGGTGGAGCGATTGGAGGGCATCCTCAGTGCCTCAATACTTTGGGGTGGAGAGGTAGGAAGACATCCTCGGTTCCTTAATACCTTGGGGTGGAGAGTTAGGAGGGCATCCTCTGTACCTCAATACTTTGGGGTGGAGGGTTAGGAAGGCATCCTCAGTGTTTTATTACTTTTGGGTGGAGAAGTAGGAGGACATCCTCAGTTCCTTAAAACCTTGGGGTGGAGAGGTAGGATCGCATCCTCAGTGCCTCAATACTTTGGGGTGGAGGAGAAGGAGGACATCCTCAGTGCCTTGATACCTTGGGGTGGAGCGATAGGAGGGCATCCTCAGTTCCTTAATACCTTGGGGTGGAGAGTTAGGAGGGCATCCTCAGTGCATTAATACCTTGGGGTGGAGAGGTAGGAGGGCATCCTCAGTTCCTTAATACCTTGGAGTGGAGAGTTAGGAGGGCATCCTCAGTGCCTCAATACTTTGGGGTGGAGGGGTAGGAGGGCTTCCTGAGTGCCTCGACACCTTGGGGTGAACAGTTAGGAGGACATCATCATTTCCCATTACCTTGGGGTGGAGAGTTAGGAGGGAATCCTCAGTGCCTCACTACTTTGGGGTGGAGGGGTAGGACGACCTCCTCAGTGCCATATTATTTGGGGTGAATAGGTAGGAGGACATCCTCGTTTCCCAATACCTTGGGGTGGAGAGTTAGGAGGGAATCCTCAGTGCCTCCATTCTTTGGGGTGGAGGGGTAGGAGGACATCCTTAGTTCCTTAATACCTTGGGGTGGAGAGTTAGGAGGGCATCCTCTGTACCTCATACTTTGGGGTGGAGAGGTGGGAAGACATCCACAGTTCCTTAATACCTTGGGGTGGAGAGTTAGGAAGGCATCCTCTGTGCCTCAATACTATGGGGTGGGGGGTAGGAGGGCATTCTCAGTGCCTCAATACTTTGGGGTGGAGGGGTAGGAGGGTATCCTCAGTGCCTCGATTTCTTGGGGCGGAGACATCGGATGGTATCCTCAGTACCTCGATACCTTGGGGTTCAGAGCTAGGAGGATATCCTCAGTTCCTTAAAACCTTGGGGTGGAGAGGTAGGAGCGCATCCTCAGTGCCTCAACACTTTGGCCTGGAGGAGAAGGAGGGCATCCTCAGTTCCTTAATACCTTGGGGTGGAGAGTTAGGAGGGCATCCTCAGTGCCTTGATACCTTGGGGTGGAGCGATAGGAGGGCATCCTCAGTTCCTTAATACCTTGGGGTGGAGAGTTAGGAGGGCATCCTCAGTGCCTTGATAACTTGGGGTGGAGAGGTAGGAGGGCATCCTCAGTTCCTTAATACCTTCGGGTGGAGAGCTAGGAGGGCATCCTCAGTTCCTTAATACCTTTAGGTGGAGAGTTAGGAGGGCATCCTCAGTTCCTTAATACCTTGGGGTGGACAGTTAGGAGGGCATCCTCAGTGCCTCAATACTTTTGGGTGGAGGGGTTGGAGGGCATCCTCAGTGCCCTGATACTTCAAGGTGGAGGAGTAGGAGGACTTCCTCAGTGCCTCAATTCTTTGGGGTTGAAGGGTGGGAGGGCTTCCTCAGTGCCTCAATACTTTGGGGTGGAGGGGTAGGAGGACATCCTCAGTGCCTTGATACCTTGGGGTGGAGAGGTAGGAGGGCATCCACAGTTCCTTAATACCTTGGGGTGAAGAGTTAGGAGGGCATCCTCAGTGAATTAATACTTTGGGGTGGAGGGGTAGGAGGGCTTCCTCAGTGCCTTGATACCTTGGGGTGGAGAGGTAGGAGGGCATGCTCAGTTCCTTAATACCTTGGGGTGGAGAGTTAGGAGGATATCCTCAGTGCTTCAATACTTTGGGGTGGAGGGGTAGGAAGGTATCCTCAGTGCCTTATTAGTTTGGGGTGGAGAGGTAGGAGGACATCCTCATTTCCTCAATACCTTGAGGTGGAGAGTTAGGAGCTCATCCTCAGTGCCTCATTAGTTTGGGGTGGAGGGGTAGAAGGGTTTCCTCAGATCCTTATTACTTTGGGGTGGAGAGTTAGGAGGGCATCCTCAGTGCCTCAATACTTTGGGGTTGAGGGGTAGGAGGACATCCTCATTTCCCATTACCTTGGGGTGGAGGGGTAGGGGGTCTTCCTCAGTGCCTCGATACTTTTGGGCGGAGAGGTAGGAGGGTATCCTCAGTTCCTTAATACCTTGGGGTGGAGAGTTAGGAGGGCATCCTCAGTGCATTAATACCTTGGGGTGGAGAGGTAGGAGGGCATCCTCAGTTCCTTTAATACCTTGGGGTGGAGAGTTAGGAGGGCATCCTCAGTGCCTCAATACTTTGGGGTGGAGGGGTAGAAGGACATCCTCAGTACCTTAATACCTTGGGGTGGAGAGGTAGGAGGACATCCTCAATTCCTTAATACCTTAGGGTGGCAACATATGAGGAAATCCTCAGTGCCTCAATACTTTGGGGTGGAGGGGTAGGAGTGCATCCTCAGTGCCTTATTACTTTGGGGTGCAGGGGTAGGAGGGCTTCCTCAGTGCCTCGAAACCTTGGGGTGGATTGGTAGGAGGGCATTCTAAGTTCCCTAATACGTTGGGGTGGAGAGTTAGGAGGGCATCCTCAGCGCCTCAATACTTTGGGGTACAGGAGTAAGAGGGCCTCCTCAGTGCCTCAATACCTTGAGGTGCAGAGGTAGGAGGTCATCCTCAGTTCCCTAAAACCTTGGGGTGGAGTGTTAGGAGGATATCCTCAGTGCCTCAATATTTTGGGGTTGAGGGATAGAAGGGTATCCTCAGTGCCTCACCTTAATACTTTGGGGTGGAGGGGTAGGAGGGCTTCCTCAGTGCCTCAATACTTTGGGGGGGGGGGGGGGGTAGGAGGGCATGCTTAGTGCCTCAATACTTTGGGGTGGAGGAGTAGGAGGGTATTCTTAGTACCTCAATACTTTGGGGTGGAGGGGTAGGGGGGCTTCCTCAGTACCTCGATACCTTGGGGCGGAGAGGTAGGAGGGTATCCTCAGTTCCTTAATACCTTGGGGTGAGAGTTGGGAGGGCATCCTCGGTGCCTCAATACTTTGGGGTGGAGGGGTATAAGGACATCCTCAGTGCCTTAATACCTTGGGGTGGAGAGGTAGGAAGACATCCTCAATTCCTTAATACCTTAGGGTGGCGACATATGAGGAAATCCTCAGTGCCTCAATACTTTGGGGTGGAGGGGTAGGAGTGCATCCTCAGTGCCTTATTACTTTGGGGTGCAGGGTTAGGAGGGCTTTCTCAGTGCCTCGAAACCTTGGGGTGGATTGGTAGGAGGGCATTCTCAGTTCCTTAATACGTTGGGGTGGAGAGTTAGGAGGGCATCCTCAGCGCCTCAAAACTTTGGGGTGGAGTGTTAGGAGGATATCCTCAGTGCCTCAATATTTTGGGGTTGAGGGGTAGAAGGGTATCCTCGGTGCCTCACCTCAATACTTTGGGGTGGAGGGGTAGGAGGGCTTCCTCAGTGCCTTGATACCTTGGGGTGCAGGGTTAGGAGGGCATCCTCAGTGCCTGAATACTTTGGGGTGGAGGGGTAGGAGGACATCCTCAGTGCCTTGATACCTTGGGGTGGAGAGTTAGGAGGGCATCCTCCGTGCCTCAGTATTTTGGGGTGGAGGGGTAGGAGGGCTTCCTCAGTGCCTCAATACTTTAGGGTGCAGAGTTAAGAGGGCATCCTCAGTGCCTCAATACTTTGGGGTGGAGGGGTCAGAGGACATCCTCACTGCCTTCATATATTGGGGTGGAGAGTAAGGAGGGCATCTTCAGTGCCTCAGTATTTTGGGGTGGAGGGATAGGAGGGCTTCCTCAGTGCCTCGATACCTTGGGGTGCAGAGTTAGGAGGGCATCCTTAGTGCTTCAAATCTTTGAGGTGGAGGGGTAGGAGGATATCCTCAGTGCCTTGATACCTTGGGGTGGAGAGGTAGGAGGGCATGCTCAGTGCCTGAATACTTTTGTGTGGAGGGGTTGGAGGACTGCCTCAGTGCCTCGATGCCTTGGGGTGGAGAGGTAGAAGGACAAACTTATTTCCCAATACCTTGGGGTGGAGAGTTAGGAGGACATTCTCATTGCCTTAATACCTTGGGGTGGAGAGGTAGAAGGACATCCTCATTTCCCAATACCTTGGGGTGGAGGGGTAGGAGGACATTCTCAGTGCCTTAATACCTTGGGGTGGAGAGGTAGGAGGACACCCTCAGTTCCTTAATACCTTGGGGTGGGGAGTTAGGAGGGAATCATCAGTGCCTCAATACTTTGGGGGTAGAGGGGTAGGAGGGCATTCTCAGTGATTTATTACTTTGGGGTGGAGAGGTAGGAGTACATCCTTAGTTCCTTAAAACCTTGGGGTGGAGAGGTAGGAGCGCATCCTCAGTGCCTCAATACCTTGGGGTGGAGGAGGAGGACATCCTCAGTGCCTTGATACCTTGGAGTAGAGAGGTACGAGGGCAATCTAAGTGCCTTGATACCTTGGGGTGGAAAGGTAGGAGGGCATCCTCAGTTCCTTAATACCTTGGGGTGGAGAGTTAGGAGGGCATCCTCAGTGCCTCAATACTTTGGGGTGGAGGGGTAGAACGGCCTCCTCAGTGCCAAATTATTTGGGGTGAATAGGTAGGAGGACATCCTCATTTTCCAATACCTTGGGGTGGAGAGTTAGGAGGGAATCCTCAGTGCCTCAATAGTTTGGGGTAGAGGGGTAGGAGGACATCTTCAGTGCCTTAATACCTTGGGGTGGAGAGGTAGGAGGACATCCTTTGTTCCTTAATACCTTGGGGTGGAGAGTTAGGAGTGCATCCTCAGTGGCTCAATACTTTGGGGTGGTGAGGTAGGAAGACATCCTCAGTTCCTTAATACCTTGGGGTGGAGAGTTAGGAGGGCATCCTCTGTGCCTCAATACTTTGGGGTGGTGGGTAGGAGGGCATTCTCAGTGCCTCAATACTTTGGGATGGAGGGGATCCTCAGTACCTCAATACTTTGGGGTGGAGGGGATCCTCAGTGCCTCAATACTTTGGGGTGGAGGGGAAGGAGGGCTTCCTCAGTGCCTTGATACCTTGGGGTGGAGAGGTAGGAGGGTATCTTCAGTGCCTCAATATTTGGGGTGGAGGGGTAGGAGGGATTCCTCAGTGCCTCGATACCTTGGGGCAGGGATGTAGGAGGGTATCCTCAGTGCCTCAATATTTTAGGGTGGAGGGGTAGGAGGGCATTCTCAGTACCTCGATACCTTGGGGTGGAGAGGTAGGAGGACATCCTCAGTTCCTTAATACCTTGGGATGGAGAGTTAGGAGGGCATCCTCAGTTCCTTAATACCTTGGGGTGGAGAGTTAGGAGGGCATCCTCAGTGCCGCAATACTTTGGGGTGGAGGGGTAGGAGGGCTTCCTCAGTGCCTTGATACCTTGGGGTGCAGGGTTTGGAGGGCATCCTCAGTGCCTCAATACTTTGGGGTGGAGGGATAGGAGGACATCCTCAGTGCCTTGATACCTTGGGGTGGAGAGGTAGGAGGGCATCCTCAGTGCCTCAGTACTTTGGGGTGGAGGGCTTCCTCAGTGCCTCGATACCTTTGGGTGCAGAGTTAGGAGGGCATCCTCAGTGCCTCAATACTTTGGGGTGGGGGGGTCGGAGGACATCCTCAGTGCCTTGATACCTTGGTGTGGAGAGGAAGGAGGGCATCCTCAGTTCCTTAATACCTTGGGGTGGAGAGTTAGGAGGATATCCTCAGTTCCTTAATACCTTGGGGTGGAGAGTTAGGAGGTCATCCTCACTGCCTTAATACTTTGGGGTGGAGGGGTAGGACGGCATCCTCAGTGCCTTATTAGTTTGGGGTGGAGGGATAGAGGGGTTTCGTCAATGCCTTATTACTTTGGGGTGGAGAGTTAGGAGGGCATCCTCAGTGCCTCAATACTTTTGGGTGGAGGGGTTGGAGGGCATCCTCAGTGCCCTGATACTTCGAGGTGGAGGAGTAGGAGGACTTCCTCAGTGCCTCAATACTTTGGGGTGGAAGGGCTTCCTCAGTGCCTCGATACCTTGAGGTGCAGAGGTAGGAGGGCATCCTCAGTTCCTTAATACATTGGGGTGGAGAGTTAGGAGGGTATCCTCAGTGCCTCAATACTTTGGGATGGAGGGGTAGGACAGCTTCCTCAGTGCCGAATTATTTGGGGTGGATAAGTAGGAGGGCATCCTCAGTTCCTCAATACTTTGGGGTGGAGGGGTAGGAGAGCATCCTCAGTGCCTCAATACTTTGGGGTGGAGGGCATGCTCAGTGCCTCAATACCTTGTTGTGGAGGGGTAGGAGGGCTTTCTCAGTGCCTCGATGACTTGGGGTGAAGAGGTAGGAGGACAACCTCATTTCCCATTACCTTGGGGTGGAGATTTAGGAGGGAATCCTCAGTGCCTCAATACTTTGGGGTGGAGGGGTAGGAGGACATCCTCAGTGCCTTAATACCTTGGGGTGGAGAGGTAGGAGGACATCCTCAGTTCCTTAATACCTTGGAGTGGAGAGTTAGGAGGGAATGCTCAGTGCCTCAATACTTTGGGTTGGAGGGGTAGGAGGGCATCCTCAGTGCCTCAATACTTCGCGGTGGAGGGGTAAGAGGGTATCCTCAGTGCCTCAATACTTTGGGGTGGAGGGGTAGGAGGGCTTCCTTTGTGATTTATTACTTTGGGGTGGAGAGTTAGGAGGGCATCCTCGGTGCCTCAATACGTTTGGGTGGATGGGGTAGGAGGACATCCTCAGTGCCTTAATACCTTGGAGTGGAGAGGTAGGAGGGCATCCACAGTTTCTTAATACCCTGGGGTGGAGAGTTAGGAGGGCATCCTCAGTACATCAATACACCTGAAACCCCAGGCTCATTATTCAGAATGGACTGCAGTTCCCCAAGTAACTGAGTACCACAACCACCAAGTACATAGGTGTGTGCACGGGTCCCACCCCTATACATGGACAGGAGAGGAGAGAGGGCCCAATCTGCTCCTCCTCCTCCCACCCTCACCCCTCTGTCTGCCCACCCACACTCCAATCCTTAGTGTTCTGTGCCTCAGGAAAGGGATGGGTGAGCCAGAAATTTGAATCTCAGCAGGGGTTAGATACATTATGGATGAAAGGTGTCCAAGCCCAATCCTCCATCCTCGGGTGAGTGAGCTCGCCATCCAATGTCTGTGACTTAAGTCTCCCCCCTCCCTCCCTTCTCTCTCCTGCCCCCTGTGCGAATGAGTATACAAAGCTAAGGGGGACTCAGATGTAAGCGATGCCCTGTGAACTCTGATGTAAGGGGCACTTTGGGAACCCTAAGGCCCCTTTCACACTGAGGCACTTAATTAAACTGCCAGTAAAACAAGTGCTTTTGAATAGCTTTTCAGGCGCTTTTGAAGAGCTTTCCATTCATTTCAATGGAGAGGGGTGTTTTTTTCACTGCCCTGCCAGCGCACTGCCCCAGTATGAAAGCATTCATTGATTTTGATTGAGCTTCTCAGGCACTTTTTTTATCGTGAAAGCACCTGAAAAGCGCCTCAATGTGAAAGGGGTCTTAAGTGGGAGCTTTGGTGAGGAGAAACACCCTTCCATCAGAGTTCCCCTTTACACCAGAGTGCACAGTGTTTGCCCTTTAAAAAAAAAATTGCCGTGCTCCGCTAAAGTGCTCGGGTTTGGCTTGAAGAAAAGGTGGCAACCCTAGTTCACAATTTTAAAAAAAAATGGCTGGGGTTAGGTAATATTGATAAAGGTTATTTAAATAAAGCAAATACCACCAAACTTAAAAAAAAAACCAGGTTTTAATTCCATTAACCACTTGCCTACTTCCGCGCGCTGATATACGTCGGCACAATGGCAGCGGTGGGCAAATGGGCGTACCTGTTAGAGCTGGGGGATTTTTAAAAAAAAAAAAACTCGATTCACGATTCGAATCTAGTTTGTTTTTTTTTTTGGACACTGCGCCGGTCCTGAGGAGCTGCAGGCAGGAGATTTTAGGCGAGGCCGCGGCTTCGGCCTAGTCCGCGGCGTCTGGCCTCGCGGACTAGGCCGAAGCGACGGCCTCACTTAAAAACTCCTGCCCGCAGCTTCTCAGGACCGGCGCAGTGTTAGCGCCGGTCCTGGTGAAAAAAAAAAAATCGATTTGCTTATATTTTGAATTGATTTGACCTCTCAACTCTATTCAAGATTTAAATCGATTTTTTCCCCAGCCCTAGTACCTGTACATCTCCTTTAAGAGCCGGGGATAGCAGGCGTGCGTGTGCCCGCCACGTACAGCGCAACCGTGCCCGCGGGACCGGCGATCATGTCACGGAGCCTCAGAATGGGGAAGTGCCTGTGTAAACAAGGTATTTCCCCATTCTGCCTTGCGTCATGACAGAGATCACTGCTCCCTGTCATGTGACTGGAAGCCCATCCCCCCATAGTTAGAATCACTCCCTAGGACACACTTAACCCCTTCATCGCCCCCTAGTGGTTAACCCCTTCACTACCAGTGTAATTTACGCAGTAAGCAGTGCATTTTTATAGCACTGATCGCTGTATAAATGACAATGCTCCCAAAATAGTGTCAAAAGTGTCCAATGTGTCCGCTATAATGTCGCAATCCCGATAAAAAAAAATCGCAGATCGATGCCATTACTAATAAAAAAAAATAAAAATAAAAATGCCATAAAACTATCCCCTATTTTGTAAACGCTATAACTTTTGCACAAACCAATCAATATACGCTTATTGTGATTTTTTTTTTTACCAAAAACATGTAGAATACATATAGGCCTAAACTGAGGAAAAAAATAGTTTTTTTTATATATTTTTCGGGGATATTTATTATAGCAAAAAGTAAAAAATAATGTGTTTTTTTTCAAAATTGTCGCTTTTTTGTTTATAGCACAAAAAATAAAAACCGCAGAGGTGATCAAATACCACCAAAAGAAAGCTCTATTTGTGGGGGAAAAAAATGACGTCAATTTTGTTTTGGTGTAACGTCGCAGGACCGAGCAATTGTCAGTTAAAGCGAGGCAGTGCCGAATTGCAAAGAGTGCTCTGGTCAGGAAGGGGGTAGAATCTTCCAGGTCTGAAGTGGTTAAAACATACCTTAACCGGTCCTGGATCAGCCGCCGCAGTTTTCCTGTGGCAAGTTGGTCTGGCTGCGTGAGATCACGTTACAATACGTGATGCGCGCGGCCGGCTGGGGGGCGCACGCCCCCCGTCGTCCCTGACAATCGGATTCGATCAGGAGCTGATCAGTCCCCAGGCTCAGGCCAATGATATGTGGCCTGGACCTGGTGATCGCTCCTGACGAATGATATCCTTCCCCTGTCCGTGTAACTGTAAACACTGACAGGGGAAGTGATATCATCTCTCCTTGTGTCGGTCTTTTCCATTCCAAACCGGGGAAAAGAAAAGAGGAGAGAGCACAAAACACTAAACACATAACTGCAGCGTTTGCAGAGTCAGGCCTGATCCCTGTGAACGCTAACAGTTTTTTTGGTAGCGTTTGAATCAGTCGTTAACAGTCAGGAGCTTTTTTACCTGTGAGTAGGGATGAGCTTCGTGTTCGAGTCGAACCCATGTTCGACTCGAACATCGGCTGTTCGACCGTCCGTCGAATTGCGAACGATATGGGCCGTTCGCGCCAAATTCGTGTGGCGCGTCACGGCCCATAATTCACTGCGGCATCGCAGTGCATTGCTGGCTGATGATTGGCCAAGCATGCACTATGACCCGCATGCTTGGCCAATCACAGCGCCGTCAGTAGAGAGAGCTGTAATTGGCCAAAGCCAGGGTGGCTTTGGCCAATTATGGCTCAGGGGATTTAGTACACACCCCACACTATATAAGGCCGCCTGCACGGCGGCCCTGTGTAGTGTGTGTTCCGGTGTGCTGAGAGATAGAGAGAGAGAGAGACAGTGTCATTTGATTTGAGTTAGATAGATTAGGCAGAACAGTCAGTCAGTTAGCTGCACTTACAGTGTATTGTGTATATATATGCATCCCAGGTGTTGCATATATATATATACACTGTATTCAGTTTAGCTAGATCCGTTCCTGTTATCTTCTATCTAGACTATTTAGTGCAGTGTGTCCTGCTCACAGTGTTCAGCTAGATCCGTTCCTGCTATTTACATTCAGTGCAGTGCGTCCTGCTCACAGTGTTCAGCTAGATCCGTTCCTGCTATTTACATTCAGTGCAGTGCGTCCTGCTCACAGTGTTCAGCTAGATCCGTTCCTGCTATTTACATTCAGTGCAGTGCGTCCTGCTCACAGTGTTCAGCTAGATCCGTTCCTGCTATTTACATTCAGTGCAGTGCGTCCTGCTCACAGTGTTCAGCTAGATCCGTTCCTGCTATTTACATTCAGTGCAGTGCGTCCTGCTCACAGTGTTCAGCTAGATCCGTTCCTGCTATTTACATTCAGTGCAGTGCGTCCTGCTCACAGTGTTCAGCTAGATCCGTTCCTGCTATTTACATTCAGTGCAGTGCGTCCTGCTCACAGTGTTCAGCTAGATCCGTTCCTGCTATTTACATTCAGTGCAGTGCGTCCTGCTCACAGTGTTCAGCTAGATCCGTTCCTGGTATTTACATTTAGTGCAGTGCGTCCTGCTCACAGTGTTCAGCTAGATCCGTTCCTGCTATTTACATTCAGTGCAGTGCGTCCTGCTCACAGTGTTCAGCTAGATCCGTTCCTGCTATATACATTTAGTGCAGTACGTCCTGCTCACAGTGTTCAGCTAGATCCGTTCCTGCTATTTACATTCAGTGCAGTGCGTCCTGCTCACAGTGTTCAGCTAGATCCGTTCCTGGTATTTACATTTAGTGCAGTGCGTCCTGCTCACAGTGTTCAGCTAGATCCGTTCCTGCTATTTACATTCAGTGCAGTGCGTCCTGCTCACAGTGTTCAGCTAGATCCGTTCCTGCTATATACATTTAGTGCAGTACGTCCTGCTCACAGTGTTCAGCTAGATCCGTTCCTGCTATTTACATTCAGTGCAGTGCGTCCTGCTCACAGTGTTCAGCTAGATCCGTTCCTGGTATTTACATTTAGTGCAGTGCGTCCTGCTCACAGTGTTCAGCTAGATCCGTTCCTGCTATTTACATTCAGTGCAGTGCGTCCTGCTCACAGTGTTCAGCTAGATCCGTTCCTGCTATATACATTTAGTGCAGTACGTCCTGCTCACAGTGTTCAGCTAGATCCGTTCCTGCTATTTACATTCAGTGCAGTGCGTCCTGCTCACAGTGTTCAGCTAGATCCGTTCCTGGTATTTACATTTAGTGCAGTGCGTCCTGCTCACAGTGTTCAGCTAGATCCGTTCCTGCTATTTACATTCAGTGCAGTGCGTCCTGCTCACAGTGTTCAGCTAGATCCGTTCCTGCTATTTACATTCAGTGCAGTGCGTCCTGCTCACAGTGTTCAGCTAGATCCGTTCCTGTTATCTTCCTACTGACAGGCAGGCTTGTCTGGTTACAGTATATAAAGCTACCTGAAGAAAATTACAGGTGTTCTTTTTGATCCTATTAGTACCACGGTCAGGCAGCTAGACTATTTACATTTAGTACAGTGTGTCCTGCTCACAGTGTTCAGCTAGATCCGTTCCTGTTATCTTCCTACTGACAGGCAGGCTTGTCTGGTTACAATATATAAAGCTACCTGAAGAAAATTACAGGTGTTCTTTTTGATCCTATTAGTACCACGGTCAGGCAGCTAGACTATTTACATTTAGTACAGTGTGTCCTGCTCACAGTGTTCAGCTAGATCCGTTCCTGTTATCTTCCTACTGACAGGCAGGCTTGTCTGGTTACAGTATATAAAGCTACCTGAAGAAAATTACAGGTGTTCTTTTTGATCCTATTAGTACCACGGTCAGGCAGCTAGACTATTTACATTTAGTACAGTGTGTCCTGCTCACAGTGTTCAGCTAGATCCGTTCCTGTTATCTTCCTACTGACAGGCAGGCTTGTCTGGTTACAGTATATAAAGCTACCTTAAGAAAATTACAGGTGTTCTTTTTGATCCTATTAGTACCACGGTCAGGCAGCTAGACTATTTACATTTAGTACAGTGCGTCCTGCTCACAGTGTTCAGCTAGATCCGTTCCTGCTATATACATTTAGTGCAGTACGTCCTGCTCACAGTGTTCAGCTAGATCCGTTCCTGTTATCTTCCTACTGACAGGCAGGCTTGTCTGGTTACAGTATATAAAGCTACCTGAAGAAAATTACAGGTGTTCTATCCCAGCTTAGTGCAGCTACAGGCCATTAGTATGTCTGGAAGGCCAAGAAGGAGAGGCAGACAGTCACAAGCCAATAAGAGAGGGCAAGCAGGCTCTGTGTCTAGTGCTGGTCGTGGAGACGGTGCATCCTCATCAGCACGTGGCCATGGGACACGCTTGGCCTTTTTTTCGGCAGCTGGCCGTGTTGAGCCGCAACATGCGGAAGACTTGGTCGAGTGGATGACCAAGCCGTCCTCATCCTCCTCATCCTCTCTCACCCATGCCCAGGGTGCTTTGTCTGGCAAAGCAGCGGCCTCTTCCCTCAGCTCAATGTCATCAGTGACTCCTTCCCTAGCTCCACCATGTCCTCATGAGGATTCCCTCGAACTGTTTGACCACAGTGTTGGGTACATGCTCCAGGAGGATGCCCAGCGTTTGGAAGGCTCTGATGATGATACTGAGCTCAATGAAGGCAGTAACATGAGCACGGACAGAGGGGGTGCCCAAGAAGGACAGCAATCTGGCAGTCATGCTCCCCCTGCTGCAGCATACTGCCAGGTTTGCTCCAGTGATGAGGAGGGAGGGGATGATGAGGTCACTGACTCAACGTGGGTGCCTGATAGGAGAGAGGAGGAGGAGGAGGAGGAGGAGGTGGCACATCACCAACTAGGCAGGATGCCCTCCAGGGGCCAGCCTAAGGGCAGCACATTGACTGCATCACACCCCAAAGCTCCACATGTGCAGGGCGCTGCAGTCTCTGCGCGTTATTCAAAAAGTTCTTTGGTGTGGGCCTTTTTTGAGACGAGTGCATCAGATCGCACCGCTGCTATTTGCAACATATGTCTCAAGCGTATCTCGCGTGGCCAAAACATCTCCCGCTTGGGTACCACATGCTTGACCAGACATATGTTGACCTGCCATGCAGTTCGTTGGCAAGCGTATCTGAAAGACCCACACCAAAGAACAAAGAGGATCTCTCCTTGCTCCTCATCAGCTGAGATTTCCAACCCCACTAGACCTTCAGTCCTCTCTGAGACCTGCAGTGAGAGGAATGAAGGTGTAGAATTAGGTGTGTCACAGCCAAGTACTTGTGGGCAATCTGCTTTTGGTACACCGACGTCAGATTGTACCAGGCAAATTTCCCTGCCCCAGCTGCTGCACCGCCGAAAGAAGTTTGCTCCCAGCCATCCACATGCCCAGCGGTTGAATGCTAGCTTGGCAAAATTGCTAGCACTTCAACTGCTGCCTTTTCAGTTGGTAGACTCTGCCCCCTTCCGTGAGTTTGTGGAATGTGCGGTTCCTCAGTGGCAGGTACCCAAACGCCACTTTTTCTCACGGAAGGCGATTCCGGCTCTCTACCGGCATGTGGAAGGCAATGTCCATGCCTCGCTGGACAGGGCGGTCAGCGGTAAGGTGCATATTACCGCTGACTCATGGTCCAGCAGGCATGGACAGGGACGTTACTTAAGTTTCACGGCGCATTGGGTGACTCTGCTGGCAGCTGGGAAGGATGCAGGACAAGGTGCAGTAGTGTTGGAGGTTGTTCCGCCACCACGCCTCCAAAATGCTGATTGTGACACACCTCTCTCCTCCACCCCCTCCTCTTCTTCTTCCTCCATGGCCTCTTCCTCGGAACCAGCGGTGCTCCGTAGGCGTTCAAGGGGCTACGCAAGTACGCAGGCCAAAAGATGCCATGCGGTGCTTGAGCTGGTGTGCTTGGGGGACAGGAGCCACACTGGGGCAGAGGTTCTGTCAGCTCTGCAGGGGCAGGTTCAGAGGTGGTTGACGCCACGCCAACTTAAGGCAGGAATGGTGGTTTGCAACAATGGCACCAACCTCCTCTCTGCCCTCCGACAGGGACAACTGACCCATGTGCCCTGTTTGGCTCACGTCCTTAACTTGGTGGTGCAGCGGTTCTTGGGCAGGTACCCGGGCTTACAGGATGTCCTGAGGCAGGCCAGGAAAGTCTCTGTGCATTTCCGCCGGTCATATAATGCCAGTGCTCGGCTGACGGACCTCCAAAAGGAGTTTAACCTGCCCAAGAACCGCCTAATCTGTGACATGCCCACCAGGTGGAACTCGACGTTGGCCATGCTGCAGCGGCTGCACACGCAGCAGAGGGCCATCAATGAGTACCTGTGCGACTATGGCACCAGGACAGGGTCAGGGGACCTTGGTTTTTTTTACCCACGCCAGTGGGCCATGATCAGGGATGCATGCACTGTCCTGTCACCATTCGAGGAGGCCACGAGGATGGTGAGCACTGACAGTGCATGCATCAGTGACACTGTCCCCCTTGTCCACCTGTTGGAGCACACGCTGCGTGGAATAATGGACAGGGCACTTGAGGCAGAACAGAGGCAGGAAGAGGAGGACTTCCTTAGCTCTCAAGGCCCCCTTTATCCAGACAGTGTTCCTGCGTGCCCGCCGATCACACAGGAAGAGGACGAGGAGGAGGAGGAGGAGGAGGAGGAGGAGGAAGATTGTGTCAGTATGGAGGTGGAGCCTGGCACTCAGCATCAGCAGTCTTTAAGGGATCAGTCCCAAGGAACACATGGACTTGTACGTGGCTGGGAGGAGGTGGCTGCGGACGTTGTTGTCCTTAGTGACCCAGAGGACTCCGGACCGAATGCCTCAGCAAACCTACGCTGCATGGCCTCCCTGATCCTGCAAAGCCTGCGTAAGGATCCTCGTATTCGTGGTATCAAGGAGAAGGACCAATACTGGCTGGCAACCCTCCTTGATCCACGTTACAAGGGTAAGGTTGCGGACCTTATCTTGCCATCGCAGAGGGAGCAGAGGATGAAACATCTTCGGGAGGCCTTGCAGAAAGGTCTGTGCAACGCGTTCCCAGAGACTGGGAGGTTACAAACTCCTGTTTCTGGACAACGTGTTGCTGAGGCTTCGGTCAGTCAAAGAAGGAGCGGTGGAGAAGGTGGCCGTCTGACCGATGCGTTCAGACAATTTTTTGGTCCGCAGCCCCAAGGTATGATCGGTTCCAGCAACCATCGCCAGCGTCTGTTTTACATGGTGCAGGAATACCTAGGGGCAAGATCAGACTTGGACACCTTTCCCACCGAAAATCCTCTGGGTTACTGGGTCTTGAGGATGGATCACTGGCCAGAGCTTGCACAGTATGCAATTGAGCTACTGGCCTGTCCTGCATCCAGCGTTCTTTCGGAACGTACATTCAGTGCTGCTGGAGGCGTGGTAACCGATCACAGGGTGCGTCTGTCCACTGACTCGGTCGATCGGCTGACCTTCATAAAAATGAATCAGTCTTGGATCACCACCAGCTACCAAGCACCTGATGCTGATGTAACTGAATAATTTTTTTCAGATCCCTTCAAAGACTGCCTATGCTGATGCTGAGTGATTATCCCTGAGTAATTATCCTCTTCCTCCTCAATCATCACGCTGATAGCTTGTAAGAACATTTTTGGTTCTGGGCGCCACCACCAGTGCCTAAGGCCCAATTTTTCTGCCCCTGTCTAACAGGGGCGTGAAATTACAATTTTTGATGCAATACTTTGCAGCAGGGCTCGTTCCTGTGTTCCAACTAGAGTGTCTGTGAGGGGTTGCAGTGTTGTGGCACCAGCACCAGTGCCTAAGGCCCAATTTTTCTGCCCCTGTCTAACAGGGGCGTGAAATTACAATTTTTGATGCAATACTTTGCAGCAGGGCTCGTTCCTGCGTTCCAACTAGAGTGTCTGTGAGGGGTTGCAGTGTTGTGGCACCAGCACCAGTGCCTAAGGCCCAATTTTTCTGCCCCTGTCTAACAGGGGCGTGAAATTACAATTTTTGATGCAATACTTTGCAGCAGGGCTCGTTCCTGCATTCCAACTAGAGTGTCTGTGAGGGGTTGCAGTGTTGTGGCACCAGCACCAGTGCCTAAGGCCCAATTTTTCTGCCCCTGTCTAACAGGGGCGTGTAATTACAATTTTTGATGCAATACTTTGCAGCAGTGCTCGTTCCTGCGTTCCAACTAGAGTGTCTGTGAGGGGTTGCAGTGTTGTGGCACCAGCACCAGTGCCTAAGGCCCAATTTTTCTGCCCCTGTCTAACAGGGGCGTGTAATTACAATTTTTGATGCAATACTTTGCAGCAGGGCTCGTTCCTGCGTTCCAACTAGAGTGTCTGTGAGGGGTTGCAGTGTTGTGGCACCAGCACCAGTGCCTAAGGCCTAATTTTTCAGCTCCTGTTCAACAGGGGCATGTAATTACAATTCTTGATCTAATATTTCACAGCAGGGCCCTGTGAGGGCTTACAGTGTTTTGGCCACAGCAACACCTAAGGCCCAAATTTCTGCTGAGTATATAGGGCAGGACCCTACTTTCAAACATCTAACTTACAAACGACTCCTACTTGCAAACGGAAGGAGACAACAGGAAGTGAGATGAAATCTACCCATAGGAAGGGAAATTCTCTCATGTAAGAGTTAATATGGGAAAACAATTTCTCCTTTCCACTGATGCTTTCCAATCCTTGTTCCACAAAAAAACCCAAATTTTCAAAAAACATTTTTCATTGGGACAAAAAAGTGAGGTGAAATCTTCTGAAGAGGAGGAAAGACGCAAAACAAATGTCACAGGGGTGATAACCCTTCCCTATGTTTTCCAAAAAGCTTAGAAAAGATTTTTGGCTGGAGCTAAACACATTAAAAATGTTCAAAATTACAAACAGATTCTACTTAACAACAAACCTACAGTCCCTGTCTTGTTGCACCGCCTGTATACTGCTGTTCAGAGTATATAGGGACCTTTCTTATTTTAATTTGGGGTGCGGGGTTCCCCTTAATATCCATACAAGACCCAAAGGGCCTGGTAATGGACTGGGGGTACCCATGCCGTTTGTCTCACTGATTTTCATCCATATTGCCAGGACCCGACATGACATTAAACCCGCAAGCAGTTTTAAATGAGATTTTTTCCTTTAAAAATGACATTTGGTGCAGGGACTGTTCTAAACATGGGAAACACGCGTCACTTTACAGGCATACTATAGACACCCCCCAGGTACGATATTTAAAGGAATATTTCACTTTTTTTTTTTTACTTTAAGCATCATTAAAATCACTGCTCCCGAAAAAACGGCCGTTTTTAAAAGTTTTTTTTGCATTGATACATGTCCCCTGGGGTAGGACCCGGGTCCCCAAACCCTTTTTAGGACAATACCATGCAAATTAGCCTTTAAAATGAGCACTTTTGATTTCGAACGTTCGAGTCCCATAGACGTCAATGGGGTTCTAACGTTCGTGCGAACTTGCGGTCCGTTCGCGGGTTCTGGTGCGAACCGAACCGGGGGGTGTTCGGCTCATCCCTACCTGTGAGTCTCACTAGTGTACCAAGAAATTTAGAGCCCAAAATGGCAAATCAAAAGTACACTAGTGAAGAGGCCTACAGGTTTCTGAGCATGACAGATAGTGAAGAAAAAAGTCACTCATCTGTCAGATTCAGGCTCAGAATACGAACCTGTAGACAGCAGCGCCTCCATGACAGATAGCTCTGACAACGGAGTTGTGGTCCCTGCCAAGGTCAGGCATACCAGACCCCGATATTCTGCTGTCGTTGAGGTGCAAGAACCGCAGGTCCCTTGTATGGAGCAGAGCAGTACTAGCGCCACTATTCCTTCTGGTGAACTGGCAAACACCAGCGGCCTAGTACACCCTGGTCGTACATCCAGCACTGCAGTAACACGTGGTGACGTGGCGAGTCCCGTAAGTGCAGTTAAAGCTGGCGAGGTGGCAAGCACAAGTAGTGTCCCGCTGCCACCAAGAAGAAGACAAACATAGGCCTGTCAAGCCCATAGTGCCCTTCTTGCTGCATTCGCCAATCCTAATTGGGAACGCACCACTTCTGCAGCACCTGTACTTCCCCCATTTACTGGCCAACCCGGCATTCAGGTGGAAACAGTTGATTTTACGTCACTTGATTTTTATTCACTGTTTTTCACCGAAGATCTCTATAGATCTATTGTGGACCAAAGCAATTTGTATGCTGGTCAATACGTTGACGCTAAAATCCCCAGTTGTCCCTTGCCAGAGATTGGAGACCTATTACGGTTTCCGAATTTAAGACCTTTCTGGGCCTATCACTCCTCATGGGCATAACCAAAAAGAGTGACTTGCGGTCATATTGGTCCACTGACCCAATTCACCATATGCCCGTGTTCTCTGCCTCCATGATCAGGACACGATAGGAGCAGATCTTGCGATTCATGTACTTCAGTGACAATGAATTCTGTCATCCTCGGGGTGACCATGGATTTGATCGGCTCTACAAAATTCGGCCCCTCATAAACCACTTCAACCAACGTTTTGCAGCCTTGTTTAATCCTTATCAAGTTGTCTGCGTTGATGAGTCCCTGATTAGGTTTTCTGGCCGCTTGTCTATCAGACAGTATCTTTGAAGTAAGCGTGCCAGATACGGGGTCAAGTTGTATAAGCTCTGTGACAGGGCCACAGGCTGTACATATAGTTTTATGGTTTACAAGGTAAGAGATAGTCATGTAGAGCCGGAGAACTGCCCTGCGCTGGTAAGATAGTGTGGGACTTGGGGTACCACTTGTACATGGACAATTATTACACGAGTGTGCCACTTTTTAGTCACCTTTTTGATTATGGAATTGGCGCATGTGGCACCGTGCGACCTAATCTCTGGGGCTGCCCCCCAACGGCTTGTAGAATCCCATCTTAGTCGAGGGGGGGGGGGAGAGCCTGCTTGAGGTGTAATAATTTGTTAGCAGAGAAGTGGAGGAATTCACGGAATGTTTTCGTTCTGTCCTCACTTAATGCAGACACGGCAGTCCAAATTCCTACGGCGACTGGTGTTGTGGAGAAACCCCTCTGTGTCCACGAATACATGGGAGGGGTGGACCTCAACGACCAGTTGTTGGTGCCGTACCTAATTGCCCGTAAGGCCAGACGCTGGTACAAAAAAGTGTCTGTATACTTATTTCAATTGGCTTTGCTGAATGCTCATGTGCTATATAGAGCTTCAGGATGGACTGGATCCTTCCTTAAATTCCAGGAAGAGATCGTCAGAGCCCTTCTGTTTCCAGACAGTGCTCTTGCCCAACTTCCCAATCCAAATGCAGTGAGCCGGCTGCATGAGAGGCATTTTCCTTTTGTCCTCCCTGGTACCCCTACCCAAAGAAACCCCCAAAGGGAGGTAAGTATATAGGTTCGCCGTCAGTGTTTTATAGCGACAGGGACCCCCATATACTACCTGATAACGGTTTTAACCCCCTGATTGCCCCCTAGTTAACCCTTTCACCAGTGATCACCATATAATTGTCACGGGTGACGCTGGTTAGTTAATTTGTTTATTATAGTTTCAGGGCACCCGCCGTTTATTACCTTATAAAGGTTTGACCCCCTAATTGCCCAGCGGTGATATAAGTTACGTTTTTAGGGTCAGATAAGGTCTGCGTTGCCCCAGGCAGCGTCAGGTTAGCGCCAGTACCGCTAAAACCCTTGCACGCAGCATACACCTCCCTTAGTGCTATAGTATCTGAACGGATCAATATCTGATCCGATCAGATCTATACTAGCATCCCCAGCAGTTTAGGGTCCCCAAAAACGCAGTGTTAGCGGGATCAGCCCAGATACCTGCTAGCACCTGCGTTTTGCCCCTCGGCCCAGCCCACCCAAGTGCAGTATCGATCGATCACTGACACTTACAAAACACTAAGCACACATAACTGCAGCGTTCGCAGAGTCAGGCCTGATCCCTGCGATCGCTAACAGTTTTTTGGTAGCATTTTGATACAGTCGCTGACAGTCAGGAGCTTTTTTGCCTGTGAGTCTCACTAGTGTACCCCTAAATTTAGAGCTCAAAATGGCAAATCGAAGGTACACTAGAGAAGAGGCCTACACGTTTCTGGGCATGACAGATAGTGAAGAGGAAGTCACTCATCTGTCAGATTCAGGCTCAGAATACGATCCTGTAGACGACAGCGGCTCCTTGACAGATAGCTCTGGCGACGGAGTTGTGGTCCCTGCCAAGGTCAGACCCCGAACTTGTTCTTCTGTCCTTGAAGTGCAAGAACCGCAGGTCCCTCGTATGGAGCAGAGCAGTACTAGCGCCACTTTTCCTTCTGGTGAACTGGCAAGCACCAGCGGCCTAGTACACCCTGGTCGTACATCCAGCACTGCAGTATCACGTGGTGACGTGGCGAGTCCCATAAGTGCAGTTCAAGCTGGCGAGGTGGCAAGCACAAGTAGTGTCCCGCTGCCACCAAGAAGACGAACACAGGGCCGTCGTGCCCATAGTGCCCTTCCTGCTGCATTCGCCAACCCTAATTGGGAACACACCACTTCTGCAGCACCCATACTTCCCCCATTCACTGGCAAACCCGGAATCCAGGTGGAAACAGTTGATTTTACGCCACTTAATTTTTATTCACTGTTTTTCACCGAAGATCTCTATAAATCTATTGTGGACCAAAGCAATTTATACGCTGGTCAACACATCGCCACTATTCCCCAGTCCTCCCTTGCCAGAGATTGGAGGCCAATTACGGTCTCCGAATTTAAGATCTTTCTGGGCCTTTCCCTCAACATGGGCATAACTAAAAAGAGTGAGTTGCGGTCATATTGGTCCACTGACCCAATTCACCATATGTCCGTGTTTTTTGCCTCCATGACCAGGGCACGATACGAGCAGATTTTGCGGTTCATGCACTTCAATGACAATGAACTCTATCGTCCTCGTGGAGACCCTGAATATGATCGGCTCTACAAAATAAAGCCCCTCGTAAACCACTTCAACCAACGTTTTGCAGACTTGTTTACTCCCCATCAAGTTGTCTGCGTTGAGGAGTCCCTGATTAAATTTTCTGGCCGCTTGTCATTCAAATAGTACCTTCCCAGCAAGCGTGCCAGATACGGGGTCAAGATGTATAAGCTCGGTGACAGGGCCACAGGCTATACATGTAGTTTTATGGTTTACGAGGGCAAAGATAGTCACGTAGAGCCGTCAAACTGCCCTGACTACATGGGAAGCGCTGGCAAGATAGTGTGGGACTTGGTGTCGCCCTTATTCGGAAAGGGGTACCATTTATATGTGGACAATTATTACATGAGCGTGCCACTTTTTAGTCACCTTTTTGATCATCAAATTGGAGCATGTGGCACCGTGCGATCTAATCGCGGGGGCTTTCTCCAGCGGCTTGTAGATTCCCGTCTTAGGCTGGGGGAGAGAGCCTGCTTGCGGTGTAATAATTTGCTCGCTATGAAGTGGAGGGACAATAAGAATGTTTTCGTTCTTACCTCCCTTCATGCAGACACGACGGTCCAAATTACTACGGCGACTGGTGTTGTGGAGAAACCCCTCTGTGTCCACGAATATGACCAAAATATGGGAGGGGTGGACCTCAACGACCAGTTGTTGGCGCCGTACCTAGTCACCCATAAGGCCAGACGCTGTACAAAAAAGTGTCTGTATACTTATTTCAATTGGCTTTGCTGAACACTCATGTGCTATACAGAGCTTCAGGACGGACTGGATACTTCCTTAAATTCCAGGAAGAGATCGTCAGAGCCCTTCGGTATCCAGACGGTGCTCCACCTCACCTTCCCCAACCAGATGCAGTAAGCCGGCTGCATGGGAGGCATTTTCCTTATGTCCTCCGAGTACCCCCTACCCAACGAGCCCTCCAAAGAAAATGTTGTGTCTGCAGAAAGCGCGGATGTCCCTCCTGTCCTGGCAATCCTGGTCTTTGCATTGGTGAATGTTTTGAGCGCTACCTTACACTAGTTGAGTTTTAGCGTAGGGCACAGCATTGCACAGACTAGGACACACTTTCACAGGGTCTCCCAAGATGCCATCGCATTTTTGAGAGACCCAAACCTGGAACCGTTACAGTTTTAAAAAAAAAAGTAAAAAAAAAAAAACCACAAAAAAATAGTTGTCGTTTTATTGTTCTCTCTCTATCTATTCTCTCTCTATTGTTCTGCTCTTTTTTACTGTATTCTATTCTGCAATGTTTAATTGTTATGTTTTATCATGTTTGTCAGGTATGTCATTTTTTTATAGTTTACTGTGTTTTAACCATTTTTTTGTTTTCAGGTACGCCATTCAGCTGCAGCGCGGATTTATTTATCTTGACAGCAACAGCGTTTGCTCCCACACTACATAAAGCCGTGACTCCAGTGTGATTTCACCACCACAGTTACATACTTCAGCATATATGCCGAAGTGTGGGGCAGCAGTGGGTGGAGGAGCGATTTGCTCCTGCCTTTTGTGGGAGGATGCCCCCATACTTCAATATATATATAAATTTTAGGCACAGGTTGCGTTAAATGTTTTTTTTTTTACTATTTTTTTTTGTATTTGCTTTGCAGGTATGGTAAGTCTTACTGTTATACTGTAATGTTATTTTTGTTTTATTGTTAACCATCATTTGCTTAGCAGGTACGCCATTCAGTTGCAGCGCGGATTTATTTATCTTGACAGCAACAGCGTTTGCTCCCACGATACATAAAGCCGTGACTCCAGCGCTGTCGGAGGTGATTTCACCACCACAGTTACATACTTCAGCATATATGCCGAAGCGTGGGGGCAGCAGTGGGTGGAGGAGCGATTTGCTCCTACCTTTTGCGGGAGGATGCCCCCATGCTTGGCATATATAAACGGTGCATATATGCCCATCATTAGAAGTGGGTGGATGAAGGGAGGTATTCTAATGGTGGGCATACCCACCGATCAATCTCTTTTTTTCGTTCAGCCCACATGCTGCATGAAAAAAAAGTTTACAATATATGCCCAACAAGGACCAGCAAGGTACTGGTATGTTGCTGGACTTTAAGTGGTTATACCAGAATGATGCCTGCAGGTTTAGGTATCATCTTGGTATCATTCTTTTCAGCCAGCGGTCGGCTTTTATGTGAAAGCAATCCTAGCAGCTAATTAGCCTCTAGACTGCTTTTGCAAGCAGTAGGAGGGAATGCCCCCCCCACCATCTTCCATGTTTTTCTCTGGCTCTCCTGTCCCAACAGGGAACCTGAGAATGCAGCCGTTGATTCGGCCAGCTGACCATAGAGCTGATCAGAGACCAGAATGGCTCCAATCATCTCTATGGCCTAAGAAACCTGAAGCTACGAGCATTTTATGACTTAGATTTCGCCGGATGTAAACAGCGCCATTGGGAAATTGGGAAAGCATTTTATCACACCGATCTTGGTGTGGTCAGATGCTTTGAGGGCAGAGGAGAGATCTAGGGTCTAATAGACCCCAATTTTTAAAATAAGAGTACCTGTCACTACCTATTGCTACCATAGAGGATATTTACATTCCCTGAGATAACAATAAAAATGCTAAAAAAAAAATAAAAATGAAAGGAACAGTTTAAAAATAAGATAAAAAAGAAAAAAAAATCTGGAAAAAAAAAAAAAATCACCCCTGTCCCCCCCCCCCCCCCGCTCTTGCGCAAAGACGAAAGCAAGCGTCGGTCTGGCGTCAAATGTAAACAGCAATTGCACCATGCATGTGAGGTATCACCGCGAAGGTCAGATCGAGGGCAGCAATTTTAGCAGTAGACCTCTGTAAATCTAAAGTGGTAACCTGTAAATTTTTGATTTTACTCTTCACTGCCTATCACAGTTTCGGGGGCCATGGAATGCCCAGATGGCACAAACCCCCCCCCCCCAAATGACCCCATTTTGGAAAGTAGACACCCCAAGGTATTTGCTGAGAGGTATGGCGAGTATTTTGCAGACCTCACTTTTTGTCACAAAGTTTTGAAATTGAAAAAAGAAAAAAAAAAACGTTTTTCTTGTCTTTCTTCATTTTCGAAAACAAATGAGAGCTGCAAAATACTCACCATGACTCTCAGCAAATAGCTTGGGGTGTCTACTTTCCAAAATTGGCATTTTATGGATTACGAAACTGTGATAGGTAGTGAGGAGTGAAATCAAAAATTTACGCCCTAAGAAATCCTGAAGGCAGTGATTGGTTTTCGGGCCCCGTATGCAGATAGGCCCCCAAAAAGTCCTACACATGTGGTATCCCCATACTCAGGAGAAGCAGTAGAATGTATTTTGGGGTGTAATTCCACATATGCCCATGGTATGTTTGAGAAATATATCATTTAGTGACAACTTTGTGCAAAAAAAAAAGTTTGTCATTTTCTCGCAACTCTTGTCAAAATATGAAATATTCCATGGACTCAACATGCCTCTCAGCAAATAGCTTGGGTGTGTCTACTTTCCAAAATGGGGTAATATGGGGGGGTTTTGTGCCATCTTGGCATTTTATGGCTTTCAAAACTGTGATAGGTAGTGAGGAGGGAAATAAAAAATTTACGCCCTTAGAAATCCTGAAGGCGGTGCTTTATTTTCGAAGCCCCGTACGCGGCTAGGCTCCCAAAAAGTCCCACACATGTGGTATCCCCGTACTCAGGAGAAGCAGCAGAATGTATTTTGGGGTGTAATTCCACATATGCTCATGGCATATTTGAGCAATATATCATTTAGTTAAAACTTTGTGCAAGAAAAGAAAAAAAAAAAAGTTTGTAATTTTCCCGCAACTCTTGTCAAAATATAAAATATTCCATGGACTCAACATGCCTCTCAGCAAATAGCTTTGGGTGTCTACTTTCCAAAATGGGGTCACTTGGGGGGGTTTTGTGGCATCTTGGCATTTTATGGCCTTCAAAACTGTGATAGGTAGTGAGGAGTGAAATCAAAAATTTACGCCCTTAGAAATCCTGAAGGCGGTGCTTAGTTTTCGGGGCCCCATACGTGGCTAGGCTCCCAAAAAGTCCCACACATGTGGTATCTCCATACTCAGGAGAAGCAGCAGAATGTATTTTGGGGTGTAATTCCACATATGCCCATGGCATGTTTGAGCAATATATAATTTAGTGACAACTTTGTGCAAAAAACTTTTATTTTTATCATTATTCAATCACTTGGGACAAAAAAAATTTAATATTCAATGGGCTTAACATGCCTCTCAGCAATTTCCTTGGGGTGTCTACTTTCCAAAATGGGGTCATTGGGGGGGGGGGGGGGTTTGTACTGCCCTGCCATTTTAGCACCTCAAGAAATGAGAAACTAAAAGCTGTGTAAATTCCAGAAAATGTACCCTAGTTTGTAAACGCTATAACTTTTGCGCAAACCAATAAATATACGCGTTTTGACATTTTTTTTACCAAGGACATGTGGCCGAATACATTTTGGCCTAAATGTATGACTAAAATTGAGTTTATTGGATTTTTTTTAGAACAAAAAGTTGAAAATATCATTTTTTTCAAAATTTTCGGTCTTTTTACGGTTATAGCGCAAAAAATAAAAACCGCAGAGGTGATCAAATACCATCCAAAGAAAGCTCTATTTGGGGAAGAAAAGGACGCAAATTTCATTTGGGTACAGCATTGCATGACCGCGCAATTAGCAGTTAAAGCGACGCAGTGCCAAATTGTAAAAAGTGCTCTGGTCAGGAAGGGGGTAAATCCTTCCGGGGCTGAAGTGGTTAACAGCTGAGTCACACGCTCTGAGGTGAGCAGAACACCTGGGGGGGGTCACTGGATGGCACCGGAGCACGGTTTCATAGCACAAAGAATTAGAAGCATGCTGGATTTGCATCTATGGACATTTATAATTACACTTATGTGATTTAATTATTGGATTCACGGATCACTTTGCAGCATTGTTTTAGGATTGTATATCACGTTTATTGTGTGGCACTGGGCACTATCTGCATTTTATAACACACTATGGTATATTTGCTGTGTCATATATGCACTTTGCACTTTATTGTGTATATTTACATTTGATGTTTTTAGTTTATATTATTTATTATTCTCATATAGCAGGGGGTGTATCACTATTATTCTACTTATGTGATTTCAGCACAATATTTTTGACTTGATTTTTTCAGATTAGTATATATGTATTTTATGCATTTGGTATTTATTTATACACTTTAGCGCAGCATATTTTTTCCTTTTTCTCAGGAAGGATTTGCTGGAACTGGAAAGAGTCCAGAGAAGGTCAACAAAGCTAATTAAGGGACTGGAGGATCTCAGCTATGGGGAAAGACTGAAGCACTGAACTTATTCTCTCTGGAGAAGAGAGACGCTTGAGAGGGGATATGATATCAATGTACAAATACAGTACTGGTGACCCTAGGACAGTGATGGCGAACCTTGGCACCCCAGATGTTTGGAACTACATTTTCAATGATGTTCAACTACACTGCAGAGTGCATGAGCATTATGGGAAATGTAGTTCCAAAACATCTAGGGTGCCAAGGTTCGCCATCACTGCCCTAGGACAGTAATGGCGAACCTGGAAACCCAGATGTTTTGGAACTACATTTCTCATAATTCTCTTTCAATCTGCAGTGTAGTTGAGCATCATGGAAATGTAGTTCCAAAACATCTGGGGTGCCAAGGTTCGACATGACTGCCCTAGGATAAGAAAAAACTTTTCAGTGAAAAGGAATTTTTTATAGAAATGAGTCTGGGTTATCCTGTATCCTCAGCTGACCCAGGGGTGAAGGCTATACACTTCATTATAGGTTGTTCCTTAATTCTGGGGGCAAAGCAGCCTCAAGGTCCTTTCACACGGGCATTCCATTTTCTTCATTCGTTCCGTCACGTCTTATTTTGTTTGATTTTTTTTTGTAGAAAATCTGATGAAAAACGGATGCAGACTTTCATTTTTACATCCGTTGTATACATCTGTTTTCTAACAAATTTCACATTTTTGGAACGATTAGAATTTGAATCAGTCAAAAATTGATCGATTGATCCAAATTCTATTTAAAGAATAGCTGGCTGCTAAGGAGCGGGCTGACAAGCCATCCGCCGCGTTCTTAACAACTGTTGAGTCATCAGCTGTCAGCAGGATTCCCCACTGACAGCTGAATGTAAAAAAAAGAAAAATAAAAAAAATGTGAAAAAAACAGCTTGGTGGTCCCCCCTCCCCCCAATTTATACCAGGCCCTTCGGTTCCCCGCTGACAATTGACTGTAATGTCGCGTACACACGATCGGACTTACGGCATACTTGGTCCGGCCTACCGGATTTCGTCTGACAATTCGATCGTGTGTGGGCTTCCAGCCGACTTTGTTTTCTCAAAAGTTTGACGGACTTAGATTGGAAACATGTTTCAAATCTATCTGACGGACTCGAGTCCGGTCGAAAAGTCCGCTCGTCTGTATGCTAGTCCGACAGACAAAAACCAAAGCTAGGGCAGCTATTGCTTACTGGCTATGAACTTCCTTGTTTTAGTCCGATCGTACGTCATCACATACAAATCCGTCGGACTTTGGTTGATCGTGTGTAGGCAAGTCCGTTCATTCGTAAAGTCCGTCGTAAAGTCCGTCAAAGTCCGCCGGGCAGAGTATGCCGTAAAGTCCGGTCGTGTGTACGCAGCATTAGACAAGCTGGTTGCTAAGGATCAGGCCGGGAAGTCGGCCGCCGTTACTTAAAAAACCGATGCGATGAGTCATCAGTGGTCAGCGGGGAGTTCCCGGGTGACAGCTGAGTGTAAAAGAAAATCTTGCCAGCAATAAAAAAAAACATTGTGAAACAAATATACCAGGCCCTTCGGATATGGATTTTAAGTGGAACCCCAAGCCAGAATGAAAAAAAAAGAAAAAATCCATACCAGACCCTTATCAGAGCATGTAGCCTAGCAGGCAAAGATGGGGGTGGATGACGAAACAAGCGAGCATCACCCCCTCCTGAACCATACCAGGCCACATGCCCTCAACATGGCTCTAACCCCCCACCCCAAAGCACCTTATCCCCATGTTGATGGGGACAAGGGCCTCTTCCCCAAACCAGGGTGGTGGTTGGGGCGGTCTGCGGGCAGGGGGTTATCGGAATCTGGAAGTCTCCTTTAACAAGGGGCCCCAGATCATAGCCCCTCCATGTGAATGAATAAGACCTACCTATTACCAAAAAGTGAATAAAGATACAACACGAGTTTTTGACAATTCCTTTATTAAAAAAATCAAAAACAATGTCCCCTGGATGTAGATCCATCGTTAATCATAATGCCCGCTGGATCAAAAAACAAAAACAAAAAAACCTTTAGTGTCGTTGAAGGCTCCCCGCCAACTGCCTGCTCCTCCGCCTGACAAATAACTAAGCGGTGGAGTCAACTGATGATGTCAGCGGGTTACCCCACCCAGATTCAGATAAGCCCCCTGCCCAAAGACCCCCACAACCACTGCCCAGGGTTTTGGGGAAGAAGTCATCGTCCCCATCAACATGTGGACAAGGTGCTTTGGGGGGGGGGGGGTTGATCCAAAGTGTGCCCCCCCATGTTGAGGGCATGTGGCCTGGTATGGTTCAGGGGAGGCCCTTAGTCATTCCCCCCGCTTTTCTGACCTACTGGGCTGTGTGCTCGGCTAAGGAACTGATGTTGATGGGGGGGGCATGTCATTTTGTTTACATTTTGGCATGAGGTTCCCCTTAAAAAGCGATACCAGACCCCTAGGATTGTGGGGGACCCCCACGCTGTTTTTGTTTTTACAATTTATTGCCGGAAATGGTTTTGTTTTTACATTCATACATACTATTCTTACATTCAGCTGTCAGCGGGGAACCCAGCTGACAGATGATGAGTCATCGGTTGTTATGACGGTGACGGGTGCCAGCTCCTAATAACAGATGCCCAAAAAGAACATTTATCTGTTGACATCCATTTAGGTCTGCTTCCGGTTTTTAAACGGAAGGAAAATTGGAAAGCAAAAGAGTGCTTTCTTCCATTTAAATAACAAATGTTAATGAAGGCTAATAACTCTGCGGATGTCAACGGATGATCATCCACTTGCCCAAAGGAGTACATGGGTGTCCGTTTCTCATCTGTCAATGGACAGAGGAAAAATGAACAAATGGAATGCCTGTGTGAAAAGTTTTAATTCACAAACACTGCCAATCCCAGAGATCTGCCAATAACTCATTGTAATGCACATCTGAACCTCATACCTAACAGAGGTAGGGCACCCTCAACAACTGTATTAAAATGTTGGAGCAGCTTGTAGGATAAGGATGGCCATACACAGAGGCGGCTCTAGGCTTTGTGAGGCCCTCAGGTAAATATTAGATATGAAGCCTCACTCAAGCCCATAATGGGAAAAATAATTAAAGCGATATTTATATATATATAAATACACGCACACAACTATAGAGAAAATTTGTGCAGCTGCTACTAGCAATGTGTTAAAGTTAAAACAGTCAAAAACCATTAATCTCCATTTACATGAATGTCAGGTTAATATAACCCAGCACAGAATTCCCCCTTACATCAGAGTCTGCAGGATTACCCCTTACAGTGCAAGGGGAACTTTGATGTAAAGGTGAGTGCTGCCGATCATGATGTAAGGGGAACTCTGATGTAAGGAGGGGGCTCTGGTGACCAGAGACCATCTTATATCTGATCGCACAGCATTCCCTTTACATCAGAGTTCCCCTTTACATCAGGGTCTGCAGAGTTCCAACTTGCATTTAAAACAGGGACTCTAATGTGGCGGGGAGGGGGGGGGACTGTGGTCAGAGATGGCCAGAGACTGTGCGGTCATGATACAAAGAGATGGTCAGACACTGTGTGGACATGACAACTCCTGCCATCCAAACAGTGCCAGCTTTGAGAGAGAAGGCTAGGACGGCGTTAGAGCCCAACATTGGCTGCAGCTGATGAGATGTTCTCAGTGTGAGGCGGGGGGGGGGGGGTTCAGCTGACTGGAACCTCCATGGCATTACCCCAGTGTGTGCCAGCCTCTTCACCCTGCCCACCTGGGGACACCCAGGGCCGTCTTTAATATTGACTGGTCCTGGACAAACATTTCCTGGCTCCCCCCCCACCCCTGGCAATTTCACTCTCCAACCCAACATCCCAAAAAACAAACACGCACATAGACTTACCCCAAAAAAACTTTAATAATGTAAACATAAAGATCTGGTTCACACTCACTGGTTGGTTGCTATAGGTTACTGTACAATACTGCCACTCAATGATTGGTTGCTAGAGATTACTACAAATCATTACCTCTCACTGGGTGGCAGGGCAGTATTGTGGTGGGTGATGCAACTGTTGGGGTACACTTGGTTGGATGACAGCATTGGGGTGAGAGGCTGAGATCATATCTCCCCTACAATGATAGGGTGGTAGGATGCCAGAGGTGGGGTAGAGAGGGTTATGTGGATGTTGATGACAATGGGTGAGGTGGTAAAAAGCTGGCAATGGGGTACAGGGAGGATGGAAATAAGGATAATGGGGTAGCGTGGTTGGATGCTAGTGGTGGGGTACAGGGGGATGATGGGGATGTTGATGACAGGGGTCAGGGTGGTAGGATGTCAGAGGTGGGGTATGGGGATGATGATAGTGGGGTGGGTTGGTAGGAACCTGGCAGTGGAGTACAGGGGGATGGGGATGATAGGGTGGGGTGGTAGTAAGCTGGCAGTGGACTACAGGGGTGATGAAGATGACTGGGTGGAGTGGTAGGAAGTTGGCAGTGGAGTACGGGGGGGGGGGGTGAAGATGACGGTGAGTCGGGTGGTAGGAAGCTGGCAAAGGGGTATAGGGGGATATGAAGATGACACAGAATGGGGTGGTAGGAAGCTGGCAGAGGGGTACAGGGGGGATGACAGGGGGCAGGTTGGTAGAAAGCTGGCAGTAGAGTACAGGGGGATGAAGATGACAGGGTGGTAAAGAGGACAGGGATGGGGTGGTAGGAAGCTGGCAGAGGGGTACCGGGGGGGATGAAGATGTCAGGGGTGGGGTGGTAGGAAGGTGCTGGCAGAGGGGTACTGGGGGGGGATGAAGATAACAGGGGTGGGATGGTAGGAAGCTGGCAGAGGAGTGCAGGGGGGGTGAAGATAACAGGGGTGGGGTGGTAGGAAGCTGGCAGAGGAGCGCAGGGGGATGAAGATGATGGATGGGGTGGTAGGAAGCTGGCAAAGCAGTATGGGGGGGGGGGGGGTGAAGATAACAGGGGTGGTAGGAAGCAGGCAGAGTGGATGAAGAGGACATGGGTGGGGTGGTAGGAAGCTGGCAGGGGGGAACAGGGGGCATGAAGATGACGGGTGGGGTGGTAGGAAGCTGCCAGAGGAGTGCAGGTGGATAAAGATGATAGATGGCGTGGTAGGAAGCTGGCAGAGTGGTATAGAGGGAGGAAGATGACAGGGGTTGGGTGGTAGGAAGCTGCTGGCAGAGGGGTACCGGGGGGGGGGGGTGAACATGACAGGGGTGCGGTGGTAGGAAGCTGGCAGAGGGGAACAAGGGGGGATGAAGATGACACGGGTGGGGTGGTAGGAAGCTGGCAGAGGGGATAAAAATGACAGGGGTGGGGTGTTAGGAAACTGCTGGCAGAGGGGTACCGGGGGGGGTGGTGAACATGACAGGGTGCGGTGGTAGGAAGCTGGCAGAGCGGGTACAGGGGGGTTGAAGATGGCAGGGGTGGGGTGGCAGGAAGCTGGCAGAGGGGAACAGGGGGAAAAAGATGACAGGGGTGTGGTGGTAGGAAGCTGGCAGAGCGGTACAGGGGGTTGAAGATAACAGGGGTGGGGTGGCAGGAAGCTGGCAGAGGGGAACAGGGGGATGAAGATGACAGGGGTGGGGTGGTAGGAAGCTGCTGGCAGAGAGGTACTGGGGGGGGGGTGAAGATGACAGGGGGGTGGTAGGAAGCTGGCAGAGGGGTACAGGGGGGTTGAAGATGAAAGGGGTGGAGTGGTAGGAAGCTGGCAGAGGGGAACAGGGGGTGAAGACGACAGGGGTGGGGTGGTAGGAAACAGGCAGTGGAGTACAAGGGGGGAGGGGGGTGAAGAATGACAGGTGTGGGGTGGTAGGAAGCTGGCAGAGGAGTGCAGGGGGATGAAGATTATGGATGGGGTGGTAGGAAGCTGGCAGAGCGGTATAGGGGTATGAAGATGACAGGGGTGCAGAGGTGTGTGGTGGTAGGAACTGGCAGAGGGGAACAGGGGGTTGAAGATGACAGGTGTGGGGTGGTAGGAAGCTGGCAGAGGGGGTGCAGGGGGATGAAGATGATGGATGGGGTGGTAGGAAGCTGGCAGAGCGGTATGGGGGGATGAAGATGACAGGGGTGGTAGATAGCAGGCAGAGTGGATGAAGACGACATAGGTGGGGTGGTAGGAAGCTGGCAGAGCGGTATAGGGGTATGAAGATGACAGGGGTGCAGAGGTGAACGGGGGTGTTGAAGATGACAGGGGTGGGGTGTTAAGAAACTGGCTGGCAGAGGGGTACCGGGGGGGGTGAACATGACAGGGGTGGGGGGGTGAACATGACAGGGGTGGGGTGGTAGGAAGCTGGCAGAGCGGTACAGGGGGGTTGAAGATGACAGGGGTGGGGTGGTAGGAAGCTGGCAGAGCGGTACAGGGGGGTTGAAGATGACAGGGGTGGGGTGGTAGGAAGCTGGCAGAGCGGTACAGGGGGGTTGAAGATGACAGGGAGGGGGTGGCAGGAAGCTGGCAGAGGGGAACAGGGGGGTGAAGATGACAGGGGTGGGGTGGTAGAAAGCTGCTGGCAGAGAGGTACTTGGGGGGGGGGGGGGGTTGAAGATGACGGGGGGGGGTGTTAGGAAGCTGGCAGAGCGGTACAGGGGGGGGATGAAGATGACAAGGGTGGAGGAAGCAGGCAGAGGGGATGAAGATGACAGGGGTGGGTGGTGGATGCCAGGCACAGGGAGATGAGGATAATAATGACAGGGGGTCAGTAGGTGATGGTGATGATAATGACAGGGGGTCAGTAGGAGATGATGATGATAATGACAGAGGGTCAGTAGGAGATGATGATGATGATGATAATGACAGGGGGTCAGTAGGAGATGATGATGATGATAATGACAGGGGGTCAGTAGGTGATGATGAGGATAATAATGACAGGGGGTCAGTAGGTGATGATGATGATGATGATAATGACAGGCGGTCAGTAGGTGATGATGATGATGACAAGGGGGGTCAGTAGGTGATGATGATGATGACAGGGGGGGTCAGTAGGTGATGATGATGATGACAGGGGGGTCAGTAGGTGATGGTGATTATGATGATGACAGGGGGTCAGTAGGAGATGATGATGATGACAGGGGGTCAGTAGGTGATGATGATGATGACAGGGGGGTCAGTAGTTGGTGTCATACATATGATCAGGGCTGTGTTTGTTGATTTTTGGGGGGCTCTCCTCAGTCAGGGGGTGAAGTCTTGCTGTACCTTGAGGCTCGATTCACACAGGGGCAACACGACTTCAGCGCGACTTTGTACCGCGACTTCAGCGCGACTTCAGCAAATTACAACGCGACTTGAAGTCGCCTCCATGACAGGCGACTTCGGCTGTGGCCAATCACAGGGCAATCAGCTCTCTGGGAGGGAGGGGTTTTCCCTGCAAAGTCGCTTGACTTTGAGAGAGAGATCCGACTTGGAGGCGACTTCCATTGATTTCTATGGTACAGGTCGCCTACCAAGTCGGATCAAAGTAGTACAGGGAGTACGCTCTGAAGTCTGAGCGACTTCAGTAGTGTCTATTAAGACGCTCCCGTTCACTCCCATTGAATCTCTTTCTGGGGCGACTTGAGGGCGTACAAGTCGGATCCCAAGTCGCCCCAGTGTGAACCGACCCTGAGGCTCTCTGATGATCCTCCTCTGCAGACGGTCCATCCTGGAGAGCGGATTGGAGAGATCTCTGCAGACATTATCTCAGCTCCCAGCTCTGCACATGGCAGGAGATCAGAACCGGCAGAGGGGGAGGAGCTGGGGGAGGGGAGTACACGGAGCCATCCACTGACCCTGAGAGCTCGGACAGTGCAGCGCTGAAGTAGTCAGTCTACTGTCAGGGGATGTTGTCAGTGTTTTGCCGTCCCCCGCTCTGTAGCGCCCGCGCCTCCCTCGACTCGCGCGCTGACTGATGAGTCATATCAACCGCCCGCTGGCTCAGCCGGCGCCATTTTTATTGTGAGCAGCCAGGAAGAAGGCGTGTCTTCTGTGAGCTCCGGTGACAGAACAGGACAGCGCCCTATAGCGGCACCATCTGAGACTACATCCACAGCTCATTCATCACAGATAGTAGGTGTCATTAATTTTCATGTAACTTTTACCAGCGAGGCGCCATCAGGGGGGACAGCCAGTACAGATGTAGGGGGCCCCAGAATTTTGTCCTGTCCAGGTGAGCAGAGCACGGGGCCCGACCTGGGAACCCTGCAGAGCATTGCACAGGACTGTCATCACTGATCAGGGAACTCTGTAGGGGTTTCTATCCGTGAAATCTGCAGAGTATTGCGCTGAAAACTTCCCATACGGGCTGCTATGAGTGACTGGAGTCAAGCCATCAGACAGTTGCAAATCAGTGGTCATGCTATCAGACAAGTTTTTTTGGTTGGATATTCAACACAGAAAAACTAAATATAACGTAATGCAATATATAAAATAATGATTACACAGAGTTGTCACACATACACCACCCTCTCTAACATTTACAATACGGTAAGATTATACTGCGGATATTTAAAGATACAGCGCCCCAAATACCAACCCATTGGCTACATAGTGACATAATTGCAATATTTCAAATTGGGTTCAAAAATTTTTTTCCCATTGCACCAATACGTTTACAATGCAGATGTGTCATACATACCCCCCTCTATGATATCTTACAATACGGTATGAATTTACTGTGGAAATTTAAAGATACAGCGCCCCAAATATCAACCCATTGGTTACTTAGTGACATAATTGCAATATTTCAAATTGGGTTCAAAACCAATTCTCCCATTGGACCAATACGTTTATAATGCAGATGTGTCATACACACCCCCCTCTATGATATCTTATAATACGGTAAGATTTTACTGTGGAAATTTAAAGATCCAGAGCCCCAAATATCAACCCATTGGTTACATAGTGACATTTTTGCAATATTGCAAATTGGGTTAAAACATTTTTTTCCCATTGGACCAATACGTTTACAATGCAGATGTGTCATACACACCCCTCTCTATGATATCTTACAATACGGTATGATTTTACTGTGGAAATTTAAAGATACAACGCCCCAAATATCAACCCATTAGTTACATAGTGACATAATTGCAATATTTCAAATTGGGTTCAAAACCAATTCTCCCATTGGACCAATACGTTTACAATGCAGATGTGTCATACACACCCCCCTCTATGATATCTTACAATACGGTAAAATTTTACTGTGGAAATTTAAAGATACAGAGCCCCAAATATCAACCCATTGGCTACATAGTGACATTTTTCCAATACTTCTAAATTGGTTAAAAAAAAATTCTTCCATTGGACCAATACGTTTACAATGCAGATGTGTCATACACATCCCCCTCTATGATATCTTACAATACGGTATGAATTTACTGTGGAAATTTAAAGATACAGCGCCCCAAATATCAACCCATTGGTTACATAGTGACATAATTGCAATATTTCAAATTGGGTTCAAAACCAATTCTCCCATTGGACCAATACGTTTACAATGCAGATGTGTCATACACACCCGCCTCTATGATATCTTATAATACGGTATGATTTTACTGTGGAAATTTAAAGATACAGCGCCCCAAATATCAACCCATTGGTTACATAGTGACATTTTTCCAATACTTCTAAATGGGTTAAAAAAAAATTCTTACATTGGACCATAACGTTTACAATGCAGATTTGTCATACACACCCCCCTCTATGATATCTTACAATACGGTAAAATTTTACTTTGGAAATTTAAAGATACAGAGCCCCAAATATCAACCCATTGGCTACATAGTGACATTTTTCCAATACTTCTAAATTGGTTAAAAAAAAATTCTTCCATTGGACCAATATCAACCCATTGGCTACATAGTGACATTTTTCCAATACTTCTAAATTGGTTAAAAAAAAATTCTTCCATTCGACCAATACGTTTACAATGCAGATGGGTCATACATACCCCCCTCTATGATATAGTGACATTTTTGCAATATTGCAAATTGGGTTCAAAAAAATTTCTCCCATTGGACCAATACGTTTACAATGCAGATGTGTCATACACACCCCAATCTCTATGATATCTTACAATACGGTATGATTTTACTGTGGAAATTTAAAGATACAGAGCCCCAAATACCAACCCATTGGCTACATAGTGACATTTTTGCAATATTTCAAATTGGGTTCAAAACCAATTCTCCCATTGGACCAATACGTTTACAATGCAGATATAAACACCCAAATATCTGTACATTGGCTAGTTACAATCAATATATGCCCTAAATATTAGCCCATTCATCGAAATTGATGTTTTCACATATATATATATATATATATATATATATATATATATATATATATATATATATATATATATATAAAAGAGTCCAAAGGGTTGCTGCACTTAATACAGAGCCCCAAATACCAACCCATTGGCTACATAGTGACATAATTGCAATATTTCAAATTGGGTTCAAAACCAATTCTCCCATTGGACCAATACGTTTACAATGCAGATGTGTCATACACACCCCTCTCTATGATATCTTACAATACGGTATGATTTTACTGTGGAAATTTAAAGATACAGAGCCCCAAATACCAACCCATTGTCTACATAGTGACATTTTTGCAATATAAACACCCAAATATCTGTACATTGGCTAGTTACAATCAATATATGCCCTAAATATTAGCTCATTCATCGAAATTGATGTTTTCATTATATATATATATATATATATATATATATATATATATAAGAGTCCAAAGGGTTGCTGCCCTTAAAAACTTTCGGTTGCTTTATTTCATGTAGTCACATGGAAAAATTACAAAGCAAGTACAATCTTTCCAGACGTAATCATGACATTAAATGCCTATATAATGCAGATATGGATGGATTACGTTTCGGGCTAGTATGCTTGCGCCCTTCCTAAGATCCGTCAGAGCATATCTAACAGGTTTACTGCAATCAATCCTTTAAATACAAATTAGTGGTATACATCACATGTGGAAACAATATGGTTGATTGATTCAATTCATAGTATATTCATCATCTATGCAGATACGTGTTTTTTACACCATAGACACAAGATCTAACAATTAGCAGCCAATATCCTTATCTCATCATTCTTATTCTCCAAATGTGTTATATGAACCTATGAAAAATACATACATAGATAGAATGAGCATACCCATATACAGACCTCCCTATTTCGAAACACATTTCTATGTTTTTTTCATTTTTATTATCACTTATAAATCAATACTGTTAAATAAACAAATAAAGATCCAAATCAACATTTAAACCATATGCAATAGTATTTAGAAAATGTATCCAATAAACTTCTCTTTTTCTCAGGGTTATTTCACGGTTAACCCCCCTCCTATTTTTCTCTATTCCCTCTAGGACCATATACTTTAATTGTGATGCATTATGTCCATATTCCACAAAATGTCTGGCTAATGGTAGTTGTGTTAGTTTGTCATGTATTGAATATTTGTGTCTTGCTATCCTGTCTTTTACTTTTTGTGTAGTTTCTCAAACATACACTAAACCGCATGGGCACTTAATGGCATATATGACATATGATGATTGGCAAGTGTAATACCCATGTATAGGGATATTGAAGCCCCTATGTGGATGTGCAAAAACTTTTCCTTTTATCATGGAGTTGCATTGTATGCATGACAAACACGGATACGATGCAAGGTTTCTTTGTCCCAAAAAATTTGGTTTAATAAATGTGGATGTGGGTTGGTCCGATTTTATTAGTCGGTCCCGTATTGTTCTACCTTTCCTATATGAGGACATGGGGGGATTCCAGAATTCCTGTATCATCGGATAACTAGTTCTTAAAAGGTTCCAATGTTTTTTAATTATCTTAGGGATGTTTTTAGAGAAAGGGTGGTATTGCATAATAAAGGGAATTCTCTTTGTTTCTCTATGGGTTGTTACATTATGGTCAGTATTGAGAGATTCCGTATCAACTAAGGTTCGGGGGTATCTTCTATTGATGAGTTTATTTTTCATTTCTTTGAGTCTCTGGTCACGGCACAGGGGATCACTCACGATCCGCTGTACCCTCAGCATTTGACTTTTTGGAATAGACGAGAAAACATTAGTGGGATGAAAGCTGTTAAAGTGTAATAACTGGTTACGATCTGTGGGTTTCACATACAGATCAGTACTAATCTGTGTGTTACTCAACTTCAATGTAGTGTCTAGAAAAGAAATCCTGTCTTTACCAATTTCAATATTAAATTTCAGGCCAGGTATTAAATAGTTAATATATTTATCGAACAGAAATAGGCTCTCCATGTTGTCATCCCATATAGCGAAAATATCGTCCACAAATCTATACCAACAATGGCAATTTTGGAGAAATAGTTCATTCACATAAATAAAAGAGGTTTCTATCATATTCATAAATGCATTCGCATATGGGGGTGCAACATTTGAGCCCATCGCTGCCCCATTTAGTTGCAAAAAATGAGTATCCTTGGAGAAAATACTTTTCCTCAAGGACAATTCTCAACAGTTCTAGAAGGAACGAGATCTGTTCAGTTTTATAGATAACTGATTGGGTTAACAGTCGTTGACATGCCTCTATTCCCAAACTATGAGGGATGATAGTAAACAGACTGGAGACGTCCCATGATATCAGGACGGAATCTAGTGACAACTTAATATCCTGAATTTTAGTCAAGAAATCTGTAGTGTCTTTGATATACGATTTGATATTTAACAATAATGGTGTTAGACATTTGTCCAAATATTGTGCTAAACGGGTTGTCACAGATTCCATACCCGATACAATGGGACGTCCCGGGGTGTTTTTTGGGTCTTTATGGATTTTTGGTAACATATATAATACTGGTGTAACCGAATATTCACACACCAAAAATTCCATAGTTTCGTCATCAATAATTTTATCCTTAACCGCATTCATAAGGATTTTTTTGATTCTTTTTTGTACTCTAAAGACTGGACTAGAATCAAGTTTTCTATATGTAAGGGTGTCACCAAGATGTTTCATTACTTCATTTTCATACATGGGGGTGTCCATTACCACAATAGCTCCCCCCTTGTCAGCCGGTTTGATGGTGATATCGCGCCGGGCTGACAAGGAGTTTAATGCTGTAATCTCATCTTTATTCAAATTATGGGGTATATGATCTCTTTTATTCCTATCACACAAGAATTTCTTTGTCATTTTCCACTTTGTCTATATACACCTCCACTGCAGCACATGAGGTAGGGGGTACTTTAGTGCTTTTCAATTTTAAACCCATATTTTTAATTGATAATGTAAGTGATTCCTTATTTGTGGTAATCGACCCACCCGAGAAATGTGCTTTAAATCTTAATTGTCTGTAAAATCTATACAAATCCTGCTTAAGTACAAAATCATCCATTCTTTCTTTAGGGCAAAAGCCCAAACCCTTATTTAATACACTAAGTTCGGCTTCAGACAAAATAATGGAAGAAATGTTATGTACCAGGTTTTCTTCTAGTGTCTCTGTCGGTTCTGCCGTCTGGTAGTTACACCTCCCGTTGCGTCTTTTCTTGATTCTCCGGCCGCCCCTCCTGGTCCGGGTTCGGTCATGTTTGCTGGTAAAAAAGGAGTAGTGGATGCGTTGTTTGATGATCCAGTAGATGTGATAGATGGGTTGGAGCTAGCGAATTGCTTGCGCTGTATTTTCCTATGTCCTTTTGGGTGATGGTATATGGGATCTGTCCAGTTATAGACACGATCACTTTTGTAGTCTTCCCGGTCCCGCTCAAGTTTTGTACGTTTGCGAAGCTGGACATTAGTACGAAATTTCTCCAATTTATCTTTGTTAGTTTTCTTAAATTCCATTAGTTCCTCTTGATTTGAACATTGTTGTAGTTGTTCTTCCAATTGGACAATCTCCTGCTGTACAAGAGTTCTTTCTTGTTGCAAAAATTGTACAGTTAATGCCATGATATCAAAGGAACATTTATTTAGAATTTGTGCAAACTTGGTTTTGAAGTCCATATTTTGAGAAAATAAAGTTGGAATTAAACGAACTCTTAATCCTCTGGGGATCATTTGCATCTTATAGTATTCCGCTAGTGTTACATAGTTACATAGTTACATAGTAGGTGAGGTTGAAAAAAGACACAAGTCCATCAAGTCCAACCTATGTGTGTGATTATGTGTCAGTATTACATTACATATCCCTGTATATTGCGGTCATTCAGGTGATTATCTAATAGTTTCTTGAAGCTATCAATGCTCCCCGCTGAGACCACCGCCTGTGGAAGGGAATTCCACATCCTTGCCGCTCTTACAGTAAAGAACCCTCTACGTAGTTTAAGGTTAAACCTCTTTTCTTCTAATTGTAATGAGTGGCCACGAGTCTTATTAAACTCTCTTCTGCGAAAAAGTTTTTACCTCGTGTAGTTCCATTGTAATAGCTCTCTGTGTGAGCTTCTCCATTTTCTTGATTAGTTGTATTGGGAATGACCGAGTCAGGAAATCTCTGGATCCCATAGTGTCTGTGAAGATCCTTGAGGCCTCAGTTTCAGAGAAAGAGTATAAGCCACTCGTTGCCATCCTTGTGATGATTCCACACAAAATAGCTGGTGCTCGTTCTCAAGGGAAGAATATATTCAAATCGTAGAGGAGAGTCGCACCCAGCTTACGATTCAGTGCCAGCAAACAGGTCTTCCCACCGACCTTCTATATAGAAAAAGAGTCCAAAGGGTTGCTGCACTTAAAAACAGGAATTCTGGAATCCCCCCATGTCCTCATATAGGAAAGGTAGAACAATACGGGACCGACTAATAAAATCGGACCAACCCACATCCACATTTATTAAACCAACTTTTGTAGGACAAAAAAACCTTGCATCGTATCTGTGTTTGTCATGCATACAATGCAACTCCATGATAAAAGGAAAAGTTTTTGCACATCCACATAGGGGCCTCAATATCCCTATACATGGGTATTACACTTGCCAATCATCATATGTCATATATGCCATTAAGTGCCCATGCGGTTTAGTGTATGTTTGAGAAACTACACAAAAAGTAAAAGACAGGATAGCAAGACACAAATATTCAATACGTGACAAACTAACACAACTACCATTAGCCAGACATTTTGTGGAATATGGACATAATGCATCACAATTAAAGTATATGGTCCTAGAGGGAATAGAGAAAAATAGGAGGGGGGGGGGGGGGGGGGTAACCGTGAAATAACCCTGAGAAAAAGAGAAGTTTATTGGATACATTTTCTAAATACTATTGCTCCATATGGTTTAAATGTTGATTTGGATCTTTATTTGTTTATTTAACAGTATTGATTTATAAGTGATAATAAAAATGAAAAAAACATAGAAATGTGTTTCGAAATAGGGAGGTCTGTATATGGGTATGCTCATTCTATCTATGTATGTATTTTTCATAGGTTCATATAACACATTTGGAGAATAAGAATGATGAGATAAGGATATCGGCCGCTAATTGTTAGATCTTGTGTCTATGGTGTAAAAAACACGTATCTGCATAGATGATGAATATACTATGAATTGAATCAATCAACTATATTGTTTCCACATGTGATGTATACCACTAATTTGTATTTAAAGGATTGATTGCAGTAAACCTATTAGATATGCTCTGACGGATCTTAGGAAGTGTGCAAGCCTACTATCCCGAAACGTAATCTATCCATATCTGCATTATATAGGCATTTAATGTCATGATTACGTCTGGAAAGATTGTACTTGCTTTGTAATTTTTCCATGTGACTACATGAAATAAAGCAACCGAAAGTTTTTAAGTGCAGCAACCCTTTGGACTCTTATTTATATATATATATATATATATATATATATATATATATATATATATATATATATAATGAAAACATCAATTTCGATGAATGGGCTAATATTTAGGGCATATATTGATTGTAACTAGCCAATGTACAGATATTTGGGTGTTTATATTGCAAAAATGTCACTATGTAGACAATGGGTTGGTATTTGGGGCGCTGTATCTTTAAATTTCCACAGTAAAATCTTACCGTATTGTAAGATATCATAGAGAGGGGTGTGTATGACACATCTGCATTGTAAACGTATTGGTCCAATGGGAGAATTGGTTTTGAACCCAATTTGCAATATTGCAAAAATGTCACTATGTAACCAATGGGTTTGTATTTGGGGCTCTGTATCTTTAAATTTCCACAGTAAAATCATACCGTATTGTAAGATATCATAGAGGGGGGTGTGTATGACACATCTGCATTGTAAACATATTGGTCCAATGGGAGAATTTTTTTTTTACCCATTTAGAAGTATTGGAAAAATGTCAGTTTGTAGCCAATGGATTGGTATTTGGGGCTCTGTATCTTTAAATTTCCACAGTAAAATTATACCGTATTGTAAGATATCATAGAGGGGGGTGTGTATGACACATCTGCATTGTAAACGTATTGGTCCAATGGGAGAATTTTTTTTTAACCCATTTAGAAGTATTGGAAAAATGTCACTATGTAGCCAATGGGTTGATATTTGGGGCTCTGTATCTTTAAATTTCCACAGTAAAATCATACCGTATTGTAAGATATCATAGAGGGGGGTGTGTATGACACATCTGCATTGTAAACGTATTGGTCCAATGAGGGAATTGGTTTTGAACCCAATTTGAAATATTGCAATTATGTCACTATGTAGCCAATGGGTTGGTATTTGGGGCTCTGTATCTTTAAATTTCCACAGTAAAATCTTACCGTATTGTAAGATATCATAGAGGGGGGTGTGTATGACACATCTGCATTGTAAACGTATTGGTCCAATGGGAAATATTTTTTTGAACCCAATTTGAAATATTGCAATTATGTCACTATGTAACCAATGGGTTGATATTTGGGGCACTGTATCTTTAAATTTCCACAGTAAAATCTTACCGTATTATAAGATATCATAGAGGGGGGTGTGTATGACACATCTGCATTGTAAACGTATTGGTCCAATGGAAGAATTTTTTTTAACCCATTTAGAAGTATTGGAAAAATGTCACTATGTAGCCAATGGGTTGGTATTTGGGGCTCTGTATCTTTAAATTTCCACAGTAAAATTTAACCGTATTGTAAAATATCATAGAGGGGGGTGTGTATGACAAATCTGCATTGTAAACGTATTGGTCCAATGAGAGAATTGGTTTTGAACCCAATTTGAAATATTGCAATTATGTCACTATGTAGCCAATGGGTTGGTATTTGGGGCTCTGTATCTTTAAATTTCCACAGTAAAATCTTACCATATTGTAAATGTTAGAGAGGGTGATGTAACATATAATATAATGATTATACAGAGCTGTCACACATCCATTATGTTATATTTAGTTTTTGTGTGTTTAAAATCCAACCAAAAAATACCCGTCTGATAGCATGACCACTGATTTGCAACTGTCTGATGGCTTGACTTCAGTCTGTACCCCTCTGCCAGCTTCCTCCCACCCCACCATCTTCATCACCTCTGTGGTCCACTGCCAGCTTCCTACCACCCCACCCCCTGTCATCTTCCCCCCTGTACACTACTGCCAGCTTCCTACCACCCCACCATCTTCATCCCCCCTGTACCAGCTTCCTACCACCCCCCCCTGTCATCATCTTACCCCCTGCACCCCTCTGCCAGTTTCCTACCACCCCACCATCTTCATCACCTCTGTGGTCCACTGCCAGCTTCCTACCACCCCACCCCCTGTCATCTTCCCCCCTGTACTCTACTGCCAGCTTCCTACCACCCCACCATCTTCATCCCCCCTGTACCAGCTTCCTACCACCCCACCCCTGTCATCATCATCCCCTCTGCCAGTTTCCTACCACCCCTGTCATCTTCATCCCCCCGGTACCCCTCTGCCAGCAGCTTCCTACCACCCCACCCCTGTCATCTTCACCCCCCCCCTCGTATCCCTCTGCCAGCAGCTTCCTACCACCCCACCCCTATCATCTTGTTCCCCTCTGCTAGCTTCCTACCACCCTACCCCTGTCATTTTCATACCCCCTGTACTCCACTGCCAGCTTGCTACCACCCCGCCCCCTGTCATCTTCAGACCCCTTTACCAGATTCCATATACCGCTCTGCCAGCTTCCTACCACCCCATCCATCATCTTCATCCCCCTGCACTCCTCTGCCAGCTTCCTACCACCCCACCCTGTCATCTTCATCCCCCTGTACCCCTCTGCCAGCTTCCTACCACCCCACCCCGTCATCTTCATCCCCCTGTACCTCTCTGCCAGCTTCCTACCACCCCACCCCCTGTCACCCTCATCCCCCTGCACTCCTCTGCCAGCTTTCTACCACCCCACCCCTGTCATCTTCCCCCCTGTACTCCTGTGCCAGCTTCCTATCTCCCCTGTACTCTACTGCCAGCTTCCTACCACCCCACCATCTTCATCCCCCCTGTACCAGCTTCCTACCACCCCACCCCTGTCATCATCATCCCCCCTGCACCCCTCTGCCAGCTTCCTACCACCCCTGTCATCTTCATCCCCCCGGTACCCCTCTGCCAGCAGCTTCCTACCACCCCACCTGTCATCATCCCCCCTGCACCCCTCTGCCAGCAGCTTCCTACCACCCCACCCCTGTCATCTTCATCCCCTCTGTTCCCCTCTGCTAGCTTCCTACCACCCCACCCCTGTCATCTTTTTTTTTTTTTTTTGAAAAGAGTTTTTATTGCGCACATATCAAAATAAACAGACATTACAGTGGTTGGGATTACAATTTCCAACAAGACATAAATAAAAATTACATGTCCATCACAGTATTATCACAGATGTATATATCCGTCTTTTTTTTTCCCTTTCCACTTTACTTCTGCAATATAGCTGTGCATTTTTTTAAAACAAAAAAACACCAAAGAAGGGGGAAACCCCCCCCCTCTAAGAGAAAAAAAAGGGGAGGAGAACCTCCCATAACAGTGAAACAGAACTCATTTCCCCCCTGAGATGTCCACACTCGGTGTCTCCAGCACTAGTCAAGAAAAATCTCATGCTCTAAACTCCGCAAGAGTGAAAGGAAACCCACTCCCCCCTCCCCCCTCCATTATGGAATTGAGAACATAAAAAACAACAGCCCTTACTGTCCCCCATTCAATGACTCTCCCTCATTCAATGTGTTTTTCGAATCCACCCATCTAAACCAAACCTTCCTAAATTTTTTGGGAGCTCCCCTGGCTTCATATGTCATTTTGTACATCAGGACATCCGCATTAACTATTTTTATCCACATTCCTAATGTCAGCTGTTCTTCATAAATCCAGCGTCTGGCAATAAGTTTCCGCACCCCAAAGTATAAGATCCTAAGAAATAGCTTAGTATATGTATTCATCTCTTCCTGGTCAAAGACCCCCAGGAGACAGCGTAAAGGTGAGCAAATGTTAGGTAAGGTGAATTTATCACAAATAAATTCAGTTACCTGCGACCACAGTGGCCTCACCTTCCTGCACTCCCAGACCATATGTATGAAAGTGCCCTCTGTCTCCCTGCATTTATGACGGAGAGCTGTTTCTTTTCTTTGCATGTTGTATAGTCTAACAGGAGTATAGTATTGTTGATGGAGGTACCTAAACTGAATCATTTTGTCTGTGGATGAGATAACAGTCACCACATACGTATCCAGTACCTCCTGCCACTGCTCCTCCGACAACTCCGGGACAGCCTCTACCCATCGCTGCTTGGCTCTAGCTGTTATTATCTTTATTCCTGGTTCCACTGCCCCGTAATATCTAGAGATTCGCCCAGATGGTTTGGGATCTATCAAAGCCTTCTCCAAATCTGTATTCTGGACCAAAATTGTGTCCCCTCCAAACTGCACTCTCGCTGCATGTGTCAACTGCATATACCGATACGCCCATGTCTTGGGTACATTAAACTGGGCTCTCAATTGATCAAAGGTGGCCAGTCGATCATTCTGACAAATCTGATGTAGGTACTTAATACCATATTGCGCCCAGGTCTTTTGCCCATCTGGTAATTTCAAAAATTCCCCCAGGGACCCATTGTACCATAGCGGACTATTCGGGGACAGTGCCAATGGCGTATCTTTTCGCCATTGGGAACATATGTGAAATACTTTCCCAGGAAGTGCCAGGACCGACCCCATCTTCTTCCCCGGAATCCCCTTTCTATACAGTATATTCTGGAGGGTTTCCTGAGAGGTAGCCAAATCCCGCCTCAAACAAAGTAGTGGCATTGGGTTCCTGTGGGAATAGTCTCCAGTGCAAGAAAACTAATTGGGAAGCCATAAAATATGAGCGCAGATCTGGAAGTGCCAACCCTCCCATTGTAACCGGCAGTTTTAGTATTGCCAGGGACACCCTAGGCGCTTTGGCCCCCCAGAGTAACCCCACAACAATTGAGTCAATATGTTTAAATATTCGTAACGGCACAAAAACAGGGGAGTTCGAGAGAATGTAAGGAAACTTGGGCAGGAAAATCATGTTAAATAGATTTATCCTGCCCAACAAACTAAGCGGCAGGTTCCTCCATCTCTGTACCTTCTCTCGAAAATTTCCCACAATGGGCGACAGGTTATTCTCCAGATACCTAGAGATGGGAAGCTGGACCTCAACCCCCAAGTACCTGAAAGAGGTGGATAATGGGATAGGACAATCTGAGGGAACAACCACTTCTTTATCAATAGGGAATAGAGAGGATTTCTTTCAATTTATACGGAAACCAGAGTAATCCCCGAAGTCCTGTAGGGCTGCAACTAACGATTATTTTCATAATCGATTAGTTGGCCGATTATTATTTCGATTAATCGATTATTCGGTTAATAACCTTAAGAAAAAGTGTGGTGTATAATTTAGTTTAATATGTAAAGTTTAAAAAAAAAGGAAATTTATTCTTAAATATCTCAATGCAGTGGTAAATATAAATTACCAACTTTATGGTTAGGGAGCAAAATCTTTAATCCACTCTGAGCATAAGACCGAGGAGATATACTGTATATACTATTAGAGGAGATATACTGTATATACTATTAGAGAGGAGATATACTGTATATACTATTAGAGGAGAGATATACTGTATATACTATTAGAGGAGAGATATACTGTATAAACAATTAGAGGAGAGATATACTGTATAAACAATTAGATGAGAGATATACTGTATATACAATTAGAGGAGAGATATACTGTATATACTATTAAAGGGTGATTCTAGTAAATATCATCAGACTCAGATCTTTTTTTTTTATTTATAAAACAAACAAATGCCTTCCTTCAAAAAAATGTAATTTTAATTACGTTCGTTCAATTTTCTAATCGTTAGTGAGGTCAAATCAACGTTCATTTTCAACCACAGTGACGGGGAAATTTAGAAATAATAGAAAACTTCTTGGTGAAAGGAATTTTCAGACAGTGGATGTGGTTTTCGTTCAGAAATTACAATCATTTTAAAAAACAGAATGTTAAAAACAAGTTAAAATTTCAAACATTCTTTCATTCAGTAAATGTACAAAGATTTTTCGTCTGAATATTCTCGTCTGAAAATTGACCGTGTGGCCAGCATAAGGCTCGGTACACACCTATGCAGTTTGCTTTTGATCCGTTTCTGCAGTGCCTTTTGATTTTTGCGCACGTTTTTGCATCTTTTTGGACAATTTGTTGTTGAGCAAATTAAAAAACACAAATTGCTGCAAAAACGCATTACATGCTTTTTAGCAGCTTCTCCATTGAAGTATATTGAACCAAAAAAAGGACAGTTTTGCGTTTAAAAAATAAAAAAGTCCCTGACCCTTTCCAAATACGCAGCGGCTGAAAAAAGCATATATGTGAACGGGTCTCATAGGAAACCATGTAAATGAACTGTAGTGCGTTTCTGCAAAAAACACATAGATGTGAACCAGGTCTAAGACGTTTAATAACATAATGGGGTTGAAAAAATAAAATTAGCCCTTCAGATAATCACTACTGTAAGGGGTTCATTTTTTTACTACAGAACTGTGAAAGTAATATTTACAGTAACAATTATTTGCTCTTTTTGTACTATAAAGGGCTCATTTTAGTTTTTTTTAACCCCATTATGTTACTGGCCGATTAATCGATTATGAAAATAGTAATCTATTAATTTCATAATCGATTAGTTGTCGATCAATCGATTAGTTGTTTCAGCCCTGAAGTCCTGTATCAATTGAAAGGCTGTAGAGAGTGAGGGTCCTGGGTCCTGTAAGTATAGCAGCATGTCATCTGCATACAGTGACACTCTCTCCTCAAATTCCCCAATCCTCAGGCCAGTTAAAGCTGTAGTAGATCTTAATTTAACTGCCAGAGGCTCAATCGCCAGGGCAAATAGGAGGGGCGAAAGGGGACACCCCTGCCTAGTGCCCCGGAATATTGGAAAAGGATCCGAGATAATGCCATTGATCCTCAGTCTAATCAAGGGATCTGTATACAGGAGCCGTACCCATGAAATAAAAATAGGGCCAAAGCCAAATGACTCCAGGAGGTGAAACAGATAAGACCACTCCACGGAGTCAAAGGCCTTCTTTGTGTCTAAAGAAGCCACCATTCTAGTCCCAGAGTTGTCGTGAGTCACCTGGAGGTTTAAGAAGAGTCTTCTAATATTCATTTGTGCGCAGCGTCCTTGTATAAATCCTGTTTGATCCGCATCAACTAGCTTTGTGATGACTGTTTGCAATCTACTTGCAAGAACTTTGGCCAGGATTTTTGTGTCAACATTCATCAACGAAATCGGCCGGTAGGAGTCACATTCTCGGGGGTCCTTTCCCCCTTTGGGGATCAGGACCACCAAGGCCTCTCGCATTGACGGAGGTAACCTACCGTCCGACTTCACTGCATCAAACACCTTTAGTAAACGAGGGGCTAATCCATATCTTGAAGTGTAATACCACTCAGACGGGAGACCATCCAAACCAGGGGATTTCCTTGGCGGGAAGGAGGCAATTGCCTTCTCCACCTCCTCAACCGTAATATCAGTTTCCAGTGTGTTTCTATCTTCCATGGTCAGCTTAGGGAGATCAATGTCATTTATGTAAGTCAGCAAATCCGCTGTCCCCAGAGGAGTACAAGATTTGTATAATTCAGTATAGAATTGGACAAAGATTTTTAAAATGTCGGCCGAATCACATATGTCCAGCCTGCAATTATCATAAATTGACTTAATATATACCGGCACATAATCCGGACGCGCCAAGTATGCCAGAAGCCTGCCATTCTTGTCGCCAAATTCAAATAGACGCCTGCGTTGAGCCAGGCAAAGTTTTGTGGTACGTTCCGTAAGGAACGTCTTGTACTCCCTGGTTCTCATGCGTGAAGTCAGCAACCTCTCACTAGTGGGGTCCCTAATATATTCCGCCTCTGCAGAAGTCACCTCAGTTTCCTTACTCTGTATGGTGGAGCCTGCAATTATCATAAATTGACTTAATATATACCGGCACATAATCCGGACGCGCCAAGTATGCCAGAAGCCTGCCATTCTTGTCGCCAAATTCAAATAGACGCCTGCGTTGAGCCAGGCAAAGTTTTGTGGTACGTTCCGTAAGGAGCGTCTTGTACTCCCTGGTTCTCATGCGTGAAGTCAGCAACCTCTCACTAGTGGGGTCCCTAATATATTCCGCCTCTGCAGAAGTCACCTCAGTTTCCTTACTCTGTATGGTGGAGGCTAATTGCTTCTTAAACCCGTGGACCTCCGCTATAAACACTCCCCTTAGTGTGGCCTTAAAAGCCTCCCACTGAAGAGGAGGAGTTCCAAAACTACCATTTTCTACCCAGAACTGTTTAATGGCCTCCGAGCACTTAATTATTATATACTCCTCCTGAAGCCAACTCGCTTCCATCCTCCAGAGGCGTATACCCGGTTTCGGTCCTAAATTAAGTTCCAATAACATCGGAGAGTGGTCAGATATTGCTCTGGGTAGATAGGAGACCTTGTTGACCATACTGATTCCCTCCCCTTCCGACAGGATAGTGTCTATTCTGGAAAGAGTCTTGTGCGATTCCGAATAGCAGGAGTACTCCCTCACATCAGGATGATGAAACCGCCAGACATCTTTCAGCCCATGAGTAGACATCCACCCTGCAAGGGGGGTTGGAGCATCAGCTTTACCCCCCAACCTATCCAAAGTTGGTACAGCCACAGAATTAAAATCCCCTAAAAGAAATATTTTCCCCTCTGCCACCTCATAAGTGGCCTGCATCATGTCATCTAAATGAGTTACCGAAAAGGGAGGAGGAACATAAACATTTACAATTGTTAGTAATGTATTCATCACCTTTAGCACCAGAATAACATACCTCCCCTTAATGTCAGTGCGAACAGCCTGTATAATTATGGGGAGAGCTTTAGTTACTAAAGTGGACACCCCCCTCGCATATGAGGAGTAACTGGCATGATAAGCTTCAGCTATGTGAGCCCTCTTAAGAGAAAGAAGCCTGGAGCCCTGAAGATGTGTTTCCTGGAATAATATTATATGGGGTTTGTACTTTTTAATATAGTCAAATACTAACGATCGTTTAAATTTTGCATTTAGACCTCTGACATTCCAGGCCAAAATTTTAAGCTTTACCTCCATAATGTAAGTGAGATAGAAAAAAATTGGGGGTCATTCCCCTTCTGAAATAGAGGACACGGAGAAGACAGCAGGGCTCCAAACCTCTCCTCCCACAAATACAGAGCACAGTATGCATGACTAAATGCACCGAATGCAGATCATCCCAGACAAATGTAAACATCACTTCCCCAATAAACAAAAAAACCTCCCCTCCCCCCCCCCCTCCCTGCACCCAGCCCCAACCCGCTAGGCACTTTTTTCCCATAACCTGAGTCAAAAAATAGGCAGCAGAGATGCGACTTAAAACTGTCGCATAAAACCAGTTCCTTTACCGGAGCTCTTGAGCAAAAAAACAGTTCCCCTTACAAAAAAAGGAGGAGAAAAGAAAAAGAAAAAAACACACTTTCCTGTTATCCGGATAGGAAAAAAACTCTTTCTGTGTCCAATATATCTTCCTTTAGAGCAGTTCACAGACTCATCATCAAACCAGAGGCACAAGGCAGCATCAAGTGGTTCAATAGCAAAAGTTCTCCATGGTAGTATCTTCATATCAAGGGCTGCCTGACAGGAGAGCTGGTAGAATAGTTATTCAGACCGATGAACTTCAATCAACCACAGGGCTTTCCCAGAAGGCTCAAACGCATCAAATGGAAAATAAAAATAAGAAGACCAAAAAAAAAAACAGAATTAGTCACATCAGTGGTAAGGTAATCCAGAAAGGTAAGGAGAAATGTCATCCCTGACACATCTTGCCTGTCACCCCCTGTTCTCTCTGGTGGGGGGATCACGGTGAACGAGAGGCGGATTTACCCCTGCGATTTCCACGTGTATCTAGCCACTCTGAGGCTTCAATAGGGTTTGTAAAAAAATATGTTTTTCCATTTTCTACTACGCGCAGTTTAGCAGGATACAGCATACTGTAGATCAGGTTGAGGTCTCTCAATCTCTTCTTTACAGGCTGAAAAGAGGCCCTTTGCTTCTGTGTGGCCGCAGAGAAGTCAGGATAGATCGATATTCGATAGCCATCAAACGATAGTTCAGGGCCAGTCCTGGCCGCACGCAGTATATTCTCACGGTCTCGAAAGTGCAGTACCTTCGCTATCATGGACCTGGGAGGGGCTCCCTTCGGTGGCGCCCGGCCTGGAACACGGTCTGCCCTTTCAATGGCGAATAGCTTCGTAAAAGTGCTAGGTTCCATGTGATCAGCCAGCCAGTGCTCTAGAAATTCTTCTACTCGCCTCCCCTCCGCACCTTCAGGGAACCCCACCAATCTTATGTTGTTCCTTCTCATGCGGTCTTCCATGTCAGCCATCTTTAAAGTGTGCTCAGACAGGGTCTTTTTTGTCACCTGCGCAGCTGTATCTAACGGCCTGACAACATCTTCTAGAGAGGCAATGCGACGGTCTGAAACTTGCGCTTTTTCCCTTAGTTTCTGCATATCATGCTTTAGAAAGGAAAACTCCATCTTGAGCCCCTCAAAATGATCAATCAGTTTAGTTTGGCAGCCCTGTATTGCATTTGCATCCATAATCTGAGCCAGGGATGGTTCCTCCTCCCTCTCCACTTCCACTGCTGGTCTGACCCTGACATCCTGCAGCCTGTCTAAGGATCTCCCCCTTCTCAGCGTTCCACCTCTTTGGGGTTTAGGACTCACCCTGACCAGTGTGGAAGGGGGCTGATGTGGGCTCTCCTTAGTCCTCTGCAGCGGCGGCCATTCCTCCTCCTCCTGTGAGCCGGCGCCATTTTGGGATCCCCAGGCATATCGCGCCAGTCTTTCTCCTGCCGTTTTGGGCCAGGGGGGTCCGTATTTTACCATCCCCGAAGGTTCCCGAGGGGTCCCTGCACACATCCCCTTAAAGTCTGCACAGAATTGGGGTGCCTCTGCTCCAGGATCAGCACAGGATCGTAGGTCTGTGAACGGAGCTCAGAGCTTTCCCTCCTCACATGCCGCGCGCTGGCTCCGCCCCCCCCACCCCTGTCATCTTAATCTCCCTATACCCCTCTGCCAGCTTTCTACCACCCCATCCTGTGTCATCTTCATCCCCCGTTCCCCTCTGCTAGCTTCCTACCACCCTACCCCTGTCATTTTAATACCCCCTGTACTCCACTGCCAGCTCTCACCACCCGCCCCCTGTCATCTTCATCCCCCTGTACCCATCTGCCAGCTTCCTACCACCCCACCCTGTGTCATCTTCATCCCCCCTGTACCCCTTTGCCAGCTTCCTACCACCCCACCATCTTCATCACCCCTGTAGTCCACTGCCAGCTTACTACCACCCCACCCCCTGTCATCTTCATACCCCTTTACCAGATTCCCTATACCGCTTTGCCAGCTTCCTACCACCTCATCCATCATCTTCATCCCCCTGCACTCCTCTGCCAGCTTCCTATGACCCCACCCCGTCATCTTCATCCCCCTGTACCCCTCTGCCAGCTTCCTACCACCCCACCTCGTCATCTTCATCCCCCTGTACCCCTCTGCCAGCTTCCTACCACCCCGCCCCCTGTCGTCTTCACCCCCCTGCACTCCTCTGCCAGCTTCCTACCACCCCACCCCGTCATCTTCATCCCCCTGTCATCTCCACCCCACCCCTGTCATCATCTTCATCCCCCTGTACCCCTCTGCCAGCTTCCTACCACCCCACCCCCTGTCATCTTCATCCCCCTGTACCCCTCTGCTAGCTTACTACCACTCCACCCCTGTCATCTTCATCCCCGTTTCCCTCTGCCAGCTTCCTACCACCCCACCACTGTCATTTCCATTCCCTTGTTTCCCTCTGCCAGCTTCCTACCACCCCACCCCTGTCATCTTCATCCCCCTGTACTCCACTGCCAGCATCCTACCACCCCACCCTGTGTCATCTTCACCCCCCTGAATCCCCGCTGCCAGCTTCCTACCACCCCACCATCTTCATCCCCCCTGTAGTCCACTGCCAGCTTACTACCACCCCACCCCCTGTCATCTTCATACCCCTTTACCAGATTCCCTATACCGCTCTGCCAGCTTCCTACCACCTCATCCATCATCTTCATCCCCCTGCACTCCTCTGCCAGCTTCCTATGACCCCACCCCATCATCTTCATCCCCCTGTACCCCTCTGCCAGCTTCCTACCACCCCACCTCGTCATCTTCATCCCCCTGTACCCCTCTGCCAGCTTCCTACCACCCCGCCCCCTGTCGTCTTCACCCCCCTGCACTCCTCTGCCAGCTTCCTACCACCCCACCCCGTCATCTTCATCCCCCTGTCATCTCCACCCCACCCCTGTCATCATCTTCATCCCCCTGTACCCCTCTGCCAGCTTCCTACCACCCCACCCTCTGTCATCTTCATCCCCCTGTACCCCTCTGCTAGCTTACTACCACTCCACCCCTGTCATCTTCACCCCCCTGTTTCCCTCTGCCAGCTTCCTACCACCCCACCACTGTCATTTCCATTCCCTTGTTTCCCTCTGCCAGCTTCCTACCACCCCACCCCTGTCATCTTCATCCCCCTGTACTCCACTGCCAGCATCCTACCACCCCACCCTGTGTCATCTTCACCCCCCTGAATCCCCGCTGCCAGCTTCCTACCACCCCACCATCTTCATCCCCCTGTACGCCACTGCCAGGTTCCTACCACGCCACTCACTATCATCGTCCCCATACCCCGCCTCTGACATCCTACCACCCTGACCCCTGTCATCAACATCCCCATCATCCCCCTGTACCCCATCACTAGCATCCAACCACCGTACCCCATCATCTTCTTTATCTCCATCCCCCCTGTACCCCACTGCCAGCTTCCTACCACCCCACCCATTGTCATCAACATCCCCATCCTACCCCTATTATTATAGGGGAGATATGATCTCAGCCTCTCACCCCAATGCTGCCATCCAACCAAGTTTACCCCAACAGTTGCATCACACACCACAATACTGCCCTGCCACCCAGTGAGAGGTAATGATGTACAGTAACCTCTAGCAACCAATCATTGAGTGGTAATATTGTACAGTAACCTCTAGCAACCAATCAGTGAGCCTGGCGCAATCAGTGAGTGTGAACCAGATCTTTATGCTTACATTATTAAAGGTTTTTTTGGATAAGTCTATGTGCGTGTTTGTTTTTTGGGATATTGGGGTGGAGAGCAAAATTGGTAGGGCAGGGAGCCAGGAAAATGTTTGTCCAGGGTCCAGTCAATATTAAAGATGGCCCTGGGTGTCTCCAGGCGGGCAGGGTGAGGAGGCTGGCACACACTGGGGTAAAGCCATGGAGGTTCCAACCAGCTGAAACCCCCCACCCCCCCTCACACTGAGAACATCTCATCAGCTGCAGCCAATGTCAGGCTCTAACGCCGTCCTAGACTTCTACCAAAGCTGGCACTGTTTTGCATGGCATCCCTTGTATCATGTCCGCACAGTCTCTGACCATCCCTTGTATCATGTCCGCACAGTCTCTGGTCATCTCTTGTATCATGTCCGCACAGTCTCTGACCATCCTTGTATCATGGCCGCACAGTCTCTGACCATCCCTTGTATCATGGCCGCACAGTCTCTGACCATCCCTTGTATCATGGCCGCACAGTCTCTGACCATCCCTTGTATCATGTCCGCACAGTCTCTGACCATCCCTTGTATCATGTCCGCACAGTCTCTGACCATCCCTTGTATGATGGCCGCACAGTCTCTGACCATCCCTTGTATCATGTCCGCACAGTCTCTGACCATCCCTTGTATCATGTCCGCACAGTCTCTGACCATCCCTTGTATCGTGGCCGAACAGTCTCTGACCATCCCTTGTATCATGGCCGCACAGTCTCTGACCATCTCTTGTATCCTTGCCGCACAGTCTCTGACCATCTCTTGTATCCTGGCCGCACAGTCTCTGACCATCTCTTGTATCCTGGCCGCACAGTCTCTGACCATCTCTTGTATCCTGGCCGCACAGTCTCTGACCATCTCTTGTATCATGGCCGCACAGTCTCTGACCATCCCTTGTATCATGTCCGCACATTCTCTGACCATCCCTTGTATCCTGGCCGCAGTCTGACCATCTCTTGTATCCTGACCGCACAGTCTCTGACCATCTCTTGTATCATGGCCGCACAGTCTCTGACCATCTCTTGTATCCTGGCCGCACAGTCTATGACCATCTCTTGTATCATGGCCGCACAGTCTCTGACCATCTCTTGTATCCTGGCCGCACAGTCTCTGACCATCTCTTGTATCATGGCCGCACAGTCTCTGACCATCTCTTGTATCCTGGCCGCACATTCTCTGACCATCTCTTGTATCATGGCCGCACAGTCTCTGACCATCCCTTGTATCATGTCCGCACATTCTCTGACTATCCCTTGTATCCTGGCCGCACAGTCTGACCATCTCTTGTATCATGGCCGCACAGTCTCTGAACATCCCATGTATCATGGCCGCACAGTCTCTGACTATCTCTTGTATCATGGCCGCGCAGTCTCTGACCATCCCTTGTATCTTGGCCGCACAGTCTCTGACCATCTCTTGTATTATGGCCGCACAGTCTCTGACCATCTCTTGTATCATGGCCGCACAGTCTCTGACCATCTCTTGTATCATGGCCGCACAGTCTCTGACCATCTCTTGTATCATGGCCGCACAGTCTCTGACCATCTCTTGTATCATGGCCGCACAGTCTCTGACCATCCCTTATATCATGTCCGCACATTCTCTGACTATCCCTTGTATCCTGGCCGCACAGTCTGACCATCTCTTGTATCCTGGCCGCACAGTCTCTGACCATCTCTTGTATCATGGCCGCACAGTCTCTGACCATCTCTTGTATCATGGCCGCACAGTCTCTGACCATCCCTTGTATCATGTCCGCACATTCTCTGACTATCCCTTGTATCCTGGCCGCACAGTCTGGCCATCTCTTGTATCCTGGCCGCACAGTCTGGCCATCTCTTGTATCCTGGCCGCACAGTCTCTGACCATCTCTTGTATCCTGGCCGCACAGTCTCTGACCATCCCTTGTATCCTGGCCGCACAGTCTCTGACTATCTCTTGTATCATGGCTGCACAGTCTCTGACCATCCCTTGTATCTTGGCTGCACAGTCTCTGACCATCTCTTGTATCATGGCCGCACAGTCTCTGACCATCTCTTGTATCATGGCCGCACAGTCTCTGGCCATCTCTAACCAGAGGTCCCCCCCCACATTAGAGTTCCGTTTTAAATGCAAGTTGGAACTCTGCAGACCTTGATGTAAAAGGGAATGCTGTGCAATCTGATATAAGGTGATCTCTGATCACCAGAGCCCCCTCTTACATAAGAGTTCCCCTTTACATCAAATTCTTCAGCATTCCCCTTTACATCAAAGTTCCCCTTGCACTGTAAGGGTAATCCTGCAGACTCTGATGTAAGGGGGAACTCTGTGCTGGGTTATATTAACCTGACTAGGGCTGCAACTAACGATTATTTTCATAATCGATTAGTTGGCCGATTACTGTTTAGATTAATCGGTTAATAACCTTAAAAAAAAAAGTGTGGTGTATAATTTAGTTAATATGTCAAGTTTTAAAAAAAGGCAATTTATTCTTAAAAATCTTTATGCAGTGGTAAATAAAAATAGCCAACTATATGGTTAGGGAGCAAAATATCTAATCCACTCTGAGAATAACAGACAGAAGAGATATACTGTATATACTATAAGAGGAGAGATAAGAACGTTTGTTCGATTTTCTAATCGTTAGTGGGGTCAAATTTTCAACCACAGTAATGGGAAAATTTGGAAATAATAAAAAAACTTCTTGGTGAAAGGAATTATAAGACAGTGTATGTGGTTTTCGTTCAGAAATTACAATTATTTTAAAAACAGAATGTTATAAACAAGTGAAAATTTCAAACATTCATTCATCGAATGTACAAAGATTTTTCGTCTGCATATTCTCATCTGAAAATTGATCGGTGTGGCCAGCATAAGGCTCGGTACACACCTATGCAGTTTTCTTTTGATCTGTCTCTGCAGTGCTCTTTGCTGTGCGTTTTGATTTTTGCGCACGTGATTTTGCTGCGATTTGCGTTTTTGCATTTTTTTTTGGCCAATTTGTTGTTGGGCAGATTAAAAAACACAAATTGCTGCAAAAACGCATTACATGCTTTTCTGCAGCTTCTCCATTGAAGTATGTTTTGCGTTAAAACAAAGTCACTGACGCTTTCCAAATACGCAGCGACTGAAAAAGCATAGATGTGAACGTGTCCCATAGGAAACATGTACATGAAATGTAGTGCGTTTCTGCAAAAAGCACCAAAAAACACATAGATGTGAACCGGGTGTAAGACGTTTAGTAACATAATGGAGTTAAAAAAACGAATATTAGCCCTTTATAGTACAAAAAAAAAAGCAGATAATCACTACTGTAGGGGGTTCATTTTATTTTACTGTAGAACTGTGAAAGAAATAGTTACAGTAGCGATTATTTGCTGTTTTTGTAATATAAAGGGCTCATTTTAGTTTTTTTTTTAACCACATTATGTTACTGGCCGATTAATCGATTATGAAAATAGTAATCGATTATATTCATAATCGATTAGTTGTCGATTAATCGATTAGTTGTTTCAGCCCTAAACCTGACCTTCATGTAAATGGAGATTTATGGTTTTTGACTTTGACTGTTGTTATAACTTTAACACATTGCTAGTAGCAGCTGCACAAATTTTCTCTATAGTTGTGTGCGTGTAAAAAAAAAAAAAATACACACACACACAGTATATTATCGCTTGAATTATTTTTCCCATTATGGGCGTGAGTTGGGCATCATGTCTAAGATTTGCCTAAGGCCTCACAAAGCCTAGAGCCACCTCTGTATCTGTCTAATTACCAGGGACCACAGTGAGTAACTGAATTACCGGAGCATCATTCTCACCAACCGGGGAAGAATCTGGAAACTTCAGTGGGTATCAAGCCAGGGACCCAACCAGCGGAGGTGACGCATGTAGAGCAGCCTTGTGTGTCAAGCCAGGGACCGAGCAGGCCAGCAGGGGTGAAGCTTGAGAGGTATCTAGAGTGCCAAGCTAGGGACCAGCAGAGAAGTGGGGGTGACGCTTGAGGAAGATACCACTGTGAAGATTGGAGGAGCTCAAGGGATTTAGTACAGTGAGTCAGCGGGTTTAGTGAGAGACCGGGAGCTCAGCAGTAGCGGCTGGTGCTAAAAATTTTTGGGGGGCGCAATCAAACTGAAAATAAAAAAAAAACATCAAACGCAGCTACTGTGCCATCAAATGCAGCCACTGTGCCATCAAACGCAGCTGTTGTGCCCATCAATTGCAGCCACTGTGCCCATCAAGCGCAGGTATTGTGCCCATCAAACGCAGCCACTTTGCCCATCAAACAGCCACTGTGCCCTCAAATGCAGCTATTGTACCCATCAATTGCTGCCAGTGTGCCCCATCAAATGCTGCCAGTGTGCCCATCAATTGCCGCTACTGTGCCCCATCAAATGCTGCCAGTGTGCCCATCAATTGCCGCTACTGTGCCCCATCAGTTGCTGCCAGTGTGCCCATCAATTGCCGCTACTGTGCCCCATCAAATGCTGCCAGTGTACATCGCCCGGCACTTACCTGTCTCGCAGCGGGTCAGCAGCGGTGTCCTGCACGCTCCTCGATGTCTTCTTCCGTCATCTCTATCAGGCGTCCAATCACAGCACCTGACGTTTCAGCCAATCAGGTGACAGGTAACAGACCCGAGAACCTGATTGGCTGAGAGGCGGTTCAGTGTTAGCAAAGCGAATTCCTTTGCTTTGCTAACACACAGCTTAGTGAACAGTGAATGCACAGCATTGCGCCCGCTGGTCACCTTTTTGGGCGCCTATTAAAGCCTACGGCTCTAATCAGGTGCTTCCAAAAAACACCCCCGCCGCTGTAATTTAGGTGCCCGGAGCCCGAAAAGGGGCAGGACACCTGAATAGGGGGAGTCAGCGGCGACCATAGATAGATGCAATGCATGAATCTATCTATGGTGATAGAGCGGTGCCAGGAGAGAGGGGGCGGCGCTTCTGTGCCCTTGTATGGACGCACCGCCACTGGAGCTCCGTGTGCTGAAGAACTACAAGGAGTGATTGTAGTGGAATAGAAAGGAACTGTTCAGCTTTGTGTTAGGAACTGTTAAAGACTGTTGCCATAGGAGACAGCATTCCTGCACGTGCAAATGTGGCGTCTTGCTGGATGCTTTTCCCTGCATGGCTGTCCTCCTATTGAAGTATCGGAGTCTGCCAATTAATCTTGCAACTAGCTATGGGTGTCCTGGCCCTAACCCTTTCTCCCCCAAAAAGTTTTTTACGAGAAATAAACTTTCTTTTGCATTCAAGAAGTGTCTGGCGCCCAATGACTTTAACTGCTCTGCACCCACCATGCCTCACAACCCACTATATACAGAAGGATGTCAGCTATCTATGGCCTTGGAGGTTCTCATTAGATCAAAGGAGGCCTGGGGACCTTTCTACATATAAAAGAGAAATAAATGTCATTTCACCTCAGTGCATTCAATACTTCCATACACATCTGACCCATATTGAAAGATTAAGGTCATCTTACCTCAGATCTTTTACGTCTATGTATACTCGTCCCATACAGAGAAATATGGGGGATCTTTTTTTACACCATTACACTTGACAAACCGATAGAGATCTGTTCCAAATATCATCTTAGCATGTAAATTTCAATATATTCCATAGATGGAAATATAAAGATGTGTTTACCTCTGGGCATGTGATATTTGTATGGGAATCTGTCCTATTTAGAGAAGTACAGCTTGCTTATCTGCAGAGGATTTGCCCTTTTGCAGAAATGTGTCCCAAATTCATAAGTAAACAAGTGTGGAGAAATGCGCATTATTTTTACTATATTTATTGTGAATCCTGCGGCCTGGGTGAGGGAGTTACTGTGCAGAAATACCTCTTTAATATACTTAAAGGGTACAGCACATCAGGTCACAGTACATCAGGGCACAGCACATCAGGGTACAGAGCCCAGCACATCAGTTAATAGGGCACAACACATCAGGGCACAGTACATCAGGGTACATCACATCAGGGTACAGGGCACAGCACATCGGGGCAAAGCACATCGGGGCACATCAGGGCACATCGGGGCATATAGCACATCAGGGAACTGGCACATCAGGGCACATGGCACATTAGGGCACGGGGCACATCAGGGCACATAGCACATCAGTGCACGGGGCACATAGCACATCGGGGCACATTATGGCACATCAGGGCACATGGCACATTATGGGGCACATAGCACATCAGGGCATGGGGCACATAGCACATCAGGGCATGGGGCACATCAGGCCACATGGTACATCAGGGCACATGGAACATCAGGGCACGGGGAACATGGCACATCAGGGCTCGGGGCACATCAGGGCACATGATGGGGCACATAGCACATCAGGCCACGGGGCACATCAGGCCACATGGCACATCAGGGCACATTATGGCACATCAGGGCACATTATGGCACATCAGGGCACATGATGGGGCACATTAGGGCACGTGGCACATTAGGGCACATCAGGGCTCGGGGCACATCAGGGCACATGGCACATTAGAGCACGGGGCACATTATGTGGCACATCATCAGGGTACACTGTGGGGCACATGGCACATTATGGGATCTTACTAGCCAGCATGCAGAGTAGCGCAGGGAGCTTCTGTAGTAATAAGTTCTCTCTCTCGTGTCATCACGCTGTTCCCCGGCGGCCCCTCCTCTCTTCTTGTCTATACCAGATGATCTTACAAGCCAATTGGTATAGACGAGAAGAGAGGAGGGGCCGCCGGGGAACAGAGTGATGACACGAGAGAGAGAACTTAATACTACAGAAGCTCCCTGCGCTACTCTGCATGCTGGCTAATCTCGATCTACCCGTCAGACGCCAGCTGTTGGCGGTTGACGGGTAGATCGCCACGCACCGCAGAGGGCCAGTCCATCCCTGCCTGTCAGTGACCGCCCCCCCCGTTTTACTTACCTGAACCCTCGAAACTTGTCCCACAGGGACGCTCTGTCTGTCTGCTAGGGGGTTCTCGGCTGTTGATTGAATAGATTGATAGCAGCACAGCCATTGGCTCCCGCTGCTGTCAATCAAATCCAATGACGCGGTTGCCGGGGCCGAGTCCTGCATTCAGCGTCTATGGATGCCGAATGCTGGACTCGGGAGCCCGCTCAAAAGGTAATTCCCCGGGAGAGCGCTTCTCCTAGGGCAGTGGTGGCGAACCTTGGCACCCCAGATGTTTTGGAACTACAATTCCCATGATGCTCAACTACACTGCAGAGTGAATGAGCATCATGGGAAATGTAGTTCCAAAACATCTGGGGTGCCAAGGTTCGCCATCACTGTCCTAGGGGGTTAACTGATGCGGGGAGGAGCCGAGAGAGCCGCCGGGGGACCCCAGAAGAGGAGGATCGGGGCCACTCTGTGCACAACGAGCTGCACAGTGGAGGTAAATATGATATGTTTGTTATTTAAAAAAAATAAATAACCTTTAGTGTCACTTTAAGTATATAAAGAGGTATTTCTGCACAGTAACTCCCTCACCCAGGCCGCAGGATTCACAATAAATATAGTAAAAATAATGCGCATTTCTCCACACTTGTTTACTTATGAATTTGGGACACATTTCTGCAAAAGGGCAAATCTGCTGCAGATAAGCGAGCTGTACTTCTCTAAATAGCACAGATTTCCATACAAATATCACATGCCCAGAGGTAAACACATCTTTATATTTCCATCTATGGAATCTATTGAAATTTACATGCTGAGATGATATTTGGAACAGATCTCTATCGGTTTGTCAAGTGTAATGGTGTAAAAAAAGATCCCCCATATTTCTCTGTATGGGACGAGTATACATAGACGTAAAAGATCTGAGGTAAGATGACCTTAATCTTTCAATATGGGTCAGATGTGTATGGAAGTATTGAATGCACTGAGGTGAAATGACATTTATTTCTCTTTTATATGTAGAAAGGTCCCCAGGCCTCCTTTGATCTAATGAGAACCTCCAAGGCCATAGATAGCTGACATCCTTCTGTATATAGTGGGTTGTGTGAGGCATGGTGGGTGCAGAGCAGTTAAAGTCATTGGGCGCCAGACACTTCTTGAATGCAAAAGAAAGTTTATTTCTCGTAAAAAACTTTTTGGGGGAGAAAGGGTTAGGGCCAGGACACCCTTAGGTAGTTGCAAGATTAATTGGCAGACTCCGATACTTCAATAGGAGGACAGCCATGCAGGGAAAAGCATCCAGCAAGACGCCACATTTGCACGTGCAGGAATGCTGTCTCCTATGGCAACAGTCTTTAACAGTTCCTAACACAAAGCTGAACAGTTCCTTTCTATTCCACTACAATCACTCCTTGTAGTTCTTCAGCACACGGAGCTCCAGTGGCGGTGCGTCCATACAAGGGCACAGGAGCGCCGCCCCCTCTCTCCTGGCACCACTCTATCACCATAGATAGATCCATGCATTGCATGAATCTATCTATTGTCGCCGCTGACTCCCCCTATTCAGGTGTCCTGCCCCTTTTCGGGTGCCGGGCACCTGAATTACAGCGGCGGGGGTGTTTTTTGGAAGCACCTGATTAGAGCCGTAGGCTTTAATAGACGCCCAAAAAGGTGACCAGCGGGCGCAATGCTGTGCATTCGCTGTTCACTAAGCTGTGTGTTAGCAAAGCAAAGGAATTCGCTTTGCTAACACTGAACCGCCTCTCAGCCAATCAGGTTCTCGGGTCTGTTACCTGTCACATGATTGGCTGAAACGTCAGGCGCTGTGATTGGACGCCTGATAGAGAGGACGGAAGAAGACATCGAGGAGCGTGCAGGACACCGCTGCTGACCCGCTGCGAGACAGGTAAGTGACGGGCGATGTACACTGGCAGCATTTGATGGGGCACAGTAGCGGCAATTGATGGGCACACTGGCAGCAACTGATGGGGCACAGTAGCGGCAATTGATGGGCACACTGGCAGCATTTGGTGGGGCACAGTAGCGGCAATTGATGGGCACACTGGCAGCATTTGATGGGGCACACTGGCAGCAATTGATGGGTACAATAGCTGCGTTTGAGGGCACAGTGGCTGTTTGATGGGCAAAGTGGCTGCGTTTGATGGGCACAATACCTGCGCTTGATGGGCACAGTGGCTGCAATTGATGGGCACAACAGCTGCGTTTGATGGCACAGTGGCTGCATTTGATGGCACAGTAGCTGCGTTTGATGTTTTTTTTTTAATTTTCAGTTTGTTTGCGCCCCCCCAAAAATTTTGAGCACCAGCCGCTACTGCTGAGCTCCCGGTCTCTCACTAAACCCGCTGACTCACTGTACTAAATCCCTTGAGCTCCTCCAATCTTCACAGTGGTATCTTCCTCAAGTGTCACCCCCGCTTCTCTGCTGGGTCCCTAGCTTGGCACTCTAGATACCTCTCAAGCTTCACCCCTGCTGGCCTGCTCGGTCCCTGGCTTGACACACAAGGCTGCTCTACATGCGTCACCTCCGCTGGTTGGGTCCCTGGCTTGATACCCACTGAAGTTTCCCGATTCTTCCCCGGTTGGTGAGAATGATGCTCCGGTAATTCAGTTACTCACTGTGGTCCCTGGTAATTAGACAGATACAGAGGTGGCTCTAGGCTTTGTGAGGCCTTAGGCAAATCTTAGACATGATGCCCAACTCACGCCCATAATGGGAAAAATAATTCAAGCGATAATATACTGTGTGTGTGTGTGTGTGTATTTTTATTTTTTTACACGCACACAACTATAGAGAAAATTTGTGCAGCTGCTACTAGCAATGTGTTAAAGTTATAACAACAGTCAAAGTCAAAAACCATAAATCTCCATTTACATGAAGGTCAGGTTTAGGGCTGAAACAACTAATCGATTAATCGACAACTAATCGATTATGAATATAATCGATTACTATTTTCATAATCGATTAATCGGCCAGTAACATAATGTGGTTAAAAAAAACCTAAAATGAGCCCTTTATATTACAAAAACAGCAAATAATCGCTACTGTAACTATTTCTTTCACAGTTCTACAGTAAAATAAAATGAACCCCCTACAGTAGTGATTATCCTGCTTTTTTTTGTACTATAAAGGGCTAATATTGGTTTTTTTAACTCCATTATGTTACTAAACGTCTTACACCCGGTTCACATCTATGTGTTTTTTTGGTGCTTTTTGCAGAAACGCACTACAGTTCATGTACATGGTTTCCTATGGGACACGTTCACATCTATGCTTTTTCAGCCGCTGCGTATTTGGAAAGCGTCAGTGACTTTTTTTTAACGCAAAACATACTTCAATGGAGAAGCTGCAGAAAAGCATGTAATGCGTTTTTGCAGCAATTTGTGTTTTTTAATCTGCCCAACAACAAATTGGCCAAAAAAAAATGCAAAAACGCAAATCGCAGCAAAATCACGTGCGCAAAAATCAAAACGCACAGCAAAGAGCACTGCAGAAACAGATCAAAAGAAAACTGCATAGGTGTGTACCGAGCCTTATGCTGGCCACACCGATCAATTCTCAGATGAGAATATGCAGACGAAAAATCTTTGTACATTCGATGAATGAATGTTTGAAATTTTCACTTGTTTATAACATTCTGTTTTTAAAATAATTGTAATTTCTGAACGAAAACCACATACACTGTCTTATAATTCCTTTCACCAAGAAGTTTTTTATTATTTCCAAATTTTCCCATTACTGTGGTTGAAAATTTGACCCCACTAACGATTAGAAAATCGAACGAACGTTCTTATCTCTCCTCTTATAGTATATACAGTATATCTCTTCTGTCTGTTATTCTCAGAGTGGATTAGATATTTTGCTCCCTAACCATATAGTTGGCTATTTTTATTTACCACTGCATAAAGATTTTTAAGAATAAATTGCCTTTTTTTAAAACTTTACATATTAACTAAATTATACACCACACTTTTTTTTTTAAGGTTATTAACCGATTAATCTAAACAGTAATCGGCCAACTAATCGATTATGAAAATAATCGTTAGTTGCAGCCCTAGTCAGGTTAATATAACCCAGCACAGAGTTCCCCCTTACATCAGAGTCTGCAGGATTACCCTTACAGTGCAAGGGGAACTTTGATGTAAAGGGGAATGCTGAAGAATTTGATGTAAAGGGGAACTCTTATGTAAGAGGGGGCTCTGGTGGTCAGAGATCACCTTTTATCAGATTGCACAGCATTCCCCTTTACATCAAGGTCTGCAGAGTTCCAACTTGCATTTAAAACGGAACTCTAATGTGGGGGGGGGGCCTCTGGTTAGAGATGGCCAGAGACTGTGCGGCCATGATACAAGAGATGGTCAGAGACTGTGCGGCCAGGATACAAAAGATGGTCAGACTGTGCGGCCAGGATACAAGGGATAGTCAGAGAATGTGCGGACATGATACAAGAGATGGTCAGAGACTGTGCGGCCATGATACAAGAGATGGTCAGAGACTGTGCGGCCAAGATACAAGGGATGGTCAGAGACTGTGCGGCCATGATACAAGAGATAGTCAGAGACTGTGCGGCCATGATACAAGGGATGTTCAGAGACTGTGCGGCCATGATACAAGAGATGGTCAGAGACTGTGCGGCCAGGATACAAGAGATGGTCAGACTGTGCGGCCAGGATACAAGGGATAGTCAGAGAATGTGCGGACATGATACAAGGGATGTTCAGAGACTGTGCGGCCATGATACAAGAGATGGTCAGAGACTGTGCGGCCAGGATACAAGAGATGGTCAAAGACTGTGCAGCCAGGATACAAGAGATGGTCAGAGACTGTGCGGCCATGATACAAGGGATGGTCAGAGACTGTTCGGCCACGATACAAGGAATGGTCAGAGACTGTGCGGAATTGATACAAGGGATGGTCAGAGACTGTGTGTCAGGGAAATGCCAGAAACAGGGCCTGTCAGTATAGGCATTTCCCCATGTGCCTGCGTGGTAGGATTGCACATCGGCACGCACCGTTTCACAGTCAGCGGGTACAAGCGCGTGTCCCGAACGGATCAGCTTACGTGGGTGCACGACGCAGCGCATCATTACGAACGCGTGCACGCACATCGGGACGTTCCCCTGGCGGGCCTATATAAAGACAGCTATGCCTGTGTTTTGTTGCTGGTTTGTCTTTTCAGCTCCTGTAACCTGCTCCTGAATCCTGTGTACCTGTGCCTACCCGTTGTGACCCGGACCAACCCCGACTCTGCTTGAACCTCTCTTGTGCTTGACTCTCGGCTGCCTTCTGGACTTCGCTACCTGCCTGACTACCTGTGTTTGACCCTCGACCTGCTCCTGGACTTGCTTCTGCCTTACCCTACTGTGGATTATCTGCCTGCCTGATTACCTGTGTTTGACCCTCGGGCTGCTCCTGGACTTGCCTCTGCCTCACCCTACTGTGGATTACCTGCCTGCCTGACCACCTGTGTTTGACCCCCGGCCTGTTCTTGGACTTTGTCTCAACCTTACCCAGTGTTGGACTTTTGCCTACTTGCATACCGGTGTTTGACCCTCGGCCTACTTCCAGACCTCTGCCTTGTGGTTGACCCTCAGTACCCGGCTCAGCTACCCGGCACGGATCTCTTCCCTGCTTGAAGAATCGCCCAGCTCCTCTACTACCTGCTGGCGACCCGTGCTTCTTCGTGCCCAATACCCGCTGTGCCACTTCCAGAGGGTATCGTGCGCCCAGCTGCAAGGGGAGCCTCTCTCAGCAACTCGGCCTTGGTGAGTACCTGACACTGTGCGGACATGATACAAGGGATGGTCAGAGACTGTGCGGACATGATACAAGGGATGGTCAGAGACTGTGCGGCCATCATACAAGGGATGGTCAGAGACTGTGCGGACATGATACAAGAGATGGTCAGAGACTGTGCGGCCATGATACAAGGGATGGTCAGAGACTGTGCGGCCATGATACAAGGGATGGTCAGAGACTGTGCGGACATGATACAAGGGATGGTCAGAGACTGTGCGGACATGATACAAGGGATGGTCAGAGACTGTGCGGACATGATACAAGGGATGCCATGCAAAACAGTGCCAGCTTTGGTAGAAGTCTAGGACGGCGTTAGAGCCTGACATTGGCTGCAGCTGATGAGATGTTCTCAGTGTGAGGGGGGGTGGGGGTTTCAGCTGGTTGGAACCTCCATGGCTTTACCCCAGTGTGTGCCAGCCTCCTCACCCTGCCCACCTGGAGACACCCAGGGCCATCTTTAATATTGACTGGACCCTGGACAAACATTTTCCTGGCTCCCCCCTACCAATTTCGCTCTCCACCCCAATATCCCAAAAAACAAACACGCACATACTTATCCAAAAAAACCTTTAATGGTGTAAGCATAAAGATATGGTTCACACTCACTGATTGCGCCAGGCTCACTGATTGGTTGCTAGAGGTTACTGTACAATATTACCACTCAATGATTGGTTGCTAGAGGTTACTGCACATCATTACCTCTCACTGGGTGGCAGGGCAGTATTGTTGTGTGTGATGCAACTCTTGGGGTAAACTTGGTTGGATGGCAGCATTGGGGTGAGAGGCTGAGATCATATCTCCCCTATAATAATAGGGGTAGGATGGGGATGTTGATGACAATGGGTGGGGTGGTAGGAAGCTGGCAGTGGGGTACAGGGGGGATGGAGATAAAGAAGATGATGGGGTACGGTGGTTGGATGCTAGTGATGGGGTACAGGGGGATGATGGGGATGTTGATGACAGGGGTCAGGGTGGTAGGATGTCAGAGGCGGGGTATGGGGACGATGATAGTGGGTGGCGTGGTAGGAACCTGGCAGTGGCGTACAGGGGGATGAAGATGATGGGGTGGGGTGGTAGGAAGCTGGCAGCGGGGATTCAGGGGGGTGAAGATGACACAGGGTGGGGTGGTAGGATGCTGGCAGTGGAGTACAGGGGGATGAAGATGACAGGGGTGGGGTGGTAGGAAGCTGGCAGAGGGAAACAAGGGAATAGAAATGACAGTGGTGGGGTGGTAGGAAGCTGGCAGAGGGAAACAGGGGGATGAAGATGACAGGGGTGGAGTGGTAGTAAGCTAGCAGAGGGGTACAGGGGGATGAAGATGACAGGGGGTGGGGTGGTAGGAAGCTGGCAGAGGGGTACAGGGGGATGAAGATGATGACAGGGGTGGGGTGGAGATGACAGGGGGATGAAGATGACGGGGTGGGGTGGTAGGAAGCTGGCAGAGGAGTGCAGGGGGGTGAAGACGACAGGGGGCAGGGTGGTAGGAAGCTGGCAGAGGGGTACAGGGGGATGAAGATGACGAGGTGGGGTAGTAGGAAGCTGGCAGAGGGGTACAGGGGGATGAAGATGACGGGGTGGGGTCATAGGAAGCTGGCAGAGGAGTGCAGGGGGATGAAGATGATGGATGAGGTGGTAGGAAGCTGGCAGAGCGGTATAGGGAATCTGGTAAAGGGGTATGAAGATGACAGGGGGTGGGGTGGTAGTAAGCTGGCAGTGGACTACAGGGGTGATAGGAAGCTGGCAAAGGGGTACAGGGGGGATGAAGATGACACAGGGTGGGGTGGTAGGAAGCTGGCAGATGGGTACAGGGGGATGAAGATGACAGGGGGCGGGTGGTGAGAGCTGGCAGTGGAGTACAGGGGGTATGAAAATGACAGGGGTAGGGTGGTAGGAAGCTAGCAGAGGGGAACAGGGGATGAAGATGACACAGGATGGGGTGGTAGAAAGCTGGCAGAGGGGTATAGTGAGATTAAGATGACAGGGGTGGGGTGGTAGGAAGCTAGCAGAGGGGAACAGAGGGGATGAAGATGACAGGGGTGGGGTGGTAGGAAGCTGCTGGCAGAGGGGTAGCGGGGGGTGAAGATGACAAGGGTGGGGTGGTAGGAAGCTGCTGGCAGAGGGGTACCGGGGGGATGAAGATGACAGGGGTGGTAGGAAGCTGGCAGTAGAGTACAGGGGGGGAGATAGGAAGCTGGCACAGGAGTACAGGGGGGAAGATGACAGGGGTGGGGTGGTAGGAAGCTGGCAGAGGAGTGCAGGGGGATGAGGGTGACAGGGGACGGGGTGGTAGGAAGCTGGCAGAGGGGTACAGGGGGATGAAGATGATGGGGTGGGGTGGTAGGAAGCTGGCAGAGGAGTGCAGGGGGATGAAGATGATGGATGGGGTGGTAGGAAGCTGGCAGAGCGGTATAGGGAATCTGGTAAAGGGGTCTGAATTGACAGGGTGTGGGGTGGTAGGAAGCTGGCAGTGGAGTACAGGGTTGGGTGGTAGTAAGCTGGCAGTGGAGTACAGGGGGTATGAAAATGACAGGGGTAGGGTGGTAGGAAGCTAGCATATATACAGTGCCTTGCAAAAGTATTTGGCCCCCTTGAACTTTTCAACCTTTTGCCACATTTCAGGCTTCAAACATAAAGATATAAAATTTTTATTTTTTGTGAAGAATCACCAACAAGTGGGACACAATTGTGAAGTGGAACGAAATCTATTGGATATTTTAAACTTTTTTAGCAAATAAAAAACTGAAAAGTGGTGCGTGCAAAATTATTCGGCCCCTTTACTTTCAGTGCAGAAAACTCGCTCCAGAAATTCAGCGAGGATCTCTGAATGATCCAATGTTGTCCTAAATGACTGATGGTGATAAATAGAATCCACCTGTGTGTAATCAAGTTTCTGTATAAATGCACCTGCTCTGTGATAGTCTCAGGGTTCTGTTGAAAGCGCAGAGAACATCATGAAGACCAAGGAACACACCAGGCAGGTCCGTAATACTGTTGTGGAGAAGTTTAAAGCCGGATTTGGATACAAAAAGATTTCCCAAGCTTTAAACCTCCCAAGGAGCACTGTGCAAGCGATCATTTCGAAATGGAAGGAGTATCAGACCACTGCAAATCTACCAAGACCTGGCTGTCCCTCTAAACTTTCAGCTCAGACAAGGAGAAGACTGATCAGAGATGCAGCCAAGAGGCCCATGATCACTCTGGATGAACTGCAGAGAACTACAGCTGAGGTGGGAGAGTCTGTCCA
>JBBDGP010004715.1:0-119918 GCA_037952835.1 Lithobates septentrionalis
GGTTAGGATTAGTGTTGGGGGTAAATATTGGGGGATGGGGTTAATATTGGGGGTTGGGGTTAGGATTATTGTTGGGGGTTAATATTGGGGGTTGGGATTAGTGTTAGGGGTTAATATTGGGGGTTGGGGTTGGGATTAGTGTTGGGGGTTAATATTGGGGGTTAGGATTAGTGTTGGAGGTTAATATTGGGGGTTGGGATTAGTGTTGGGGGTTAATATTGGGGGTTGGGGTTAGTGTTGTGGGTTAATATTGGGGGTTGGGATTAGTGTTAGGGGTTAATATTGGGGGTTGGGGTTGGGATTAGTGTTGGGGGTTAATATTGGGGGTTAGGATTAGTGTTGGGGGTTAATATTGGGGGTTGGGATTAGTGTTGGGGGTTAATATTGGGGGTTGGGGTTAGTGTTGGGGGTTAATATTGGGGGTTGGGATTAGTGTTGGGGGTTAATATTGGGGGTTGGGGTTAGTGTTGGGGGTTAATATTGGGGGTTGGGATTAGTGTTGGGGGTTAATATTGGGGGTTGGGGTTAGTGTTGGGGGTTAATATTGGGGGTTGGGATTAGTGTTGGGGGTTAATATTGGGGGTTGGGATTAGTGTTGGGGGTTAATATTGGGGGTTGGGGTTAGTGTTGGGGGTTAATATTGGGGATTGGGATTAGTGTTGGGGGTTAATATTGGGGGTTGGGATTAGTGTTGGGGGTTAATATTGGGGGTTGGGATTAGTGTTGGGGGTTAATATTGGGGGTTGGGATTAGTGTTGGGGGTTAATATTGGGGGTTGGGATTAGTGTTGGGGGTTAATATTGGGGGTTGGGATTAGTGTTGGGGGTTAATATTGGGGGTTGGGGTTAGTGTTGGGGGTTAATATTGGGGGTTGGGGTTAGTGTTGGGGGTTAATATTGGGGGTTGGGATTAGTGTTGGGGGTTAATATTGGGGGTTGGGATTAGTGTTGGGGGTTAATATTGGGGGTTGGGGTTAGTGTTGGGGGTTAATATTGGGGATTGGGATTAGTGTTGGGGGTTAATATTGGGGGTTGGGATTAGTGTTGGGGGTTAATATTGGGGGTTGGGGTTAGTGTTGGGGGTTAATATTGGGGGTTGGGGTTAGTGTTGGGGGTTAATATTGGGGGTTGGGGTGCTGCAGCAATGACCAGCTGGATCTGGTTTGGAGAGTCACAATGGAGACATTTTCCGGCACCCTCGGGATCGGTATGGATGACATCACAGAGAAGTGCAGTGTTTTTGGGGTCCTGCGTTTTGCCCCCAAGCATTTCTCCGTCTCTCCAAAGCGTCACGTCTGCGCTCACAATAACACCGATCGATGTCTGGAAAGGTTGGGCTGTGAATGGGGAGGAATATTCGATCTGTTGTAGAATCGCATTGTTCTCCTTGCCGTCTCTGTGAATGGAACATCTGTTGCGGCGTTGCGGCGAGGAGCGGAGGAAGACGCCGGAGAGCAGATAGAGAACCTTTTTTCTGCCTGTCTAATATTTGCCTGGCCTTGGTGGAATATTTACCTTCCCCGCTTGTATCTGCGCCGTATCGCCGCGCTCTGCACGTGCGCCGGGCCGTGTTTACATTCTTCCTGCATCATTAGACGGGTCCAGGAATCCGGGAACACAATGCGTTATGTCAGCCGCTCCTGTGCTTTATCACTGCTCTTTGATCCTCTTTATCTGTATTATGGGGGGGGGGGGGGGGGGGGAGGTCACTGCCGTCTTCTCGCGGCAAATCACAAAAACAAAATGTAATCAAATATTTTTTGATGATAAGTTGGAGGCCTCTGAATACGCCAAGAATCCCACAATAAAAGGAGCGATAATCATGTCAGTGTGAGGATTATTTGTTTTACTGTCTGACTACTCTTACAGTAAAGAACCCGTAATCTACGGCTCATAATACTTTCACAGACCGCCCTTACAGTAAAAAAGCTCCAGATTGACTACAATTACAGTAAAGAATCCAGCCTGACTATCCTTACACCAGAGCACTAAAGCCTATACTATGTTACACTGAATACACCTCCATCTGCTCTTACAGTAAAGAATTCACAGATTATTCTTACAGCAGCAAACTCGCTGCATCTCTTCTTAAAGATTTGTGAAGGTTTCAGAGTCTTGTGTTTCAGAAAATAATCTACAGACTGATTACCAATGCAGTACAGAGCCAATAGTCTGCCTCTCCTTACAGTGCACACTCAGCAGTCTGCTCTTACAGTAAAGAATCCACATTGTCTCTCCTTACAGTGAACACTTGATTGTCTGCCCTTACTGTAGAGAATCCACATTGTCCCTCCTTACAGTGAACACTCCAGTTTCTGCCCTTACAGTAAAGAATCCACTTTGTCCCTCCTTACACCGAACACTCCATTGTCTGCCCTTACAGTAGAGAATCCACATTGTCCCTCCATTGTCTGCCCTTACAGTAGAGAATCCACATTGTCCTTCCTTACAGTGAAGACTCCAGTTTCTGCCCTTACAGTAGAGAATCCATAACACCTGATCGTATTGGAAGCCACGCGTGGATCATTCAGGGTGACTGATCTGATGAAATCTCAGACCTGTGACTCTCCTTTTCATTGAATTAATCTGACAAACGTTTGTTGATTGTTTTTGCTCAAACAAATATCCGTGTTCCGGGGAACCAATCGTAATGCAGATCGATTTAAATGTGTTCCAAACAATCATTTCTATTTATGACTGATCGATCCGCAACCCATATTGTGTGATAATAATAATACAAAGTGACCATAAATAAAACATAAGATGGAACAATGTATCGGCTTTCGTTGTTTGATATTCTGATGAATCGCTGACACCCGGACTGATCTCAGATCTGTGTGTGTGGGGTCCACCTGTACCACCCCCATAGATCAGAGTGGGGCTCGGTGGGGGGTGCAGATCTCATCACTCAGACTGGGGCTTGTAATGAGTAACGAGTATTACTCACCATGACGAGTCCGCGTTGGGCGGATGTTTTCCTTCACTTTGGAAGAATTGGTGTTAGGGCGGAGCTGGAAGCCGGGTGATGTCAGAGGTATCCGCCCAGTGCTGACCATCCACCAATAAATATAGAATATGAGAGCAGAGGATAAAAATAGAGACCAGAGAATGGACCAATCCTCAACTCTGCTACTGGACTGGTCACAGCTCCGCCCCAGGGATTAAAGGGGGACTCCGGGCAAACGTCTATAGTGAGGACCTTTACCATCTGCCTAATGGGCACAGCGGGTGTACAGACCTGGGAACTCAGCACAGGGATGGTGGGAACCCCTCATAATGGGCACAGCGGGTGTACAGACCCCGGAACTCAGCACAGGGATGGTGGGAACCCCTCATAATGGGCACAGCGGGTGTACAGACCCGGGAACTCAGCACAGGGATGGTGGGAACCCCTCATAATGGGCACAGCGGGTGTACAGACCTGGGAACTCAGCACAGGGATGGTGGGAACCCCTCATAATGGGCACAGCGGGTGTACAGACCCGGGAACTCAGCACAGGGATGGTGAGAACCCCTCATAATGGGCACAGCAGGTGTACAGACCCGGGAACTCAGCACAGGGATGGTGAGAACCCCTCATAATGGGCACAGCGGGTGTACAGACCTGGGAACTCAGCACAGGGATGGTGAGAACCCCTCATAATGGGCACAGCGGGTGTACAGACCCGGGAACTCAGCACAGGGATGGTGGGAGCCCCTCATAATGGGCACAGCGGGTGTACAGACCCGGGAACTCAGCACAGGGATGGTGGGAACCCCTCATAATGGGCACAGCGGGTGTACAGACCCGGGAACTCAGCACAGGGATGGTGGGAACCCCTCATAATGGGCACAGCGGGTGTACAGACCCGGGAACTCAGCAAAGGGATGGTGGGAACCCCTCATAATGGGCACAGCGGGTGTACAGACCCGGGAACTCAGCACAGGGATGGTGGGAACCCCTCATAATGGGCACAGCGGGTATACAGACCCGGGAACCCAGCACAGGGATGGTGGGAACCCCTCATAATGGGCACAGCGGGTGTACAGACCCGGGAACTCAGCACAGGGATGGAGGGAACCCCTTCATAATGGGCACAGCGGGTGTACAGACCCGGGAACTCAGCACAGGGATGGTGGGAACCCCTCATAATGGGCACAGCGGGTGTACAGACCCGGGAACTCAGCACAGGGATGGTGGGAACCCCTCATAATGGGCACAGCGGGTGTACAGACCTGGGAACTCAGCACAGGGATGGTGGGAGCCCCTCATAATGGGCACAGCGGGTGTACAGACCCGGGAACTCAGCACAGGGATGGTGAGAACCCCTCATAATGGGCACAGCGGGTGTACAGACCCGGGAACTCAGCACAGGGATGGTGGGAACCCCTCATAATGGGCACAGCGGGTGTACAGACCCGGGAACTCAGCACAGGGATGGTGGGAACCCCTCATAATGGGCACAGCGGGTGTACAGACCTGGGAACTCAGCACAGGGATGGTGGGAGCCCCTCATAATGGGCACAGCGGGTGTACAGACCCGGGAACTCAGCACAGGGATGGTGGGAGCCCCTCATAATGGGCACAGCGGATGTACAGACCCGGGAACTCAGCACAGGGATGGGGGGAACCCCTCATAATGGGCACAGCGGGTGTACAGACCCGGGAACTCAGCACAGGGATGGTGGGAACCCCTCATAATGGGCACAGCGGGTGTACAGACCCGGGAACTCAGCACAGGGATGGTGGGAGCCCCTCATAATGGGCACAGCGGGTGTACAGACCCGGGAACTCAGCACAGGGATGGTGAGAACACCTCATAATGGGCACAGCGGGTGTACAGACCCGGGAACTCAGCACAGGGATGGTGAGAACCCCTCATAATGGGCACAGCGGGTGTACAGAGCCGGGTGCTCCAGCATTGGTTTGTATTGGTTGGTATTGATGTTCATTCCTTCTATATGGTCGTCTTCCTCCTCGCTCTCTACAAACACACACAGCGCAGCGACACAAGTGAGTCTTCTGTCTGAGTTGGGGAATTCATCACTGAGACGTGAAGTTTTCAGATCATTGGAGTTCACAACCCCGACTCAGACTCTGGAAAAACACACAGAGAGGCGGCTGTGCGGAGCTGCCAGTTATTGCGCCGTGTGCTGCCGCTGGGTGGAGCGGAGAGCACAGATGTGTGCCAAGTGGACCGGTCATCAGATAAAGGTTTTCATGATAAGTGATGTGTCAGCGTGACCCCCTGCCAGGTATTTATTGCCTCTCACAGGGATCACCGCACTCCCCCTGACAATAACTTCATCTGATTTTCTCTCCATAAGGACGGCACCATCTTTGTTCAGGCATCATCCAGGGTCATCATCTACTTCTTGGACTGAGATGACACAATCCTGGTGCCTGTGCAGTTCTTGGCCGTGTTCACAAATGTTTTATGAAGTTTATTTAGTGGTACATTGGAATACATTTGTATCTGGACTATGATGGGGATGTGGGATAGGACACGGGATGAGGCCTAGGAAGGGACACGGGTGAGGATGTGGGATAGGACACGGGATGAGGCCTAGGAAGGGACACGGGAGAGGGATGTGGGATAGGACACGGGATGAGGCCTAGGAAGAGACACGGGAGAGGGATGTGGGATAGGACACGGGATGAGGCCTAGGAAGAGACACGGGAGAGGGATGTGGGATAGGACACGGGATGAGGCCTAGGAAGGGACACCGGAGAGGGATGTGGGATAGGACACGGGATGAGGCCTAGGAAGGGACACGGGAGAGGGATGTGGGATAGGACACGGGATGAGGCCTAGGAAGGGACACGGGAGAGGGATGTGGGATAGGACACGGGATGAGGCCTAGGAAGGGACACGGGAGAGGGATGTGGGATAGGACACGGGATGAGGCCTAGGAAGAGACACGGGTGGGGATGTGGGATAGGACATGGGATGAGGCCTAGGAAGGGACACCGGAGAGGGATGTGGGATAGGACACGGGATGAGGCCTAGGAAGGGACACGGGAGAGGGATGTGGGATAGGACACGGGATGAGGCCTAGGAAGGGACACCGGAGAGGGATGTGGGATGAGGCCTAGGAAGAGACAGGGGTGGGGATGTGGGATGGGACATGGAATGAGGTCTAGGAAGGGACACGGGAGAGGGATGTGGGATAGGACACGGGATGAGGTCTAGGAAGGGACACGGGAGAGGGATGTGGGATAGGACACGGGATGAGGCCTAGGAAGGGACACGGGTGGGGATGTGGGATAGGACACGGGATGAGGCCTAGGAAGGGACATGGGAGAGGGATGTGGGATAGGACACGGGATGAGGCCTAGGAAGGGACACGGGAGAGGGATGTGGGATAGGACACGGGATGAGGCCTAGGAAGGGACACGGGAGAGGGATGTGGGATAGGACACGGGATGAGGCCTAGGAAGGGACACCGGAGAGGGATGTGGGATGAGGCCTAGGAAGAGACAGGGGTGGGGATGTGGGATGGGACATGGAATGAGGTCTAGGAAGGGACACGGGAGAGGGATGTGGGATAGGACATGGGATGAGGTCTAGGAAGGGACACGGGAGAGGGATGTGGGATAGGACACGGGATGAGGCCTAGGAAGGGACACGGGTGGGGATGTGGGATAGGACACGGGATGAGGCCTAGGAAGGGACATGGGAGAGGGATGTGGGATAGGACATGGGATGAGGTCTAGGAAGGGACACGGGTGGAGATGTGGAATAGGACACGGAATGAGGCCTAGGAAGGGACACGGGAGAGGGATGTGGGATAGGACACGGGATGAGGCCTAGGAAGGGACACGGGAGAGGGATGTGGGATAGGACACGGGATGAGGCCTAGGAAGGGACACAGGAGAGGGATGTGGGATAGGACATGGGATGAGGTCTAGGAAGGGACATGGGAGAGGGATGTGGGATAGGACATGGGATGAGGTCTAGGAAGGGACACGGGTGGAGATGTGGAATGGGACACGGGATGAGGCCTAGGAAGGGACACGGGTGGAGATGTGGAATGGGACACGGAATGAGGCCTAGGAAGGGACACCGGTGGGGATGTGGAATGGGACACGGAATGAGGCCTAGGAAGGGACACGGGTGAGGATGTGGGATAGGACATGGGATGAGGCCTAGGAAGGGACACCGGTGGGGATGTGGAATGGGACACGGAATGAGGCCTAGGAAGGGACACGGGTGGAGATGTGGAATGGGACACGGAATGAGGCCTAGGAAGGGACACGGGTGAGGATGTGGGATAGGACATGGGATGAGGCCTAGGAAGGGACACCGGTGGGGATGTGGAATGGGACACGGAATGAGGCCTAGGAAGGGACACGGGTGAGGATGTGGGATAGGACATGGGATGAGGCCTAGGAAGGGACACCGGTGGGGATGTGGAATGGGACACGGAATGAGGCCTAGGAAGGGACACGGGTGGAGATGTGGAATGGGACACGGAATGAGGCCTAGGAAGGGACACGGGTGAGGATGTGGGATAGGACATGGGATGAGGCCTAGGAAGGGACACGGGTGAGGATGTGGGATAGGACATGGGATGAGGCCTAGGAAGGGACACCGGTGGGGATGTGGAATGGGACACGGAATGAGGCCTAGGAAGGGACACGGGTGAGGATGTGGGATAGGACATGGGATGAGGCCTAGGAAGGGACACCGGTGGGGATGTGGAATGGGACACGGAATGAGGCCTAGGAAGGGACACGGGTGGAGATGTGGAATGGGACGCGGAATGAGGCCTAGGAAGGGACACGGGTGAGGATGTGGGATAGGACATGGGATGAGGCCTAGGAAGGGACACCGGTGGGGATGTGGAATGGGACACGGGATGGCCGGACCTCCTCCCGCCACGTCTTGCCGTACAGGGGGTGATGAGGTCTGGCAGGTGTATTTATACGCGAAGTGCCCCGCAGGCTCAGATTTAATATACGGCTCCAGGTGCTCTCTGACCTTCTGCACAATGCGAGGCGTCTTCATATAATGAGAGCGGAGGAACCTTTTATTATCTTCTTGTTGACACAGGAAAGGCCAAACACGCGGCCCTCCATCGCCGGGTATGAGGAGCCGCAATGTTTTGTATTATTGGCGGCGTTCTGCAATTTGTGTTTTACAGAACTGACATCACATGGGATGGGTGAAGGGAACCTGTACTGAGGGCGGTATGTGAGCGGCCAACTCATGCTGATCCTCTGGCTTCAGTTCATTCTAGCTCTTTGCCCAGGAACATGTATCTAGAGCAAGAGATCAGAACTCACTAAGTCTTCACTCGCTGCATACTTATTTATGGACAATGACTGACAAAGCATTGAAGCTGATGGATCAACATCAATGGATCAAAAATAAAATGGGACAAATTCGATGGACGAATCAGTCTTTTGTGTTTCTTTGTTGCTAACATGACAAAAGGGGCACTTCACTCCACAAAGATGTAGAACCTGCAGGTAGTGACCAATCGGGCTTCGTCTTTATGCCCCATAGTTTGTCAGGGTTTCAGGTTCTGAATGTCGATCTCAGTAGCTCTCCAATTACAGAAGAGGAATATCATCTAATTTTATCAGCTTCTTGAGTCACTGCAATCTCTGATGTGATGATGTCATAGGCAGGAGGTTGGAGAAGTAATCTCTTGTGTGATGATATCACAGGCAGTGGGCGGAGCAGTAATCTCTGGTGTGATGATTTCAGGTATCTCCACTCTCCAGCATTGATGAGGTATCAGGAAATACACACGCAAGGACCATAATTATCTCCCCCGTTTAACAAAGAAAAAGAGGCAAAAGGTTCATCCCTAGAGTGTACACAACAAGTTACTTATATCCACCATCTGACCATCACCATCAAATATCCACCATCTGACCATCACCATCAAATATCCACCATCTGACCATCACCATCAAATATCCACCATCCAACTACGACCGCCCAGTATCCATCATCCAAACACCACCATCTAATACCCACTATCTGACCATCATCATCCAATATCCACCATCCAATATCCACCATCCAGTGTTCTCCATGAAACCATCACTATCCAACTACCACCATCCGATATCCACCATCCAATTCCCACATCCAACCACCACCATCCAATATCCACCATCTAATACCCACTATCTGACCATCACCATCAAATATCCACCAACCAACTATGACCACCCAGTATGCATCATCCAACCACCACCATCTAATACCCACTATCAGACCATCACCATCAAATATCCACCATCCAACTATGACCAACCAGTATCCATCATCCAACTACCACCATCTAATACCCACTATCTGACCATCATCATCCAATATCCACCATCCAACTACCACCATCCAATATCCACCATCCAGTGTTCTCCATGAAACCATCACTATCCAACTACCACCATCCGATATCCACCATCCAATTCCCACATCCAACCACCACCATCCAATATCCACCATCTAATACCCACTATCTGACCATCACCATCAAATATCCACCAACCAACTATGACCACCCAGTATGCATCATCCAACCACCACCATCTAATACCCACTATCAGACCATCACCATAAAATATCCACCATCCAACTACCACCATCCAATATCCAATATCCACCATCCAACTACCACCATCCAATATCCACCACCTAACTACCACCATCCAATATCCACCATCCAGTATTCTCCATTAAACCATCACTATCCAACTACCACCATCCAATATCCACCATCCAACCACCACCATGTAATACCCACTATCTGACCATCATCATCCAATATCCACCAACCAACTATGACCACCCAGTATCCATCATCCAACCACCACCATGTAATACCCACTATCTGACCATCATCATCCAATATCCACTAACCAACTATGACCACCCAGTATCCATCATCCAACCACCACCATGTAATACCCACTATCTGACCATCATCATCCAATATCCACCAACCAACTATGACCACCCAGTATCCATCATCCAACCACCACCATGTAATACCCACTATCTGACCATCATCATCCAATATCCACCAACCAACTATGACCACCCAGTATCCATCATCCAACCACCACCATCTAATACCCACTATCTGACCATCATCATCCAATATCCACCAACCAACTATGACCACCCAGTATCCATCATCCAACCACCACCATCTAATACCCACTATCTGACCATCATCATCCAATATCCACCAACCAACTATGACCACCCAGTATCCATCATCCAACCACCACCATCTAATACCCACTATCTGACCATCATCATCCAATATCCACCAACCAACTATGACCACCCAGTATCCATCATCCAACCACCACCATCTAATACCCACTATCTGACCATCATCATCCAATATCCACCAACCAACTATGACCACCCAGTATCCATCATCCAACCACCACCATCTAATACCCACTATCTGACCATCATCATCCAATATCCACCATCCAACTACCATCATCCAATATCCACCATCCAACTACGACCATCCGGTATCCACCATCCAACTACCACCATCCAATATTCTCCATCTAACTACCACCATCCAATATTCTCCATCTGACCACCACCCTCCAATATTGATCATCCAAATGCCACCATCCAATATTCTCCATCAAACCATCACTTCCTGTCACAGGGTGACAACACTCTGGCCTTGTCTCTCAGTTGTGCCCCTGTGTTGTCACCCTGTCACATGGCCTTCAGATGGAGACCACAACTTCCGGTTCCATCTCACATTACACAGATATGGTCCACTGTTGTCTCCATCAGGAGACCCGCCCTGAGAAATGCCATGCAGCCATCACTGGAGTGTATGGAGTCTGGTAGTGTCTGCAAAGAGGCTGCAGGAGATCAGCAGCACTAAAATGTAACAAAGTATCAAAAAACTCAGGTGAAGACAGGAAAAAAAAAACAAAAACAGATGAATACGCAGAGTGCGGAGCAAATAAAAGGTCGTCCATTTTGGGTTTATATCTCCTCTAAGTCGAGGCGCGGTCCGCTGACACAGGGATGGTTGTTACTGTATCTGGGTGGAGCGGAGCCGGGCGTCTATTCATGTTTTCCAAACGATGTGCGAGTCCCGTGTCACCCGATCCGGAGCGCCACTTTACTGCGTGGTGGCCCTTTCCTGCTCCGAACGCTGGCCGAGGAACAGACGGGTGATGTCTTCCCACATCGTCACCATAACCGAGAACAATCGGCATCTGGCAGAAACATCCATACTCCACCAGGCTGAGCCACCCCTGGAGAGCGCAATATAGAGCGCTGCTGAGTATGACCTCACACTGGGGGGAGGGGGGGGGGGCATAATAATGTACAAATGAAATATAGGAAAATGGCACAGTACCACTTCACTGTAATTCTCAGTATCTGTTCTTATTCTATATGTATGGACTCTGCACAGTACCACTTCACTGTAATTCTCAGTATCTATTCTTATTCTGTATGTATGGACTCTGCACAGTACTACTTCTCTTGTCCTGTATGTCGGGTGTAATTCTCGGTATCTGTTCTTATTCTGTATGTATGGACTCTGCACAGTACTACTTCTCTTGTCCTGTATGTCGGGTGTAATTCTCGGTATCTGTTCTTATTCTGTATGTATGGACTCTGCACAGTACTACTTCTCTTGTCCTGTATGTCGGGTGTAATTCTCAGTATCTGTTCTTATTCTGTATGTATGGACTCTGCACAGTACTACTTCTCTTGTCCTGTATGTCGGGTGTAATTCTCGGTATCTGTTCTTATTCTGTATGTATGGACTCTGCACAGTACCACTTCTCTTGTCCTGTATGTCGGGTGTAATTCTCAGTATCTGTTCTTATTCTGTATGTATGGACTCTGCACAGTACTACTTCTCTTGTCCTGTATGTCGGGTGTAATTCTCGGTATCTGTTCTTATTCTGTATGTATGGACTCTGCACAGTACTACTTCTCTTGTCCTGTATGTCGGGTGTAATTCTCGGTATCTGTTCTTATTCTGTATGTATGGACTCTGCACAGTAGCACTTCTCTTGGAATAATTGTGCTGAATATTGGGGATTGATCTCGGTATGGGTTGTGTTGGCGCGGGGATAATGGCTGTTCTATGGCGGGTCACAATGGTCGATCCCCGGACGGAGCCCAGCACACAGACCCCTTTCAGGGCGCTCGGCCGCCTTTATTTGGGGCCCAGAAAATGGCTCAGTGTTTTGTGGTGGTCCAGGTGTCGGGGAGCGCAGTTGGTGACGCGCGGCGGTTCTCGCCAGCGATGAGCTCACAGAGGGCTCCTCCGGCAATGTCTTCCTTCCTGTCTGCGGCAGAATCGGCTCTTCATGGCAGACAATGGCCTTTCTCTTGGCTCGGCGCTCACAATCCCTTTCAGGACATGGACTTATTGTATCTAGAAAGTGGCACTGTGGCTCCGTCCCATCCTCTGGGGGTGGGGGGGCGGAGGGGGGTGCACAGGGGCCCGGCACGGTCAGGGTTACTGGTTGGGGGGGGGGGGGAAATTGGTGTGAAATGTGTGGAAAGTCGGGGACACTCGGGGGGGACGGCAGAGAAAAGTATCCCCTCGGAAATGACAGGAAAGGTTTGTCCTCAATGGCGCTTTTGTTTACTGTTTTCCTAAAAGGGGCCTCACTATATTTCATCTGTCAAACTGGCTTTTCTTATGGCCAACAATGGCCGATTGTTTTCACCGAAGGGGGGGAAAGAAAACTGCAGGTCTCACAGACAGGAGAATTCCGTATTATGTTTTCCTGCCAAATTCCGATGTGTTTCCCTTCAACTCACAAAGGGCTCATAACTTACTGTCAAGTGTGAGGGAGCCACAATGCCCCAGTGTTGCTTCGCCGATTCGCCGCGCTGGACGCAGCTCCGGCTGGCTGTGTGAGCGCCGAGGGGCCGCTGGTGTGTCACGAGAGAGAGAGAAAGAGGGGGGGGGCCCGGCTCTGGCTCCGCCAGGCCCCAACGCAGAGCCCCCAGAGTCTCGAGGAGTGTGTGGGGGGGGGGGTCCGCCGGTTCGGGATGTGGTGGGTGAAGGTCGGTCGGGTCGGATTTGGACTTTCACTAAACTGAATGTGCTTTTTGTCGGCAGTGACTTTGGATCCTCGTGGCTCGGGACGGCGGGAGATTTGGTATGCCATCCAGCTCTGAAGTCCTGACGAGCGTCATCGGGGAACGCAGTTCGGACGAGTGGAAGGACAGCCACTTACTGTAAGTACGCGCACTTTCATCGTTTTGTTGTACATTTGGGTTTTTGATGGGTTTGTATGGCGGGGCTTTATTCGGTTGGAAGTCTTCTGGATCTGTAAAAGATGTTTGAGAATTGGGATTTGTTGGACGGAGCGCGTCAATGGCGTCCTCTGAGCGCGGGAAAAAAATTGTCCGTTGTGTCAGAAATCTGAGGTTTCTTATTGGCCGCGTTCAGGTCAGACGAGACGCGATGATGTCATTTAGATAGAAGGCATCAGACGCGGGAATTTTCCTCCGCTCACCCGAGAGTTACAAATAAAGTGAAATTTAATTCTTCTTCTTATGCAGATTTTATATGTTCTTATTAATATTATACGGGATTTATATAGCGCCAGCAGGTTGTGAAGCGCTGTACAAAACAAGGTTACCATACAATTGAAGACAGGAGGGTCAGCTGGTAGATCTCATTCAATTGCGTCATTGTGATCTTGTGGTGTTTTTGTAGAATGTAAATGTGTCATAATAACCTCACTTTGGGATTAATAAAGTTTTCAGAATTCTGGAATTTGAATTTTGAGGTGAACGAAATTTTCCTGAATGAAAAGAGATTCGCTCTTAGAAATTCATTCCTTCGAGAAAAATGTTCCAATCGGGCTCCTTTGAAAGTTTTTCTATGTGTGGTTGGATATTACCGTCAGTTAGAAAATCGAGTGAACTTTCCAAAAATTAAAATTTTCAAATTAAATTCTACAGGTGTATGGTCAGTTTTAAGAAGACCCTGGTCGTATGATCTTACAATCTAAAAGGGAGGGGCAAGTAATACTTAAGGTAATATCTAGTGGGGGGGGGACTCTGAAGAGATGAGTTTTAGGTATCGGAGGGATAGGCTTTTCTGAAGAGGTGAGATTTAGGTGGAGGAGGGATAGGCTTCTATGAAGAGGTGAGATTTAGGTGGAGGAGGGATAGGCTTCTCTGAAGAGAGGAGGTTTAGGTGGAGGGATAGGCTTCTCTAAAGAGATTCGTTTTAGGTGGAGGAGGGATAGGCTTCTATGAAGAGGTGAGATTTAGGTGGAGGAGGGATAGGCTTCTATGAAGAGGTGAGATTTAGGTGGAGGAGGGATAGGCTTCTCTGAAGAGAGGAGGTTTAGGTGGAGGAGGGATAGGCTTCTCTGAAGAGATTCGTTTTAGGTGGAGGGATAGGCTTCTCTGAAGATGAGATTTAGGTGGAGGAGGGATAGGCTTCTCTGAAGAAATTCGTTTTAGGTGGAGGAGGGATAGGCTTCTATGAAGAGGTGAGATTTAGTTGCAGGGAGGGATATGCTTCTCTGAAGAGATGAGGTTTAGGTGGAGGAGGGATAGGCTTCTCTGAAGAGATTAGTTTTAGGTGGAGGAGGGATAGGCTTCTCTGAAGATGAGGTTTAGGTGGAGGAGGGATAGGTTTCTATGAAGAGGTGAGATTTAGTTGCAGGGAGGGATAGGCTTCTCTGAAGAGATGAGGTTTAGGTGGAGGAGGGATAGGCTTCTTCGAAGAGGTGAGATTTAGGTGGAGGGGGGATAGGCTTGCCTGAAGAGATGTGTTTTAGGTGGAGGAGGGATAGGCTTCTCTGAAGAGGTGAGGTTTAGGTGGAGGGATAGGTTTCTCTGAAGAGATGAGTTTTGGGTGGAGGAGGGATAGGCTCCTCTGAAGAAATGATTTTTAGGTGGAGGGGGGATAGGCTCCTCTGAAGAGATGAGTTTTAGGTGGAGGGATAGGTTTCTCTGAAGAGATGATTTTTAGGTGGAGGAGGGATAGGCTCCTCTGAAGAGGTGAGATTTAGGGTGGAGGAGGGATAGGCTTCTCTGAAGAGGTGAGATTTAGGTGGAGGAGGGATAGGCTTCTCTGAAGAGGTGAGATTTAGGTGGAGGAGGGATAGGCTTCTCTGAAGAGGTGAGATTTAGGTGGAGGAGGGATAGGCTTCTATGAAGAGGTGAGATTTAGTTGCAGGGAGGGATAGGCTTCTCTGAAGAGATGAGGTTTAGGTGGAGGAGGGATAGGCTTCTCCGTAGAGGTGAGATTTAGGTGGAGGAGGGATAGGCTTCTCTGAAGAGGTGAGATTTAGGTGGAGGAGGGATAGGCTTCTCTGAAGAGGTGAGATTTAGGTGGAGGAGGGATAGGCTTCTCTGAAGAGGTGAGATTTAGGTGGAGGAGGGATAGGCTTCTATGAAGAGGTGAGATTTAGTTGCAGGGAGGGATAGGCTTCTCTGAAGAGATGAGGTTTAGGTGGAGGAGGGATAGGCTTCTCCGTAGAGGTGAGATTTAGGTGGAGGAGGGATAGGCTTCTCTGAAGAGGTGAGATTTAGGTGGAGGAGGGATAGGCTTCTCTGAAGAGATTAGTTTTAGGTGGAGGAGGGATAGGCTTCTATGAAGAGGTGAGATTTAGTTGCAGGGAGGGATAGGCTTCTCTGAAGAGATGAGGTTTAGGTGGAGGAGGGATAGGCTTCTCCGAAGAGGTGAGATTTAGGTGGAGGAGGGATAGGCTTCTCTGAAGAGGTGAGATTTAGGTGGAGGAGGGATAGGCTTCTCTGAAGAGATGAGGTTTAGGTGGAGGAGGGATAGGCTCCTCTGAAGAGATGAGTTTTAGGTGGAGGAGGGATAGGCTTCTCTGAAGAGATGAGTTTTAGGTGGAGGAGGGATAGGCTTCTCTGAAGAGATGAGTTTTAGGTGGAGGAGGGATAGGCTTCTCTGAAGAGAGTTTTCCAGGATCTCCTAAAAGTGGACAGAGTAGGAGATAGCTGGACAGATTGTGGTAGGGAGTTCCAGAGGATGGGAGAGGCTCTGGAGAAGTCCTGGATATGAGTTTGGGAGGAGGAAACAAGGGAAGTTCTTCTATGTGTTCCATGAATGGAGAGTGGATTACAGATCCTCTGCTGTGTGTAGCCTGAGGATTTCCTTACAATCTGATCTGATACTCCCGGGATTGCCGACCTGATGTCCCTGTACAGCAGTGCTCCTCACAGTGACCAATAAAAAAAAAGGAATTCCTTTTCTCTTATTAAAAAAAAAAACTTCACAGAATTGTATTTCTGTTCTAAGTGGTGATTTTTGTGCGGTTTGCCTTGTCTCCGCCCCTTGCGTTCTTTAGTGGGGGGTTGCGCTGTGTACTGTGGGAGGTGTGGAGATGAAGGGATCCCCTCCATTGACTTCATTCAGATCCCTTCTTCAGGTTTTATACATTTCACTCCTCGTAAGTAGACGTCCGTCCTCTCGCCAGCGAGCCGCCTGTTTCCTGTCCGGTTGATTGGCAGCTCGGAATTGATTGGGCGGGTTCATGTGGACGATGAGATTGGTCCTGTGTGATCTCATCTTCTGCAGATCTTCATTCATTTTGTCAGAAGAGGAATATTCCTTCACCCATTGGCTGTAGATGATGTGGGGGTGGGGCAGGCCGGTGGTACGTGAAGTGCGGGCGTCTCAGGACTCGGCAGGGGAAGTGTTGGGTGTTTGGGGGGCGCCATGCAAGAGATCTGAACCCTCTGTTGTACGTCCCGTTATATCTTGGCGGCTCTGTGCAGGAAGTACCTGAGATACAATGTGTGATAACAGAAGGATACATTATTACATCATCTGATTAGTAAACGATAAAGGTCCATCCCATTTCATGTTCTGTAGAGACCCCAACCTTCCCACACCTGGGGGGAACTGACACTCAGTGCTGAATCCAAGCACATACATGTCATTTAATGATAAATTTGATTCATAGCACGTTAGGGCCAACGCGTTTCGGGAGGCCAAAGCTTTTTGGGGGCCAACGCGTTTCGGGAGCCAAACACTCTTCCCCTTCATCAAGGACACAAAACAATTAAAAAAATGCAGTGGTCAGAAATACAAATACATGAACCGCCACCGGGGTACGTACACTGCGCCTTGCCACAGGTGGAATTCATTTTACTGACGCCCATTCTGAAACTTTTTCAATGAATGAGTACATAGGAAAAAAAGGAGAGACATAAATCACCCGAATTTCCACCTTCATCTAATTAGACAATCGGATATGTCCAGCTGATGTTGGACTACAACTCCCAGCATGCCATGTGTATATAAAAAGGTGAGGTAATGGTCATGCTGGGACATGTAGTTCATCAATGTTGATGAGTCCCAGTGACCACAGTGACCCTCTTTTCTTCTCCCGGTGTCACCGGGACAGGAATTGGGGGGGGGGGGGGGGATCTCAAACCGCAATAAAAACATGACAGAGATTTTAACCCTCGCCATCCAAAACTAAAAAAAAAAATAGATACGTTTTTGGGTGGAGTCGGGCTTTCATCGGTCAGTTGAGGCTTCTATTGGAGTAGGTGGCTGTAGGAGGTTTGCAGCAGATAGACTCAGAGGAGATGGAATGATAAACTGCCTAACTTTACTGAAGGGCACAGCACTCGCCTACCAACATGTTTCAGGCACTGGGGGCACATGGGAGGGAGCATCATGTGATAGGCTTTCTGAGGATGGAGATGACACAGGCAGCACCCATTTATTGGAGGAGCCAGGAAGGTTTTTCTTTCCTTCTTCTGGATCTCCAGTATTAGGTGGAAGACGACTGAGGTGAATGTGAGATTTCGTGGAGCGGCCCGATTATCCGTCCTCACGCCGATTCCCCACATCTGTTATATATTGTTCCTCCTGCTAGGGGGGAGGCAGTGCCGGTACGGTGATCACCGTGAACTCAGCTGCCTCCCCCAACACATCACATTCACCATGGACAGCTCTGCTACTTCCAGATACTCAACTGTCACTTCACATCCATATAGAATTCAGTGTCGGGTGGAGCACCGTGTCCTGTGGGGACAAGACTGGTACTCCTGAAAATACTTGTGTCATAGTTGGGTCCAAGATTGTGTTAATGTAAAAAAAAAACAGAACTTGGCAACATGTTTAGACAAATTGACAGCTTTTGATGTAGTGACAGTTGACATGTTCTAAAAAAATGACAGTTGACTTCTTACAAAGTGACAGTTGATATATTCTCATGTAGTGACAGTTGGATGTTGTAACAGTTCTAATGTAGTGACAGTTGATCTGTTCTGATGCAGTGACGGTTGATGTGTTCTGTTGTAGAGATGGTTGAACTTTTCTGACATAGTAATAGTTGACATGTTCTGATATGGTGACAGTTAGCATGTACTCTTGTAGTGACAGTTGGATGTTGTAACAGCTGACATGTTCTGCTTTAAGAACAGCTGATTGTTCTAATGTAGTGACAGTTGATCTGTTCTGATGCAGAGATGGTTGAACTTTCCTGACATAGTAATAGATGACATGTTCTGATTTAATAACAGTTGACATGTTCTAATGTAGTGACAGTTCATGTGATGTAATGACAGTCAACTGCTCCTGACATGGTCTTAGTTCTTAGTCTTCTGAATTATTGACAGTTGGCTTGTTCTGATATAATACTGACAGATGATGTTTTGAATTAATGGCAGTTACATGTTCTGACAAAAGTGACAGTTGGCATGTTCTAAGTTAACGACAGTTGACGTTCTAATGTAGTGACAGTTGACCGTGCCTGCCATAGTGATAGTTAACATGTCCTGAATTGACAGTTGGCGCGTTCTGATGTAGTAGTGACAGCTGATGAGTTTTGAATTGATGACAGTTGTGTGCTCTGACAAAGTGACAGTTGACATGTTGTTAGGAGAAGGAGGGCAGCCTCCATCTGAGGCTTCTCACATAGGTAATCCCAGATTGCATGCTTCTTCCTACCTGACTGATGGGCTCTGGATGGGAATATCTCAGCTCTGATGATCTGGAGACATACAGGGCCAGGAACCGCGTGGAATTCCACCGTTCACCCCATCGCTGTACAACCAACATATGTACATACTTGGCTTACCGTGTAACCCTCGCACTGCCGCACTGCACCGAGGCCCCCCATCCCCCATCACACACACCTCTGCAGTCACATCCAGTGATGAGCGTTAGGATGTTGCGGTGCCATTTATTTTGGATGAATCAACGCATGGTGACGCACTGTCATAGGTGGGGTTGTGCGTTGTAAAATAAGATGCTACATCTGTTTCTTTTGATCCATTCCCGTGCATTGGTAGCAAATTCTAAATGAAACGCAACACATTAACGGGTTACACAATGCGCAGTAATGCGACGCACGGGAATGGTGAAATGTGAATGGGCCCCGAATGTTGGATTGATGTCATATTCTTCTCTCAGAGGAGGGTGGAGGCTTTTGTTGAACGTTTTGGTGATTGGTAGGTGGGGAAATCCAGCTTTCATTGAGCTTTGTACGTGAGATCAACATGAGATCCTTCATAGTTCCATTAGAGTTCCTTCACAGGTGTTCCTGACCTTTTCCTGACCCCTTCCTGACCTCCTCCAGACCAAATCATCCAGACCACTTCCTCACCTCCCCTTGACCTCCTCCTGACCACTTTCTGACCTGCTCCTGACTTCCTCCTCAACACTTCCTGACCACTTTTTTACTTCTTCCCGATCTCCCATTGACCGCTTCCTGACCTCTTCCTAACCTCCTCCTTACCACTTCCTGACCTCCCCTGATTACTTCTTGACATCCTCCTAACCATCTCCTGACCACTTCCTGACCTCCCCTTGGCATCCTTCTGACCACTTCTTGACCTCTTCCTGACCTCCTAATCTCTTGCTCATCTTCACCTGACCACTTTCTGACCTGCCCCTGACCCCCTCATCATTTCCTGACCTCCCCTGATTACTTCTTGACATCCTCCTAACCATCTCCTGACCACTTCCTGACCTCCCCTTGGCCTCCTTCTGACCTCTTCCTGACCTCCTCTTGGCCTCCTCCTCACCACTTCCTGACCTTCCCTTGACCTCCTAACCTCTTGCTCATCTTCACCTGACTACTTTCTGACCTGCTCCTGACCTCCTCGTCACTTCCTGACCTCCTCCTGACCTTCCCTCGACCTCCTAACCTCCTGCTCATCTTCACCTGACCACTTTCTGACCTGCTCCTGACCTCCTTGTCACTTCCTGACCTCCCCTTGACCTTCCGTGGACCTCCTAACCTCCTGCTCATCTTCACCTGACCACTTTCTGACCTGCTCCTGACCTCCTCGTCACTTCCTGACCTCCCCTTGACCTCCTCCTGACCTTCCCCGGACCTCCTAACCTCCTGCTCATCTTCACCTGACCACTTTCTGACCTGCTCCTGACCTCATCACTTCCTGACCTCCTCCTGACCTTCCCTCGACCTCCTAACCTCCTGCTCATCTTCACCTGACCACTTTCTGACCTGCTCCTGACCTCCTTGTCACTTCCTGACCTCCCCTTGACCTCCTCCTGACCTTCCGTGGACCTCCTAATCTCCTGCTCATCTTCACCTGACCACTTTCTGACCTGCTCCTGACCTCCTCGTCACTTCCTGACCTCCCCTTGACCTCCTCTTCTCTTCCTTCTAAGCTGCTTTGGCATTCTCATTGACTTGTATGTGGTGAAAATCGGATCAGAATGAAACTTGGTGTACACCAGCACTAACTTAGTCCAGAGGTGTTTGTAGTTGTGGAACACTTTTTTAAATCTCAGCAATGCAGACAATACACCCGCACTGGTCCCCCCCCCTTTGCACTGGTCCCCCCATCCCCCGGCCTGCCTCGTCATGTTGGACAGGTGTTGTAATGTCACTGCATGTGCCGCAGCGCAGTATTAGGAATGCTGTATGTACACAGTGCAGCTCGGAGACTCCCATTTTACGTGTCCCAACAGAATGCAGGACAGAGGACAAGTAAGGAAAATAAGGTTCACATCGCCCGGGGGCTGCAACATGTCACATCTCCATTGTTCCTTGGGTTGTAATCCACCAGCTGGTGTGGGCGCCGTGCCAGGAGAGGTGCGGGAGGGGAGACAGCATTGGATGGAGATGGGAAGTGAAGGCCAATCTTCAATGAGCATGCAGCCGGTGATATTTGGGGGTCGGGGGACATAGAAATCATTGCGGCTGATGGCAGCCAGGCGAGGGGGCATTTTCATATGGGGGTCAGCTGTGGCAAATATTCCTTGATGGCAGATTTATGTGAATAGATTCTGAAGCAGCTGTGGTGGGGCTGGCAGGGGTCCGGCCTATCGGGAGGTGCGTGTTCTTTATTTTGTAGCCGTGTTGTTGGTGACCGGAATAGCGTGGAACACCGGAGCCCCGTCACCTGATCCCCCCAGCACCTCCGTGGGACAATATTGGTGTCACTGCGTGCGGCAGCGGGCCGGGCGGAATGTTTGGCTCAGGAATTGTTCTGCTGATAATCTTACAACACGCACCTCCATCCCCGCACTGCCGTCCCATGACTGCGACACACATGGGCGATCACATTTCCACAGAGACGCGGCCGCAGCCATTTATGGGTGGAACAATGCCGAGCTATGGAGAGGCCGCAGACCCGCTCTCCACCCTCAACTGGTACCACCCCACCCACCCCCGATATGGAGAGGCCACGTAGTGAGCCACAGACCCGCTCTCCACCCTCAACTGGTACCACCCCCCCACCCCCCCCGCTATGGAGAGGCCACGTATGGGCCGCAGACCCGCTCTCCACCCTCAACTGGTACCACCCCACCCACCCCCGATATGGAGAGGCCACGTAGTGGGCCACAGACCCGCTCTCCACCCTCAACTGGTACCATCCCCCCACCCCCCCCGCTATGGAGAGGCCACGTATGGGCCGCAGACCCGCTCTCCACCCTCAACTGGTACCACCCCACCACCCGCGCTATGGAGAGGCCACGTAGTGGGCCACAGACCCGCTCTCCACCCTCAATTGGTACCACCCAACCCACCCCCGCTATGGAGAGGCCACATAGTGGGCCACAGACCCGCTCTCCACCCTCAACTGGTACCACCCCACCCACCCCTGCTACGGAGAGGCCACGTAGTGGGCCACAGACCCGCTCTCCACCCTCAACTGGTACCACCCCCCCACCCCCCGCTATGGAGAGACCTCGTATGAGCCGCAGACCCGCTCTCCACCCTCAACTGGTACCACCCCCCGCTATGGAGAGGCCACGTATGGGCCGCAGACCCGCTCTCCACCCTCAACTGGTACCATCCCCCGCTATGGAGAAGGCACATATGGGCCGCAGACCCGCTCTCCACCCTCAGCTGGTACCACCCCACCCACCCCCAATATGGAGAGGCCACGTAGTGGGCCACAGACCCGCTCTCCACCCTCAACTGGTACCACCCCCCACCCCCCGCTATGGAGAGACCACGTATGAGCCGCAGACCCGCTCTCCACCCTCAACTGGTACCACCCCCCCACCCCCCGCTATTGAGAAGGCACTTATGGGCCGCAGACCAGCTCTCCACCCTCAACTGGTAACACCCCCCCCACCCCCCGCTATTGAGAAGGCACGTATGGGCCGCAGACCCGCTCTCCACCCTCAACTGGTACCACCCCCCCACCACCCCCCGCTATGGAGAAGGCACGTATGGGCCGCAGACCAGCTCTCCACCCTCAACTGGTGACACCCCCCCACCCCCCGCTATTGAGAAGGCACGTATGGGCCGCAGACCCGCTCTCCACCCTCAACTGGTACCACCCCCCCACCACCCCCCGCTATGGAGAAGGCACGTATGGGCCGCAGACCAGCTCTCCACCCTCAACTGGTGACACCCCCCCACCCCCCGCTATTGAGAAGGCACGTATGGGCCGCAGACCCGCTCTGCACCCTCAACTGGTACCACCCCCCCACCCCCCGCTATTGAGAAGGCACTTATGGGCCGCAGACCAGCTCTCCACCCTCAACTGGTAACACCCCCCCACCCCCCGCTATGGAGAAGGCACGTATGGGCCGCAGACCCGCTCTCCACCCTCAACTGGTACCACCCCACCCACCCCCAATATGGAGGGGCCACGTAGTGGGCCGCAGACCCGCTCTCCACCCTCAACTGGTGACACCCCCCCCCCACCCCCCGCTATTGAGAAGGCACGTATGGGCCGCAGACCCGCTCTGCACCCTCAACTGGTACCACCCCCCCACACCCCCCGCTATGGAGAAGGCACGTATGGGCCGCAGACCAGCTCTCCACCCTCAACTGGTGACACCCCCCCCACCCCCCGCTATTGAGAAGGCACGTATGGGCCGCAGACCAGCTCTCCACCCTCAACTGGTACCACCCCCCCACCACCCCCCGCTATGGAGAAGGCACGTATGGGCCGCAGACCAGCTCTCCACCCTCAACTGGTGACACCCCCCCCACCCCCCGCTATTGAGAAGGCACGTATGGGCCGCAGACCCGCTCTGCACCCTCAACTGGTACCACCCCACCCACCCCCAATATGGAGGGGCCACGTAGTGGGCCGCAGACCCGCTCTCCACCCTCAACTGGGGCCACCCCACCTCCCCTATGGAGCAATTCCTACATCTCTTCTATTGGGTCACAGTAAAATCATACATACCTGGATATTGCCGGGTTCACTTTTGGCTCTCCTTTTATTGACAAAGTTTTGCAAAAATATTATTTTATGTTTAAGATGACACAAAAATTCTGATTCTGATACAAAGAATTGCAAAGTTCTTTATAAATCGGCGGGGAAATCCTAGTTGTAGGGAGGGGGGGTGGGGGGAAGTAGTTGAAGAATTCTGATTGGGGTACACTAAGGGTTAAGGCAGAACTGAACTAAAACATCGACTTAATGATTAAAAAAAAACAGTTACATTCCCGGCATGCCAGGAATGCTAACTGTCACATTTAACTGTCAAACCATCAATTGGCTGCAGTCCTCACTGATCATGTGCAGCACCATGGCAACCACAGATCAAACCCAGGCCAAGATGGCGGCTTCATTCGCTGAAAAGAGGGTTTATTTTATTAAAATAAAAATGTTAAATGTCAGGCTGCTTCAACTGATCATCTGTAGATTGATTATTCCTGACTTCAGATGAATGAAACAACAATGTTACTTTGTATCTCTCCATCTCCTGTCTATCAATGTTTATAAACAATGTTACTTTGTATCTCTCCATCTCCTGTCTATCAATGTTTATAAACAATGTTACTTTGTATCTCTCCATCTCCTGTCTATCAATGTTTATAAACAATGTTACTTTGTATCTCTCTATCTCCCGTCTGATCAATGTTTATAAACAATGTTACTTTGTATCTCTCCATCTCCCGTCTGATCAATGTTTATAAACAATGTTACTTTGTGTAGTGTTCTATGTATAGAGTGAAATAGAATTGTATTTTGATTTTGTCCGGTGGTCGGCCATGTTGGGGGGAGGGGTGGTGGTCTATGTATAGAGTGTAATAGAATTGTATTTTGATGGTGTCCGGTGGTCGGCCATGTTGGGGGGAGGGGGGTAGTGTTCTATGTATAGAGTGTAATAGAATTGTATTTCGATGGTGTCCAGTGGTCGGCCATGTTGGGGGGAGGGGGCAGGGGGTAGGGGGTAGTGGAATAGAATTGTATTTCGATGGTGTCCAGTGGTCGGCCATGTTGGGGGGAGGGGGCAGGGGGTAGGAGGTAGTGGAATAGAATTGTATATCAATGGTGTCCAGTGGTCGGCCATGTTGGGGGGAGGGGGGGTAGTGTTCTATGTATAAAGTGTAATAGAATTGTATTTCGATGGTGTCCGGTGGTCGGCCATGTTGGGGGGAGGGGGGTAGTGTTCTATGTATAGAGTGTAATAGAATTGTATTTCGATGGTGTCCGGTGGTCGGCCATGTTGGGAGGAGGGGGGTGGTCTATGTATAAAGTGTAATAGAATTGTATTTCGATGGTGTCCGGTGGTTGGCCATGTTGGGGGGAGGGGGGTGGTCTATGTATAAAGTGTAATAGAATTGTTTTTTGATGGTGTCCGGTGGTCGGCCATGTTGGGGGGAGGGGGTGGTCTATGTATAAAGTGTAATAGAATTGTATTTCGATGGTGTCCAGTGGTCGGCCATGTTGGGGGGAGGGGGGGGTGGTCTATGTATAAAGTGTAATAGAATTGTATTTCGATGGTGTCCGGTGGTCGGCCATGTTGGGGGAGGGGGGGTGGTCTATGTATAAAGTGTAGTAGAATTGTTTTTCGATGGTGTCCAGTGGTCGGCCATGTTGGGGGGAGGGGGCAGGGGGTAGGAGGTAGTGGAATAGAATTGTATTTTGATGGTGTCCGGTGGTCGGCCATGTTGGGGGGAGGGGGGGTAGTGTTCTATGTATAAAGTGTAATAGAATTGTATTTTGATGGTGTCCGGTGGTCGGCCATGTTGGGGGGAGGGGGGGGTCTATGTATAGAGTGTAATAGAATTGTATTTCGATGGTGTCCGGTGGTCGGCCATGTTGGGGGGAGGGGTGGTGGTCTATGTATAGAGTGTAATAGAATTGTATTTTGATGGTGTCCGGTGGTCGGCCATGTTGGGGGGAGGGGGGTGTTCTATGTATAAAGTGTAATAGAATTGTATTTCGATGGTGTCCGGTGGTCGGCCATGTTGGGGGGAGGGGTGGTGGTCTATGTATAGAGTGTAATAGAATTGTATTTTGATGGTGTCCGGTGGTCGGCCATGTTGGGGGGAGGGGGGATGGTGTTCTATGTATAGAGTGTAATAGAATTGTATTTCGATGGTGTCCGGTGGTCGGCCATGTTGGGGGGAGGGGTGGTGGTCTATGTATAGAGTGTAATAGAATTGTATTTTGATGGTGTCCAGTGGTCGGCCATGTTGGGGGGAGGGGGGGTGGTCTATGTATAAAGTGTAGTAGAATTGTATTTCGATGGTGTCCGGTGGTCGGTCATGTTGGGGGGAGGGGGGGTGGTCTATGTATAGAGTGTAATAGAATTGTATTTTGATGGTGTCCGGTGGTCGGCCATGTTGGGGGGAGGGGTGGTGGTCTATGTATAGAGTGTAATAGAATTGTATTTTGATGGTGTCCGGTGGTCGGCCATGTTGGGGGGAGGGGGGGTAGTGTTCTATGTATAGAGTGTAATAGAATTGTATTTCGATGGTGTCCGGTGGTCGGCCATGTTGGGGGAGGGGGTGTGGTCTATGTATAGAGTGTAATAGAATTGTTTTTCAATGGTGTCCGGTGGTCGGCCATGTTGGGGGGAGGGGGGGTGTAGTGTTCTATGTATAAAGTGTGATAGAATTGTATTTCGATGGTGTCCGGTGGTCGGCCATGTTGGGGGGAGGGGGGTGGTCTATGTATAGAATGTAATAGAATTGTATTTCGATGGTGTCCGGTGGTCGGCCATGTTGGGGGGAGGGGGGTCTATGTATAGAATGTAATAGAATTGTATTTCGATGGTGTCCGGTGGTCGGCCATGTTGGGGGGAGGGGGGTGTTCTATGTATAAAGTGTAATAGAATTGTATTTCGATGGTGTCCGGTGGTCGGCCATGTTGGGGGGAGGGGGGGTAGTGTTCTATGTATAGAGTGTAATAGAATTGTTTTTCGATGGTGTCCGGTGGTCGGCCATGTTGGGGGAGGGGTGGTGGTCTATGTATAGAATGTAATAGAATTGTATTTCGATGGTGTCCGGTGGTCGGCCATGTCGGGGGGAGGGGGGTGGTCTATGTATAAAGTGTAATAGAATTGTATTTCGATGGTGTCCGGTGGTCGGCCATGTTGGGGGAGGGGTGGTGGTCTATGTATAGAGTGTAATAGAATTGTGTGTTGATGGTGTCCAGTGGTCGGCCATGTTGGGGGGAGGGGGGGTAGTGTTCTATGTATAAAGTGTAATAGAATTGTATTTCGATGGTGTCCGGTGGTCGGCCATGTTGGGGGGGGGTGGTCTATGTATAAAGTGTAATAGAATTGTATTTTGATGGTGTCCGGTGGTCGGCCATGTTGGGGGGAGGGGGGGGGGGTCTATGTATAGAGTGTAATAGAATTGTATTTCGATGGTGTCCGGTGGTCGGCCATGTTGGGGGGAGGGGTGGTGGTCTATGTATAGAGTGTAATAGAATTGTATTTTGATGGTGTCCGGTGGTCGGCCATGTTGGGGGGAGGGGGGATGGTGTTCTATGTATAGAGTGTAATAGAATTGTATTTCGATGGTGTCCGGTGGTCGGTCATGTTGGGGGGAGGGGGGTGGTCTATGTATAGAGTGTAATAGAATTGTATTTTGATGGTGTCCGGTGGTCGGCCATGTTGGGGGGAGGGGTGGTGGTCTATGTATAGAGTGTAATAGAATTGTATTTTGATGGTGTCCAGTGGTCGGCCATGTTGGGGGAGGGGGGGTGGTCTATGTATAAAGTGTAGTAGAATTGTATTTCGATGGTGTCCGGTGGTCGGTCATGTTGGGGGGAGGGGGGTGGTCTATGTATAGAGTGTAATAGAATTGTATTTTGATGGTGTCCGGTGGTCGGCCATGTTGGGGGGAGGGGTGGTGGTCTATGTATAGAGTGTAATAGAATTGTATTTTGATGGTGTCCGGTGGTCGGCCATGTTGGGGGGAGGGGTGGTGGTCTATGTATAGAGTGTAATAGAATTGTATTTCGATGGTGTCCGGTGGTCGGCCATGTTGGGGGAGGGGGGGTGGTCTATGTATAGAGTGTAATAGAATTGTATTTCGATGGTGTCCGGTGGTCGGCCATGTTGGGGGAGGGGGTGTGGTCTATGTATAGAGTGTAATAGAATTGTTTTTCAATGGTGTCCGGTGGTCGGCCATGTTGGGGGGAGGGGGGGGGGGTCTATGTATAGAGTGTGATAGAATTGTATTTCGATGGTGTCCGGTGGTCGGCCATGTTGGGGGAGGGGGTGTGGTCTATGTATAGAGTGTAATAGAATTGTTTTTCAATGGTGTCCGGTGGTCGGCCATGTTGGGGGGAGGGGGGGGGGTCTATGTATAGAGTGTGATAGAATTGTATTTCGATGGTGTCCGGTGGTCGGCCATGTTGGGGGGAGGGGGGTGGTCTATGTATAGAATGTAATAGAATTGTATTTCGATGGTGTCCGGTGGTCGGCCATGTTGGGGGGAGGGGGGTGTTCTATGTATAAAGTGTAATAGAATTGTATTTCGATGGTGTCCGGTGGTCGGCCATGTTGGGGGAGGGGTGGTGGTCTATGTATAGAGTGTAATAGAATTGTGTGTTGATGGTGTCTGGTGGTCGGCCATGTTGGGGGGAGGGGGGTGGTCTATGTATAAAGTGTAGTAGAATTGTATTTCGATGGTGTCCGGTGGTCGGCCATGTTGGGGGGAGGGGTGGTGGTCTATGTATAAAGTGTAGTAGAATTGTATTTCGATGGTGTCCGGTGGTCGGCCATGTTGGGGGGAGGGGGGATGGTGTTCTATGTATAGAGTGTAATAGAATTGTATTTCGATGGTGTCCGGTGGTCGGTCATGTTGGGGGGAGGGGGGTGGTCTATGTATAGAGTGTAATAGAATTGTATTTTGATGGTGTCCGGTGGTCGGCCATGTTGGGGGGAGGGGTGGTGGTCTATGTATAGAGTGTAATAGAATTGTATTTTGATGGTGTCCAGTGGTCGGCCATGTTGGGGGGAGGGGGGTGGTCTATGTATAAAGTGTAGTAGAATTGTATTTCGATGGTGTCCGGTGGTCGGTCATGTTGGGGGGAGGGGGGTGGTCTATGTATAGAGTGTAATAGAATTGTATTTTGATGGTGTCCGGTGGTCGGCCATGTTGGGGGGAGGGGTGGTGGTCTATGTATAGAGTGTAATAGAATTGTATTTTGATGGTGTCCGGTGGTCGGCCATGTTGGGGGGAGGGGTGGTGGTCTATGTATAGAGTGTAATAGAATTGTATTTCGATGGTGTCCGGTGGTCGGTCATGTTGGGGGGAGGGGGGTGGTCTATGTATAAAGTGTAATAGAATTGTATTTTGATGGTGTCCGGTGGTCGGCCATGTTGGGGGGAGGGGGGGGGGTCTATGTATAGAGTGTAATAGAATTGTATTTCGATGGTGTCCGGTGGTCGGCCATGTTGGGGGGAGGGGTGGTGGTCTATGTATAGAGTGTAATAGAATTGTATTTTGATGGTGTCCGGTGGTCGGCCATGTTGGGGGGAGGGGGGATGGTGTTCTATGTATAGAGTGTAATAGAATTGTATTTCGATGGTGTCCGGTGGTCGGTCATGTTGGGGGGAGGGGGGTGGTCTATGTATAGAGTGTAATAGAATTGTATTTTGATGGTGTCCGGTGGTCGGCCATGTTGGGGGGAGGGGTGGTGGTCTATGTATAGAGTGTAATAGAATTGTATTTTGATGGTGTCCGGTGGTCGGCCATGTTGGGGGGAGGGGTGGTGGTCTATGTATAGAGTGTAATAGAATTGTATTTCGATGGTGTCCGGTGGTCGGCCATGTTGGGGGAGGGGGGGTGGTCTATGTATAGAGTGTAATAGAATTGTATTTCGATGGTGTCCGGTGGTCGGCCATGTTGGGGGAGGGGGTGTGGTCTATGTATAGAGTGTAATAGAATTGTTTTTCAATGGTGTCCGGTGGTCGGCCATGTTGGGGGGAGGGGGGGGGCGTCTATGTATAGAGTGTGATAGAATTGTATTTCGATGGTGTCCGGTGGTCGGCCATGTTGGGGGAGGGGGTGTGGTCTATGTATAGAGTGTAATAGAATTGTTTTTCAATGGTGTCCGGTGGTCGGCCATGTTGGGGGGAGGGGGGGGGGTCTATGTATAGAGTGTGATAGAATTGTATTTCGATGGTGTCCGGTGGTCGGCCATGTTGGGGGGAGGGGGGTGGTCTATGTATAGAATGTAATAGAATTGTATTTCGATGGTGTCCGGTGGTCGGCCATGTTGGGGGGAGGGGGGTGTTCTATGTATAAAGTGTAATAGAATTGTATTTCGATGGTGTCCGGTGGTCGGCCATGTTGGGGGAGGGGTGGTGGTCTATGTATAGAGTGTAATAGAATTGTGTGTTGATGGTGTCTGGTGGTCGGCCATGTTGGGGGGAGGGGGGTGGTCTATGTATAAAGTGTAGTAGAATTGTATTTCGATGGTGTCCGGTGGTCGGCCATGTTGGGGGGAGGGGTGGTGGTCTATGTATAAAGTGTAGTAGAATTGTATTTCGATGGTGTCCGGTGGTCGGCCATGTTGGGGGGAGGGGTGGTGGTCTATGTATAGAGTGTAATAGAATTGTTTTTTGATGGTGTCCGGTGGTCGGCCATGTTGGGGGGAGGGGGGGTGGTCTATGTATAAAGTGTAGTAGAATTGTATTTCGATGGTGTCCGGTGGTCGGCCATGTTGGGGGGAGGGGTGGTGGTCTATGTATAGAGTGTAATAGTATTGTTTTTTGATGGTGTCCGGTGGTCGGCCATGTTGGGGGGAGGGGTGGTGGTCTATGTATAAAGTGTAGTAGAATTGTATTTCGATGGTGTCCGGTGGTCGGCCATGTTGGGGGGAGGGGGGTCTATGTATAGAGTGTAATAGTATTGTTTTTTGATGGTGGTCGGCCATGTTGGGGGGAGGGGGGGTGGTCTATGTATAAAGTGTAGTAGAATTGTATTTCGATGGTGTCCGGTGGTCGGCCATGTTGGGGGGAGGGGTGGTGGTCTATGTATAAAGTGTAGTAGAATTGTATTTCGATGGTGTCCGGTGGTCGGCCATGTTGGGGGGAGGGGGGGTGGTCTATGTATAGAGTGTAATAGTATTGTTTTTTGATGGTGTCCGGTGGTCGGCCATGTTGGGGGGAGGGGGGTGGTCTATGTATAGAGTGTAATAGTATTGTTTTTTGATGGTGTCCGGTGGTCGGCCATGTTGGGGGGAGGGGGGGTGGTCTATGTATAAAGTGTAGTAGAATTGTAGCGCGGTCCTGACCAGCGATCGGATTGGGATTGCGGGGGTCGCCGGGTTCTGCTTTCCTTGTAGGGTTACTTTTTCTCGCAGTTTATTCTCGTATGTCGTCTTGGCTCATCATTGTCGGTATAAATCCCACATCCACTTGTGCTGAAGACGTCTCAACAAACCTGTCAGCGGAACTTCTATTGTAACTGGCGGAGTTCCCAGCGTCTGTAGTGCAGTGCATGCTGGGAGATCTCCCTACACTTCAGCAGCACCACAGGCAAAGAATGTCATGTTGGTTGGTAGATGTGCCCCTCCCCCGCCCCATGCCCACCAAAAATAGCCCTAATGCTGCATTGATGTGGAGATTGGGAGAAGACTTTGAAGGAAGCGTGTGATTGTGTCTCTGCACTCCCCTTACAATGGAATGGGAAGTTCTATTCACTGATGACATCACAGCGCGTTCATTTCAGCCAGTGATGTCATTGCTTTGCATGTAACATATTCTCCGGGATACACACTTCATATCTCTTCCTGTATGGATTTATTTTATATCGGATGGAATCTTTCTATCGATCACTCAGGAAACAACTAACATTGGCGCGTTCCGATCCTCACCATTAACCCTTTCCTCTCCACTACCACTGAATACTGGGAACAGTTCAGCTCATTCCCCACCACTGGGACCTCACCGCCCGCCGGATACCAATTCATTACTTCTGGTACATAAACCCCTCGCTGTCTGCTCTCTTCTTCTATCGGTTCTCCGGGTATTAACCCTTCAGAGTCCATCCTCCATCTACAGTGCCTGGAAAAAGTATTCACACCCCTTGACATTTCCTACATTTTGTTACAACCAAAAACATGTATTTTATTGGGATTTTATGTGATAGACCAACACAAAGTGTCACATAATTGTGAAGTGGAAGGAAAATGATAAATGATACAAATAAATATGTGAAAAGTGTGGGGGGCGGGGCATTTGTATGGCGCCCCCCGGAGTCAATACTTTGTAGAACCCCCTTTCTCTACAAGTCTTTTTGGGGACGTCTCTACCAGCTTTGCACATCTAGAGAGGACATTTCTGCCCATTCTTCTTTGTAAAATATCTCAAGCTCTGTCAGATTGGATGGAGAGCGTCTGTGAACAGCAATTTTCAAGTCTTGCCACAGATTCTCAATGGGATTTAGGTCTGGACTGTGACTGGGCCATTCTAACACATGAATATGCTTTGATGTAAACCATTCCATTGTAGCTCTGCCTGGATGTTTCGGGTCGTTGTCCTGCTGGAAGGTGAACCTCCGCCCCGGTCTCAAGTCTTTTGTAGACTCTAACAGGTTTTCTTCTAAGATTGTCCTGTATTTGTCTCCATCCATCTTCCCATCAACTCTGACCAGCTTCCCTGTCCCTGCTGAAGAAAAGCATCCCCACCACATGATGCTGCCACCACCATGTTTCACGGTGGGGATGGTGTGTTCAGGGTGATGTGCAGTGTTAGTTTTCCCCACACATAGCGTTTTACTTTTAGGCCATAAAGTTGAATTTTGGTCTCATGTGACCAGATCACCTTCTTCCACATGTTTGCTGTGTCCTCCACATGGCTTCTCACAAACTACAAACAGGACTTCTTATGACTTTCTTTCTCCAATGTCTTTCTTCTTGTCCCTCTTCCATAAAGGGCAGATTTGTGGAGAACACGACTAATAGTTGTCCTGTGGACAGATTCTCCCACCTGAGCTGTGGATCTCTGCAGCTCCTCCAGAGTTACCATGGACCTCTTGGCTCTTCTCTGATGAATGCTCTCCTTGCCCGGCCGGTCAGTTTAGGTGGACGGCCATGTCTTGGTAGGTTTGCGGTGGTGCCATACTCTTTCCATTTTCCGATGATGGATTGAACAGAGCTCTGTGAGATGGTCAAAGCTTGGGAGATTTTATTATAACCTAACCCTGCTTTATACTTCTCCACAACTTTATCCCTGACCTGTCTGGTGTGTTCCTTGGCCTTCATGATGCTGTTTGTTCACTAAGGTTCTCTAACAAACCTCTGAGGGCTTCACAGAACAGCTGTATTTATACTGAGATTAAATGACACACAGGTGGATGATATTTACTAATTAGGTGACTTCTGAAGGCAATTGGTTCCACTAGATTTTAGTTAGGGGTATCAGAGTAAAGGGGGCGCCATACAAATGCCCCCCCCCCCACACTTTTCATATATTTATTTGTATCATTTATCATTTTCCTTCCACTTCACAATTATGTGACACTTTGTGTTGGTCTATCACATAAAATCCCAATAAAATACATTTACATTTTTGGGTGTAACATGACAACATGTGGGAAATTTCAAGGGGTATGAATACTTTATCAGGGCTCTGTATACTCTTCCCACCATTCCTCACCTGCTGGACTTTTCTTGTGCTCTTTTCTTTCTCTGGAACTCTCAGGCCGGGTTCACACATATGAGGGTTTCTCCGCATCCAATTAGCAGGAGATTGTGATCGGTTCTCTATGAAGTCGGTTCACATGTCGGCAGCGGCTCCGGTGCGTCTTTTGGTCCGTTTTCAGCTCAAAATTTGGGCTGAAATTGGACCTGAAGTGGTGAATGATATTGCTGCGATCCGCTGTGATCTCTAGTGTGGACCCGCCCTCAGGCACTCATCAACCCACCAATCACATCCCACCTCTAAAGAAAGATTTGCCATTTTTACAACACCGCTTCATTTTAGATTGCAAGCTTCTATGGTCAGGATGTGGTGTTTTTAGCCCCGCCCCCTGTGTGAGTTCAGGCGCTGTCGGTGCTGAATATATGAATCATTGATGAGTTCTTTATATTATTCTATGGAGAATGTTTTGTTACTTTGTATGGAATCGTCTTCCTCCCGGGGGGAATGGAATGTTTGCATTCTGGATTGGGTGACGATCGGTGAGCGATTGTTGTCATTGCTGAATCCCGACACCGAGAACTGAGCCTTACAATCCTGACTTCTACGTTCGCGACATTCACCAAATCCTCATCCTGAAGATGACATCATCCCTCAGAAAGGTTTTTGTTGTTTTTAAATCCTCCCCCCAGCCCCCCCTTTAGTCTTGCACAGGTGTACCGGCTCCTCCCCTTCAGTCTTGCACAGGTGTACTGGCTCCTCCCCTTCAGTCTTGCACAGGTGTACTGGCTCCTCCCCTTCAGTCTTGCACAGGTGTAGCGGCTCCTCCCCTTCAGTCTTGCACAGGTGTACCGGCTCCTCCCCTTCAGTCTTGCACAGGTGTACTGGCTCCTCCTCTTCAGTCTTGCACAGGTGTAGCAGCTCCTCCCCTTCAGTCTTGCACAGGTGTAGCGGCTCCTCCCCTTCAGTCTTGCACAGGTGTAGGGGCTCCTCCCCTTCAGTCTTGCACAGATGTCTTGGCTCCTCCCCTTCAGTCTTGCACAGGTGTACTGGCTCCTCCCCTTCAGTCTTGCACAGATGTACCAGCTCCTCCCCTTTAGTCTTGCACAGGTGTACTGGCTCCTCCCCTTCAGTCTTGCACAGGTGTATCGGCTCCTCCCCTTTAGTCTTGCACAGGTGTACTGGCTCCTCCCCTTCAGTCTTGCACAGGTGTAGCAGCTCCTCCCCTTCAGTCTTGCACAGATGTCTTGGCTCCTCCCCTTCAGTCTTGCACAGGTGTACCGGCTCCTCCCCTTCAGTCTTGCACAGGTGTACCGGCTCCTCCTCTTCAGTCTTGCACAGGTGCACCGGCTCCTCCCCTTCAGTCTTGCACTTCCTCTGATATCACTGCACACTGTGAGCTTCTCATAATGTGCATTAGAAGCTGCAGCAAGTCAGATAGAGCCCCGCCCTCATTTCCTGGCTGGAGGATGTCCAGCATCATATAGCACTTTCCTTCCCAGCATGACTGTCCCTGGCCCCGCCCCTTTTAGATCTTTCATTCATGTAGACTCAGCATCACATGTGGGCGTTACCTATGTAAATACAGCCTGCCTAGGAACGCCCACTCCTCCAGACGGACACCCACCCATCAAGGCATTTTGATATTTGCATAACTCCTCCCAAGAGCCCGCCCACTGCTTGCATCACGACTGTAGTGTCTTGAGAGGAGATATCATGGCAGGGGGGCTGGGATTGTTTTCAGGAGGCGATGTACAGCCCCCTGCCGTCCCCTCCCACCAGCCATGATCTGCTGGCATTGCATAGAGAAGCACAGAGATCCGGTGATGATTTGGCTTATTGTAGAATAAGGTATGTGATGAAAATGGAAAGGTTTTATCCTTAATAGTGGAATTTCTAAAATTCAGCTTATCTGATAAGAAACCCCTAACAGGCAATCATCATTTCTTCTTCTTATCCTGAGTGATGTACATGGATATAATATAAAATCTTGTTTTAGTGTGTGACACCTGCCTTTACACGCACATGACCTTTAATGACATCCCAGTCTTAGTCTGTAGGGTTCAATATTGAGTTGGCTCCGCCCTTTGCAGCTATAACAGCTTCACCTCTTCTGGGAAGGCTACAAGGTTTAGGAGGGTGTCTATGGGAATGTTTGACCATTCTTCCAGAAGAGCATTTGTAAGGTCAGGCACTGATGTTGGATGAGAAGGCCTGGCTCGCAGTCTCCACTCTAATTCATCCCAAAGGTGTTCTATCGAGGTCAGGACTCTGTGCAGGCCAGTCAAGTTCCTCCACCCCAAACTCGCTCATCCATGTCTTTATGGACCTTGCTTTGTGCACTGGTCCCAATCATTTGGTGGAGGGGGGATTATGGTGGAGGGGGTTGTTTTTCAGGGGTTGGGCCCCTTTGTTCTAGTGAAGGGAACTCTTAAGGTGTCAGCATACCAAGACATTTTGGACAATTTCATGCTCCCAACTTTGTGGGAACAGTTTAGGGACGACCCCTTCCTGTTCCAACATGACTGCCCACCAGTGGCAGGTGTCCCAATACTTTTGGTAATATAGTGTGTGTGTATATAAATATATAATCTATATACACACAGCTCTTTTGTGACACCTGACTGGATACCTCAATGTCACGGAGCTCCGGCTTCCCTGGTTAAGTTTTCTGCCAAAAGAAGAATTATAATGGACTCTTTGTACATAACGTGCGTTTCTGCGGAGCGATGCGTTTTGTGTCAGGCTGAGTTTTGTTCCTGTGACTTCAGAGACGCAGATCATTTATTGCAGAACTGGGTTTGAAAGAAATATTTGTCCAAATTCTGCCACCAGGACCCGGAAACTACATCCAGATCCGCAGAGCTAGAAGATCGGAAGGAGTAAGGAGGGGGCTCATTTCACGGGGCGAATATTACAAAGTGCGCCGGGAGCGATGGACGCCCCGCATGCGATAAGACATCGGCGTGTGTTCAGCGTTCCACGATCTCCACGTTTTTTATGTTGCTTTTTATTTTATTTCTCTGATATTAGATGCGATGAGTACATGTGAATGTTCGGATAACACTTCTCAGTAAAGTTCTGTTCCTCGAATTCCCCGTGTGGTTGGATAAGATTACAAGGGCCGGTGACATCACACAATTTCTGACTTTGTGATATCAAACTCCATTTATTAATGTCATTCTTCTGTCGCTGATATCGTTTGTTGTGAAGATGTGTCGGGTAATGTGCCGAGTGTTTTGTGACTTTCTTACCATTTCCATGTCTGAAGTACTTTTGTTTCGTTACATTTATTGGTAACATTGAATCCTTTTCTTTGTGTTGCTATGAATGGGATGTTTTCTGGACTTTGTATTTCTTTATTTTCCTTTATTGGACTTTTTCCTTCAAATTAACAAATGAATTGTAGGGATAGAGGGGCATATATTCATCTCCTAGATTGTAAGCTCTCAGGACCAGGGCTCTCTGATCCCCCCCTGTATTGAATTGTATTGTAATTGTACTGTCTGCCCTCATGTTGTAAAGCGCTGCGTAAACTGTCGGCGCTATATAAATCCTGTATAATAATAATAATATACACCCGAAATGTGCGGTACGATCCGTCTCTGACGCGTCACGCGGGGTGAATATAATGGGAATACTTTGGTTGGGATGAGTTTGTAGCGGTTTTCCATTTTTTATTCTGTAAACTCCAAGATTTTGTATTCATTTGCCAAATCCCTCAATATGATACAGCGCCGAAATAGAAACTCTGAGCAGAGAATCTTCGTTATGGGGCTAATAATAGTGCGACGAACGACACCCCAAACAGATATTATAGCACGCGTCTAATTAACAAGATCCAATTCTGGAAATTTATATGCATAGCAATTTGCCTGAAGCACAAAAACATCAAATGTAAATATAAGCAACAAATATGGCAAAAAAAAGTCTTTGTGTTATACCAATTATATACTCCCCCCCCCCCCCCCCCAATAATAAACTTCTTGTAATTCTCCTGGGGCATCTTCTATTGATATTACTGGGTTGTTGAATTTTTTCCTGTGTCTTTGTGTGTCTTCCATTTATATTAGGCCTCATTCACAGCTGCTCCTAGAGGTGTCTGGCATTTTTTTTCTGCCTCTAAACTCCCCACATGTTAGACTATGGGGCTGATTCATAGGGGTGCGCAGCCTTATATATATATATATACATAGTATCTCACAAAAGTGTGTCTTGTCTACAGTCAAGCATGGTGATGGGAGTGTCATGGTCTGGGGCTGCATGAGTGCTGCCGGTGTTCTGACGAGAAGTGTCCTCCTATCAGATAGTGTCCGCCCCGTACTGCGCAGGCGCTGCGCCTGTGCAGTACGGAGGAGAAGGAGATGCCGAAAGTGTCCGAAGTTGATCAGTTGACCATCAGCTGTACACGGCACTTAGGCACTTATTAGTGATGGCTGTGTAAGAGGGCCCCTCACGGGCTCGCTTCGCTCGCCACGCTTCGCTCGCCGCGCTTCAGGCACGGCCTCGCTGCGCTCGGCATCTATTTATTCTAACTCTATGTCCACTTGGATAGTAGGGAATGAACCTGGACATAGGGTGAGAATAAAAGCGCAGGCGCCGTGTACAGCTGACGATCAGCTGTTGAACTTCGGAGACTTTCAGGGTCTCGTTTGTCCTCCGTACTGCGCCTGCGCAGTACAGGGCGGACACTTTCGGATGGGGGACAGTATTCCACAAGACACTGGCACTGGGGGGCTACAGATCATTGAGGGGACCATGAATGCCAACATGTACTGTGACATACTGAAGCAGAGCATGATCCCCTCCCTTCAGAGACTGGACCGCAGGGCAGTATTCCAACATGATAACCACCCCAAACACACCTCCAAGACCACCACTGCCTTGCTAAAGAAGCTGAGGGTAAAGGTAATGGACTGGCCAAGCGTGTCTCCAGACCTAAACCCTATTGATCATCTGTGGGACATCCTCAAACGGAAGGTGGAGGAGCGCAAGGTCTCTAACATCCACCAGCTCTGTGATGTCATCATGGGGGAGGGGAAGAGGACTCCAGTGACAACCTGTGAAGCTCTGGTGACCTCCATGCCCAAGAGGGTTAAGGCAGTGCTGGAAAATAATGGAGGCCACACAAAATATTGACACTTTGGGCCCAATTTGGACACTTTCACTTAGGGGTGTACTGACTTTTGTTGCCAGCGGTTTAGACATTAATGGCTGTGTGTTGAGTTATTTTGAGGGGGCAGAAAATTTACACTGTTATACAAGCTGTACACTCACTACTTTACATTGTAGACAAGTGTCATTTCTTCAGTGTTGTCACATGAAAAGAGAGAAGAAAAGATTTACACAAATGTGACTCAGGGGTGTACTTACTTTTGTAAGATACTGTATATTATATTTGTTATAAATAAATGTAAAAAAACAGTAGGGCAGTGGCTGGTGCCAGTTGTTTTTAATTTTTTATTTTATTTATTTATTTTATTTTTATATATTTTTTTTACAATTGTATTTTTTTTTACGATTTTTTTTTAGGAACCCCTGTTGGGGTCTTTGGTGAAATATCAGCGAGGGGAATCTGTGCCGCACGGGGTGATTAGGGTCGCACCCCCTGCGCACTCCTATGGGTTGTTTTACTAAAGAATAAATACACTCAGCAAAGTGAAGTTGCTCCACAGCTTAGTAAATGAGGAAAAGCTCTGCTGACTTCCATCATCCAATAACGTGGAAGCAAAAATGCTGTTTTTTTTAAATCTTCCTTGTACGTGATTGGGTATTCTTTACAAAGTGAAGCTTTACCTCATTTACTAAGCTCTGGAGCAACTGCACTTGCAGAGTCCTCAGTCTATTTGCCTTTAGTAAATCTCCCTCACAGGCTCTTAGCAGCGTTTAGAGACAGGAAAAAAACCCTCTGCCATTGCGTCCCGGAGCAGCAGAGTTTTGAGAGCTTGTCTAAACACATCTAAACGCACGGCGCGTTCAGCACTTCAGCGTTTATTCCTTTCAATAGTCAGAACAAATGAACATTCTGGCAAATGAAATAAATGCCCAAACACCAAATACCGCTGAACTGGTTTGAAAAAACGCAGCTTAGGTGAGTTTCTAACGCTGATTTCCTCCTGTCTGGAGAAACCGCGTTTTACATTAAAGCCGTGTGCATGAGGCCTGGCTGGGTTGTCGATCTTCTTCCTGCGTCTTCCATTGCTATAAGTGGGTTGTGGATTTTCTTGCGTTTCTTCTGGGGGAGGGGGTGGGAATTGTCACAATGGGACAGTTTGGTGTCGAGATTGGTCCGCGGTATGAAATGCGGCCGTATATACTTGTGACTTGTGTAACGGTACACGGCCTGCAACACTTGAACATTTGTGTTACTTGATCCCGGTATAGTGACCAGCTGGTCCTAACAAGGACTGCGCAGACGGTACTCTCAGTAGCAGCTCTAAAGCGGCTCCATCCAGACGTGTGTGCGGAGGGAGGACAGCGCTCGGGGCGGGCTGCGTCCTGGTGGAGTTGAGTCATGGTCAGGCATGGAGGCAATATGCTGCACTTTCAGTGAGTACTCATCCTGAGATGGGCCGAGCTCTGCCCAGTGCTTGTGGTTTTATGAGCCCGGGGGTGTGTTGGGTGTGAATTCCGGGGTTGTTGCCAGGAGAAGTTTATTGAAATTGATTTTTTTTTTTTGAGAAATTTTTATGCAATCAACAAACTCTGTAGATTTTATAGTAGAAGTTGTAAACATCCGAGGTTCCTGAGTATGTCATAGACATAACTTGGGGTCATCTATGATGTGGATGGGATCCTTGGGGTCGCGTATGTCAGACAAGATCCTTGGGGTCATCTATAATGTAGACAGGATCCTTGGGGTCATCTATGATGTGGATGGGATCCTTGGGGTCGAGTATGTCAGACGAGATCCTTGGGGTCATCTATGATGTGGATGGGATCCTTGGGGTCGAGTATGTCAGACGAGATCCTTGGGGTCATCTATGATGTGGATGGGATCCTTGGGGTCGAGTATGTCATAGACAGGATCCTTGGGGTCATCTATGATGTAGACAGGATCCTTGGGGTCATCTATGATGTAGACAGGATCAACAAACTCTGTAGATCTTATAGTAGAAGTTGTAAACATCCGAGGTTCCTGAGTATGTCATAGACATAGACATAACTTGGGGTCATCTATGATGTGGATGGGATCCTTGGAGTCGATTATGTCATAGACAAGATCCTTGGGGTCATCTATGATTTAGACAGGATCCTTGGGGTCATCTATGATGTAGAAAGGATCCTTGGGGTCATCTGTGATGTAGAAAGGATCCTTGGGGTCATCTGTGATGTAGAAAGGATCCTTGGGGTCATCTGTGATGTAGAAAGGATCCTTGGGGTCATCTGTGATGTGGATGGGATTCACAGGGTCATGCATGATGTGGATGGGGTCCTCGGTTCATATATGTCATAGGCCGGATCCTCAGGGTCATGTATGATATAGCTGGGATTCTCGGGTCGTGTATGATGTAGATGGGATCCTCTGGGTCGTGTATGATGTAGATGGGATCCTCGGTCATGTATGATGTAGATGGGATCCTTGGTCATGTATGATGTAGATAGGATCCTCGGTTGTGCATGATGTAGATGGGATCCTCGGGGTCCTGTATGTCATAGGCGGGATCCTCAGGGTCGTGTATGATGTAGACTGGATTCTTGGGGTCATGTATGATGTCGATAGGATCCTCGGGGTCATGTATGATGTAGATGGGATCCTTGGGGTCATGTATGTCATAGGCGGGATCCTCTGGGTCATGTATGATGTAGATGGGATCCTCGAGGTTGTGTGTGATGTACATGAGATCCTCGGGATCGTGTATGATGTAGATGGGATTTTCGGGTCGTGTATGATGTAGATGGGATCCTCGAGGTTGTGGGTGATGTAGATGGGATCCTCGGGGTCATGTATGTCATAGGTGGGATCCTTAGGGTCGTGTATGATGTAGATGGGATCCTCGGGATCGTGTATGATGTAGATGGGATCCTCGGGTTCGTGTATGATGTAGATGGGATCCTCGAGGTTGTGTGTGATGTAGATGGGATCCTCGGGATCGTGTATGATGTAGATGGGGTCGTGTATGATGTAGATGGGGTCGTGTATGATATAGATGGGATCGTCTATGATGTAGATGGGATCCTCAAGGTCGTCTATGATGTAGATGGGATCCTTGGCGTTGTGTATGTCATAGGTGGGATCCTCGGGGGCGTGTATGCGGTAGATGGGATCCTCGGGGGCGTGTATTAGGCAGATGGGATCCTCTGGGTTGTGGAAGCTCACCTACCCCATAAATATCCTGACAACTTCTATTAATGGCGGACACCGTGTCGTATTCTGCCACGATGGTCTTAGTACCGGTCTTAGATTCTTTTTATCACTGCCTGTGACTCTGTGTACAAAATTTCCCTTCACTTCCTGTCCAGGCGACACAGGAACAGGAAGGAGAAATCTGTCCAGAGGGGACATAGACTAAGGAAAAACGGACATGGCTTCTGACCAATCTCTATGCAAGACAAACCCAAAAAATAGAGCTGGAGTTTCACTTTTCTTGGGGAAAACGTAATTCTTTTTTTCTAAAGTATCTAAATTCCTGGTGTATCTAAATTCCTGGTGCCCAACCTGCGGCTCGAGGGTCACACGCAGCCCTTTGGTATATGATGTGTGGCCCTTGGCCCTCAGCAGTCTGTAGTGGGAATAGCATTGATCTCTACTATCCTCATGTAACATCTTCCCAGGTCTGTATTGTCTTCTGCAGCCAGAAATGTATCTGCTCCTCACTCTCCAACCTTCATCTCCTCTGTTAGGTCTGAGACGCTCCTCTCAGCATTACATATATTGAACATTATGTGCGGCCCTTTGGTGATGTCAGGGGCCACATTTGAGGCCCCCTTTAGCTTATATGTTGACAACCTCTTGCCTAAAGTAAAATATGGAAGTAGTTGGGGGGTCGGGTTGAAGCAACAGCAGGAAGAGTAAAGTCATGATGACAAAACTGGTTACAACGTTGCCGAGGACTCATAACCTGAAACTAAATGACCAGAAAAATATTTGGAAAGCTTCAGAATAAATCAGATTTGTATTTCTGATTCTAAATTGAATTAATATTCTATATTATATGTCTGGAAGGAGCTGGGCCGGCCGCCCTCTATTGGACTTTTGTTTTGGAAAAATGATTGCTAAAGTATCTAACAGATTGAAAAGGAATCCTAATTGGACCCATTTTATGATTTCTATAGAAAATTATGAAATGTAAAAATAGAAAACAAAAAACTGTTGATGTAACATGGCGCAGCGCTACCATGCCCAATGGTGCCAACACAATGGCGGCCGGCCTCACTGGCCAAAAAACAAAATGTCAAAAGTAAATAAAAACACAGGACAGTTTTTGACAAGTCCTTTATTAAAATAAAAAAAAAGTTTTGGGTTTCTTAACTTTTTTGTGTATAGATCTGTGTTGGTCCCGAACATGTGTGATACCACTTACTGTTGACTGACTCGCTACTTCTGCTGGAAGACCTGATAAAGGGGAGCGTCCCCCGAAATGCGTTGCCTGTTTTTAATGTTGTTATCAGCAAACTCTAAACCTTAAAAGATTTTGGTCTTTTTGATCTTTTGGTCTGGCGCTCTCATTAGACTTTTCACATATCCAGTATATTGTAATGTTCACCTGTTCCCTCTCGCGGTCTGACGACACTCAGACATCCAGCAGCGCCTTGTACATCCAGCAGCCGAGGGGTTAATTGGAGATGAAATGGTGGAATTTAATGGGAAGGGGAAGTCAGTGCCGGAATTCGCAATTGTCGAGTCCTACAAAGAGAGGCGGCAATTCTCTTTCTTGCAGATAATGGTGCGAGGCATTAAATAATAGATTCCTCCCTTAAGAGGGGCGACAAATTATTTTCAGGAACTCTCTCTCTCTCCAAAGCCCGCTCAGTCCCGGAGTCTTTTCCTTTTTTTTTTTTTTGCGGGGAAGATGTTCCAGATAATCGTAGTGACTGGCGGTTCAGTCATTTAGAATTCACTCGCAGAGCTGCTGTAAATTATGGAGTGAAATTGACGAGCGCGGATAAGTCATGTGCAGCGACGTGGCCCTTGTCTGTTACTTGTCGGCGCGATTCCCGCGGGACACTTTGTCCTAAAACATGAAATATCGTGCTTTGTTAACTCCGCCAAGATCTAGGCCGCCTTTGTTGCTCTTGTTCAGTCTTTTTGTGTTTTTTAATTCCCTGACAACTTGCCGACTTGTTTTACAGAATTGCTCCGCTGTTCCTTTCCATGAGGTCTCACCTGAAACGGTTCAGCTGGGGACTTTGTAAAGGGACGGGCCCCTGAAAACTGCTTTGGTTATGGGCCCATTCCAACCATCTGAGCATTATCAGAGGCCTTCCTACAGCAACTGTCCCTATCAGACTCCCGATAACATCAAGTGCCCCCCATCAGAGTGCCCCTGTACATCAAGTGCCCCCCATCAGAGTGCCCCTGTACATCAATTGCCCCCCCAGAGTCCCCATTACATCAACTACCCCCAACAGAGTGTCCCCTACATGTATTGGCCCATCAGAGTCCCCCTTGCATCAATTGCCCCCATCAGAGTGCCCTTCTACGTCATTTGCCCCCATAAGAGAGCCCCATACATAGTTGCCCCCCATCAGAGTGCCCGTGTACATCAAATGTCCCCATCAGAGCCCCTCTTACATCTATTTCCCCCGAGTCCCCAATACATCAACTGTCCCCATTAAATTCCCATTTACATCAACTGTCCTCATCAGAGTGCCACTCCACATCAATTGCCCCCATCAGAGTGTCTCCTACATGTATTGCCCCATCAGAGTCCCCCTTACATCAAGTGCCCCATCAGAGTGCCCCTCTACATCATTTCCCCCCATCAGAGTGCCTCTCTATGTCATAAGAGTGCCCCTATATCAATTGCCCCCCACCGGAGTCCCTCTTAAATCTATTGACCCTATCAGAGTACCCCCCTACATCATTTCCCCCCATCAGAGTGCCCCCTACATCATTTCTCCCCCATCAGAGTGCCCCCTACATCATTTCCCCCATCAGGCTGCCCCTCTACATCAATTGCCCCAATCAGAGTGCCCCTCTACATCAATTGCCCCCATCAGAGTGCCCCTCTACATCAATTGCCCCCATCAGAGTGCCCCTCTACATCAATTGCCCCCATCAGAGTGCCCCTCTTTATCAATTGCCCCCATAAGAGTGCCCCTCTACATCAATTGCCCCCGTACATGAATTGCCCCCATCAGAGTGCCCCTCAACATTAATTGCCCCCTCCAGAGTGCTCCCTATATCTATTGCCCCCATCAGAGTGCCCCTCTACAGGAATTGCCACCCATCAAAGTTTCCCTCTCTATCAGTTGCCCCCATAAGAGTGCCCCTACATCAGTTGCCCCATCAGCGTGCCACTGTATATTAATTGCCCGCCATCAGAGTGCCCCTGTTCATCAATTGCCCCAATCAGACTACCCCCTATATCTAATGCCCCCATTAGAGTCCCTCTTACATCAATTGTCTCTAAGTCTCATGAATTAGTGGATGCAACAATTGCCTTCTACATCGATTGCCCCCATCAGAATGCCCCTGTGCAACAATTGCCCTCTACATCTATTACCCCATCAGAGTGCCCCTGTGCAACAATTGCCCTCTACATCTATTACCCCATCAGAGTGCCCCTGTACATCTATTGCCTCCATCAGAGTCTCTCTTACATCAATTGTCACCATCAAGTCTCATGGATTAGTGGATGCCCCCTGAGAGATCTGTGGGGGGGGGGGGCACCAATCCAGGCCTGATCATAGTTCTAATAGTGATATTTCAGAGCCTGGATGGACCCCTTCATCAGGCCGGGTCCTGTGAGGCTCCAAAATGGCGCTATTGTAACTATGATGTGATTGCTCAATAAAGCTTCGGACCTAATCTGGAGATTCTCGGTGTGCCGGTGACTTCTCTCGGGTTCCGGCCGTTGATCACTGCGGCAGCCACTTATATTTTACAGCCACTTTCAGGAACGTGTGTGTTGGGACGATTGTGCTTGTCATTGTCCGGTATCTCAGGAGGTTTTGGTGGCCAGTTATTCCAGAGTTCCCAGAACCAATCGTTCGGCTACCAAGGAGGAGATCTCTCTGATACAATCCATAATCGATGAAACAAACTTTGCTTTTATTGAAAAGAGAGATCCTTTTCTAAGGCGCTTCTATAAGTGTGTTTGTAGAAGGTGGAGGATGCGGGCAACACAAATATTAGTTATATTGTAAACATTTACCAGATTCTATGCATTGTGTACAGACGACCGGAAAAATACCACTTTTGAAGCGATTGTAACGATAATCAGATCGTTAGTACAGAGCTTTCGATTGCCGATGATGACAGTTCATCTGATATTATCCGATCGGACAAGCAAAAAAATTTTTTCGTACGATGCCAGATCATACGCTTTTCATTTAATCAGTACAGCTGTCGTACCAAAGTGCAATACAAATGTATTACAACACATGACATCACTTCCGAATTTTTATTCTGTCGAACGGGAATTTTCACGACTTTAGTAAACTCTTCAGGTTCGATCTGAGATTATCGTGCAAAATAAAAAATAAAATAAATGGACAGTGTAAAAAAAAAAAAAAAAAAGAAAGAAAAAAGTAAAGTAAAATAAAATAAATACAATTAATTAATAAAATTAAAGTAAAAAAGTAAAGTAAAATAAATAAAAAAATAAAAATGTAAAGCGCCCCATCCCGCCGAGCTCGTGCGCAGAAGCGAACGCATACGTAAGTCGCGCCCGCATATGTACATGTTCAAAGCACACATGTGAGGTATCGCCGCGATCGTTGGAGCGAGAGCAATAATTCTAGCAAAAGACCTCCTCTGTAACTCTAAACTGGTAACCTGTAGAAATTTTTAAGTGTCGCCTATGGAGATTTTTAAGGGTCACAGTTTGACGCCATTCCACGAGCGGGCGCAATTTTGAAGCATGACATGTTGGGTATCAATTTACTCATCGTAACATCATCTTTCACAATATAAAAAAAAAATTGGGCTAACTTTACTGTTTTCTTATTTTTTTTTTTCAAAAAAGTGTATTTTTTCCCACAAAAAATTGCGTTTGTAAGACCGCTGCGCAAATAGGGTGTGACATAAAGTATTACAACAACCTGCCATTTTATTCTCTAGGGTGTCTGAAAGAAAATATATAATGTTTGGGGGTTCTAAGTAATTTTCTAGCAAAAAACAAACAGTCAAGTCTGAAAAATAGGTCTGGTCCTTAAAGTGGTTAATATTAGTTGCTGATCAGCATATGTTTTGGTAACCATACAATATAATTCTGTTCATAAACCATACAATATAATCACTGTTAAAAAAAGGGGGGGGGTTCTGTTACACCCCCCTTTTTTTTTTTTAACAGTGACTCCAAAGTTAATTTGGAGTCTTCTCAACATAGATCTGATAGATACAAGGATCTAGGAAGTGTTCAGCCATATAACATCCTCCTGTATCTGAAATACCTGCTAAAAGTGGACTGACCCTTTAAAGTGGAACTAAACCCTCCTATGCTTTTCAGCCAAGGAAGCTGCCATCTTGGCCTCTGTTTGATCTGTAGTTGCCATGGTGCTGCCCATGTGATCAGTTATACCTCCAGCCATTGGATGATTTGACAGTTTGGTTGAAAGCACAAGCAAATGTGACAGTTAACAAGACTGCATGCCTGAGAAGGCAACTGTTTTTTTTTTAAACCGTTTAATTGATGGGTTTAGTTCCGCTTTAACTTCCAGAGACGCTTTGTTGCTAAGCCGCTTTACTCAGTCCTGCCGCGTATGACACGCCGCAGAGGACCGCCAACTACTATACTTTCACTATATACTCTCACTATATACTCTCACTATATACTCTCACTATATACTCTCACTAGAAGACTTGTCTGCTTGTTATTATGTATCATCTGTAATTAAATGAGTGATTTCTGTAAGAATTAGAACATCAGTGAGACAGAAAAGTTTATATTGCTTCTCTCATTTGGCTGGTTTGGTGCCAGGAGCCATAAAACGATCGATGTGGTGGTAGTCGAGTGATAGTAAATATGAATGAAATATTGTATACTGACACTATTTGTATCGGATGGATTGGATTTTATATATATAGGATTATGTACAGTGTATGATTGCTTATATGTTGGATTCATCAGATTAAAGAAACCTAGAAGAGTGACGGCAGAATAAAGACCAAGAGATCCATCAAGTCTGCCCCATTTGTGTTTTATTTAAAAAAAAAAATCCTGAATATGGATCTATGTCTGTCCCAAGGATATATCGATTGATTAGGTGATATACTGTATCTATTGATCGGGGTGTATATGGATTGATCAGGTTATCTATTGAGTTCTACATGTGTTGAGTATTCCTCCATCATGAGCCGCCATCGCGCTCCGCTCCCCCGCGGTCAGCGGTCGATAATCACCCAGCGTTTGCGGAGGAAGCAGAGGTGAAATCTCTCCTCCCTAATTATATTCAGTGTGTAATTTCTAAACTTCACTCTGAATTTTGATTTTCAATTAACACTCCCAATTTGAAGATAATTTTCTATTTATTATAATTACAGGAAATAATTTATTGCCTGATTAAGGCCCAGCCAGCCCCATCTTCCTTAAGCAAACAGGCGGAGAACAAGCCGCTATTTAGGCCTCCTGGCGGCCCGGCCGGGTTCTGTGTATACAGCTGAGGGTTAATTGGGGCCCATTGTGTACTGGTGGCCCGGGGGCTCCGAGGAGATTCCCACCTGAGGGCCCCGTTACAATTCACCTCTTCTTCAGGGAAAATAAAATACATATTTATTGGGGCACCGGGGTCATTCCCCCCCCCCCCCCCGGGGGGTCATTTACTAAATGGAGAGCAGACCCTTCACTTTACACACATACTTTATTACATCGACCTGTCAGTCTTCAGAATAAGCCGTCCCATGCCAATAGATTATCTCTTCTATCTCTAGCTATCTTTCTATCTTCTTTTTCTTTTCTTCTCTCTTCTCTTTTTCTTTCTTTGCTTGCTTTCTTTCTCTCTTCTCTCACTATTTTTCATTCTCTTCTCTTTTAGTTCTTCCTTCTTCTCTTTCTTCTCTCTTCTCTTTCTTTTCTCTTCTCTTCTTCTCTCAATTTTTTCCTTCTCTTTTCTTTTCTTTCTTTCTCCCTTCTCTTCACTTGCTATTTTTCCTTCTCTTCTCTTTCTTTTCTTCTCTCTTCTCTTTTATTTCTTCTCTCTTCCTTTCTCTTCTCTTCACTCCTTCTCTTCTTCTCTTTTCCTTTCTTTCTTTCTTTTTCTTTCTCTCTTCTCTTCTCTTTTTCTTCTCTCTTCTCTTTTTCTTCTCTCTCTCTTTTTCTTCTCTCTTCTCTTTTTCTTCTCTCTTGCTATCATCTATTCTCTTCCCTCACTATTTTTCCTTCTCTTCTCTTTTATTTCTTCTCTCTTCTCTTTCTTTTCTCTTCTTCTCTTGCTATTTTTCCCTTCTCTTTTCTTTTCTTTCTTTCTCTCTCTTTTTCCTTATCTTCTCTTTTCTCTCTTCTCTTTTATTTCCCCTCTCTTCTCTTTTCTTTCTTTCCTCTTATCTCACTATTCTTCCTTTTTCTTTTCTTTTATCTATCTTTCTTTCTTTCTTTCTTTCTTTCTTTCTTTCTTTCTTCTTTCTTTCTCTCTCTCTCTCTCTCTCTCTCTCTCTCTCTCTCTCTCTCTCTCTCTCTCTCTCTCTCTCTCTCTCTCTCTCTCTCTCTCTCTCTCTCTCTCTCTCTCTCTCTCTCTTTCTCCCTCTCTCCCTCTCTCCCTCTCTCCCTCTCTCCCTCTCTCCCTCTCTCCCTCTCTCTCTCTCTCTCTCTCTCTCCTCTCTCTCTCTCTCTCTCTCCCCCCTTTCTTTCTTTCTTTCTTTCTTTCTTTCTTTCTTTCTTCTTTCTTTCTTTCTTTCTTTCTCTCTTTCTTTCTTTCTCTCTTTCTTTCTTTCTTTCTTTCTTTCTTTCTTTCTTTCTTTCTCTCTTTCTTTCTTTCTTTCTCAGACTCCTCTGCTCTTGTAATGTGAGTGGAGGAAGTTTAATGATGGATATTGGTGGTTGGATGAAGTGGAGGGAAGTCTTCGCACTGATGACGGTCATATATGATCTGTATTCTTCTCTTAGGTAATACTATATCGGTACAGATTGCAGGGAATCTGATTGCTGCGGGTTACATCACATTGCCCGATGTGTATGGCTGTTTATGTGCACAATACTCCCTGCCAGTCATTAGAGTGTAAGCTCTGTGTGCCCAGGTCCTCCTCTATCCTTCTCTCCTCCTGTCAGGTTGGGAGGGGTGAGGATCTGATTCCTGATACTTCCAATCTTTGGCTGGTATAAGTTTAGTGTTATATCCTTGTATGTCCTCGCGTTGTACAGCGCTACATGCAATGTTGGTGCTACATAAACCATAACTAAAGAGTACAACATCCATTCCCATTGCAGAGCGGGGGAGGCCCCCCTTGCCGGGAGACATGTTGGTGGGGGAGGGGATTGGGAACTGTTATCATTTGATTATTTTGCATTGTAATGAGTTTTCCTTTCTGATAAAATTTATATCTTCTAATAGAAGTGTGGGGGGGGGGGGGGGTTAGAGATGTGTCGTCTGTATTGGAGGTTATTGAAGGATAATAATAGTTATAATGATTGCCGATGAACATTGGAGGGGGCAGAGCTCCTGTACTCCCCTGATTTCTATATATCTGTACATCAGAGAGATTGTATTGGATCTGTGCCATTGTAAGGTGTGGGTGGGAAATCTGTTTTTTTGTTGAGGAAATTTCCCTTTAATTTCCTGTCCTGGTGACACAACAGGAAGTCAGGAGAAGCAAGACACACAGAGGGGGATGGGGTGATGGGCTCATTGTTAGGTCTGGACGTCTCTGGTGGTCTATGGTGGTCACTTGTTGATAGTGCTGAGGACATTGAGGCTGAACCTTCCTTCTTCCACCCAAAACTAAAATACAGATAGTGGTTTGAGACACAATGGGGTTTATTTACTAAAACTGGAGAGTGAAAAATCTGGAGCAGCTCTGCATGGCAGCCAATCAGCTTCTACCTTCAGCTTGTTAAGTGAAAGTGTTACTAAACCCACAACAGTAAAATCAGTCTGTATATGCAGTAAAGCATGCTTGTTATACTCACTGTGGAACCCAAGGGGTTAATCCTCCGCATTGTGTAAAAAGGCTGTTTGATCCTGTCTTCTCTGATCCTCCCCTTCTTCCACTGTCCTCAATCCATCTGCTGATAGTACAGAGCCTTGGAGTCACTCTGCACATGCTCAGTTTGGTGTGTATTGCTAGAGAGTTTTCCTTTTCTTGGGAGGGAGCATGTGATCAGCACAGGGCCAATCAGCACTGTCCAGACAGAGGGTCAGGGGTCCTACAGCCTCATAGGACAGTCAGAGGAGAATGAAAACATCTCCTACAAGCTTAAACCAGACACTGATAGAAGTTGCAAGACTGCTATATACTGCTTATGAGAGGTATTTAGCAGCTTATATTTACTAAAATAAATGTATTTCCATGCTCTGTGTACTGTGGGAGACCAGATATAGTGAATGCAGGCTCCTGGGGAGACCAGATATAGTGAATGCAGGCTCCTGGGGAGATCAAATATAGTGACTGCAGGCTCCTGGGAGATCAGATATAGTGACTGCAGGCCCCCTGGGGAGATCAGATATAGTGACTGCAGGCTCCTGGGGAGATCAGATATAGTGACTGCAGGCTCCTGGGGAGATCAAATATAGTGACTGCAGGCTCCTGGGGAGATCAGATATAGTGACTGCAGGCCCCTGGGGAGATCAGATATAGTGACTGCAGGCTCCTGGGGAGATCAGATATAGTGACTGCAGGCTCCTGGGGAGACCAGATTTAGTGACTGCAGGCTCCTGGGGAGATCAGATATAGTGACTGCAGGCTCCTGGGGAGACCAGATTTAGTGAATGCAGGCTCCCAGGGAGATCAGATATAGTGAATGCAGGCTCCTGTGGAGATCAGATATAGTGACTGCAGGCTCCTGGGGAGATCAGATATAGTGAATGCAGAGTCCTGGGGAGATCAGATATAGTGAATGCAGACTCCTGGGGAGATCAGATATAGTGAATGCAGAGTCCTGGGAGACCAGATATAGGGAATGCAGACTCCTGGGGAGATCAGATATAGTGAATGCAGAGTCCTGGGGAGATCAGATATAGTGAATGCAGACTCCTGGGGAGACCAGATATAGTGAATGCAGACTCCTGGGGAGACCAGATATAGTGAATGCAGACTCCTGGGGAGACCAGATATAGTGAATGCAGACTCCTGGGGAGACCAGATATAGTGAATGCAGACTCCTGGGGAGACCAGATATAGTGAATGCAGACTCCTGGGGAGACCAGATATAGTGAATGCAGACTCCTGGGGAGACCAGATATAGTGAATGCAGACTCCTGGGGAGACCAGATATAGTGAATGCAGAGTCCTGGGGAGATCAGATATAGTGAATGCAGAGTCCTGGGGAGGGCAGATATAGTGAATGCAGACTCCTGGGGAGACCAGATATAGTGAATGCATACGGTCTGTGCGGAGGTCAGATGTATACGGTCTGTGTGGGGGTCGGATGTATATGGTCTGTGCGGGGGTCAGATGTATACGGTCTGTGTGGGGGTCGGATGTATATGGTCTGTGGGGGGGTCTGATGTATACGGTCTGTGGGGGGTCAGTTGTATACGGTCTGTGCAGGGGTCGGATGTATACGGTCTGTGCTGGGGTCGGATGTATACCGTCTGTGCTGGGGTCAGATGTATACGGTCTGTACAGGGGCCGGGGGGTATACAGGGGCAGCTGTGGTCCTGTTATTGTTTTGTGGCACGCACTTGTGTTGCGTCTATTTATAAGCGTGTCGCACACGGCCTGAAAACTACAGACGCTGCAGACACAATTAGCCTCCCCCCGAAACTTTATTCTAAATTTGGTGCTTGAAATAGAGAGACACAAGACAGAGAGAGAGAGAAGGAGAGACTGCTGACACGGGGATACCTGATCCCCCCCCCCATCCCTTTACTATTCACTTTATTACCGCCCCCTGTCTCTGGAGAGCTGCGGATCAATCACACGCACAGCGCCCTCCCGGGAGATCTGCTCTTCACCAAATGTGAACTGGATGGCATTTCCTCCGCTCCATACACTATTGTCTGTTGTGTATCTTTACCTTTTCCTTCTTTGTTGCATCTCAGTGTTGCTGATCTCCTGCAGCTTCTTTGCAGCCACTTCATGTCTACATGCAGTGATGGCGGCACGCATTTCCCAGGGCGGGTTTCCTATTGGACCATGTCTGTGTGATGTGTGTGGGAACAGCCACTTGTGGACTCCATCCGAAGTCCATGTGATGGGGTGACCGCACCGGAGGACATTAAGGAGACGGGGACAGAGCGTTGTCACCTTATAACAGGAAGTGCCTGATCAAGGACCTCCATGGCAGGATCACGGTTCATCAATTACAGGAAATCCTATTATTTGGTGCACCAACCATCCAGGATTTACATCACATTTCAGAAAACTGTGCTAAGACTGGGGGCTTCATGGGGGGGGGGGGGGGGGGGCAGATTAAAGCGTTTGTCTCACGCAAATCCATCAAATCCACCATGCAAAGTACATTCCTTGCCGCCCATTACTGCAAGACGAATGTGTGGAGCCAACGGACCCAAACCGTACCCTAATCGTACCGCACAGGACACAGGAGTGTAGTCCAATCATTGGGTTATATGCCAACGCCCTCAGGTGATTGGACACTGGCAAAAAAGCTGCTGGGACACCCCATATACAACCCTTCCCACTCCCAGCTGGGACATCCCCTATACAACCCCTCCCACTCCCAGCATGGACATCCCCTATATAACCCCTCCCAATCCCAGCATGGACATCCCCTATATAACCCCTCCCACTCCCAGCATGGACATCCCCTATATAACCCCTCCCACTCCCAGCATGGACATTCTCTATATAACCCTCCCACTCCCAGCATGGACATCCCCTATATAACCCCTCCCACTCCCAGCATGGACATTCTCTATATAACCCCTCCCACTCCCAGCTGGGACATCCCCTATATAACCCCTCCCACTCCCAGCATGGACATCCCCTATATAACCCCTCCCACTCCCAGCATGGACATCCCCTATATAACCCCTCCCACTCCCAGCATGGACATCCTCTATATAACCCCTCCCACTCACAGCTGGGACATCCTCTATATAACCCCTCCCACTCACAGCTGGGACAGCCCCTATATAACCCCTCCCACTCCCAGCTGGGACAGCCCCTATATAACCCCTCCCACTCCCAGCATGGACATCTTCTATATAACCCCTCCCACTCCCAGCATGGACATCTTCTATATAACCCCTCCCACTCCCAGCTGGGACATCCTCTATATAACCCCTCCCACTCCCAGGTGGGACAGCCCCTATATAACCCCTCCCACTCCCAGCCGGGACATCCCCTATATAACCCCTCCCACTCCCAGCTGGGACATCCTCTATATAACGCCTCCCACTCCCAGTAGGGACATCCCCTAAATAACCCCTCCCACTTACAGCAGGGACATTCCATATATATCCCTCCCACTCCAAATGTCCCTATATTGCCCCTCCCCATGCCCAGCAAGGACTTCCCCATATAACCCCTCCCACTCCAAACAGAGACATCCCCTATATAACCCCTCCCACTCCCAGCAGGGAGATCCCCCTATGTAACCCCTCCCACTCCCAGCATGGACATCCTCTATATAACCCCTCCCACTCACAGCATGGACATCCTCTATATAACCCTCCCACTCACAGCTGGGACATCCTCTATATAACCCCTCCCACTCCCAGCTGGGACAGCCCCTATATAACCCCTCCCACTCCCAGCTGGGACATCCTCTATATAACCCCTCCCACTCCCAGCATGGACATCCTCTATATAACCCCTCCCACTCCCAGCATGGACATCTTCTATATAACCCCTCCCACTCCCAGCTGGGACATCCTCTATATAACCCCTCCCACTCCCAGCTGGGACATCCTCTATATAACCCCTCCCACTCCCAGGTGGGACAGCCCCTATATAACCCCTCCCACTCCCAGCCGGGACATCCCCTATATAACCCCTCCCACTCCCAGCTGGGACATCCTCTATATAACGCCTCCCACTCCCAGTAGGGACATCCCCTAAATAACCCCTCCCACTTTACAGCAGGGACATTCCAATATATATCCCCTCCCACTCCAAATGTCCCTATATTGCCCCTCCCATGCCCAGCAAGGACTTCCCCATATAACCCCTCCCACTCCAAACAGAGACATCCCCTATATAACCCCTCCCACTCCCAGCAGGGAGATCCCCCTATGTAACCCCTCCCACTCCCAGCAGGGAGATCCCCCTATGTAACCCCTCCCACTCCCAGCAGGGAGATCCCCCTATGTAACCCCTCCCACTCCCAGCAGGGAGATCTCCCTATGTAACCATGCTTTGTGTATTTCTCCCAGATCTGTGCAGCCATCCAGTGTGAGACTTCCTGTAATAAAGACGCCCACTGCTGCCCTCTCTCCTTGTGCAGAGGGGCTGGTCTTGTCTCTGACCCTCCTATAGTTTTCTGTAGTGGGTGGAGCCTGCTGGCCCCTCCCACAGCTCATCTCTCTCTCTCCTTGTGCAGGGGGGGCTGGGTCTTGTCTCCGCCCCCTCCTGTAGTTTTCTGTAGTGGGTGGAGCCTGCTGGCCCCTCCCACAGCTCAGCTCTCTCTCATTGTGCAGGTGGACTGGTCTTGTCTCCGCCCCCTCCTGTAGTTTTCTGTAGTGGGTGGAGCCTACTGGCACAGTGATGATGTCACTGTTACTTTCTCAGGGTAATATCTGGGTTAGCGAAGGCTTTTGGTGGATTTGAGGAATATATTTGGATGGAAGTTTTTCGGGTTGGTAATTATCCGGAATCCATTGGCGTTGTCGGGATTATTATTTTCTCACCTCTAATAATAGAGGATGGGAGGAGACCTGTAGCTGTGGCGCAGTACACAGAGAACGCCCCCCCCCCCCCCCTCCATGGTATTAGAAAGACTCTGAGATATAGAGGAGGGAATTCCTAGATAGGTTGTTGAACGGCTGCCAATGACCACAACGCATGAATTTCAGCGATTTCTCCGGAATTGTTCCGCTCTGCAGCTGCTTTCATTTCTCCTGACAGGTTTGTAAGTTCCCTTCAGACAAGTCGGATCACATCCCCATTACAACACCCAATTCCCTAACGGGAGCGATATTCTGGGGGTCTGCGCCGGAGCACAACCACCTACTGTTACCGCCCATTAAAGGAGCGCTCCACCTTCCACGAGTTGTTCCGGAGCCGGGGACGCCGCCCAGGTCTTGTGTTCTGTGGTGCAGATCGGCCAATCGCCATCGCTAATACGCCTTCTGCTCTGCCGATCGCTCGCTATTGGCTTAGGGCCTATTCACATCATCACGTCCTATGTGCATTAAAACGCAGGATCGCGGCGTTGTACAAACGCACAAAAAACAAGTCACCATGATCTGTGAAGTGATTTCCATCAGTACGCCGTGCGGGAGCTTACCGCGCCGCATTAGAGGGCCATGCGTTGTGTTACAGTTCAATGCACTGCATTAGAGGGCCATGCGTTGTATTACAGTTCAATGCGCTGCATTAGAGGGCCATGCTTTGTATTACAGTTCAATGCGCTGCATTAGAGGGCCATGCGTTGTATTACAGTTCAATGCGCTGCATTAGAGGGCATGCGTTGTATTACAGTTCAATGCGCTGCATTAGAGGGCCATGCGTTGTATTACAGTTCAATGCGCTGCATTAGAGGGCCATGCGTTGTATTACAGTTCAATGCGCTGCATTAGAGGGCCATGCGTTGTGTTACAGTTCAATGCGCTGCATTAGAGGGCCATGCGTTGTATTACAGTTCAATGCGCTGCATTAGAGGGCCATGCGTTGTATTACAGTTCAATGCGCTGCATTAGAGGGCCATGCGTTGTTATAGTTCAATACGTTTCGTTAGAGGGCCATGCGTTGTGTTACAGTCCAGTGCGCTGCATTAGAGGGCCATGCATTGTTATAGTTCAATGCGTTTCGTTAGAGGGCCATGCATTGTTATAGTTCAATGCGTTTCGTTAGAGGGCCATGCGTTGTGTTACAGTCAGTGCGCTGCATTAGAGGGCCATGCGTTGTGTTACAGTCCAGTGCGCTGCATTAGAGGGCCATGCGTTGTGTTACAGTCCAGTGCGCTGCATTCGAGGGCCATGCGTTGTGTTAGAATTCAGTGTGTTGCGTTGTGGGGCTCATTCACAATAGTGGTAAACCCCCACAGTTGAAATGTGTTTTTTACTGCCCCCCCCCAGCAGTGGCCAGGAGTGTACACATGCTGCGGCCATAATGCTTCATGGCTGCGGCAGGAATGATCCCGTTTTTGGTGGGTGTAGCGCCTGCGGAGCGTGACCCACTGAGGTGAACGCGGAGCGGCACACTGGTGCAGATTTCAAAAGGTTAAAGCAGACGGTCTAGAGGCGGCACAGCTAGTGCTCCCTGAAGAGGGATCCAAATGTGGATCGCTCTTCAGAAGCCAATCCTTGTGTGGATGAGCATTGTGATCCCGCCATGGAAGTCCTTGTTCAGGCACTTCCTGTTATAGGGTGACAACGCTCTGTCCTTGTCTCCCGGTTGTGCCCCTGCGTTGTCACCCTCACAACACACATGACACAGGCAGGGGCCACTGTTGTCACCATCAGGACACCACCAACCCCCCCCCCCCCTGAGAAATGCCGTGCAGCCAGCGCTGGGGTGTATAGCGACAGGAAGTGGTTGCAAAGAGACCACAGGAGATCAGCAGCGCAAAGGATGAGAGAAGACGCGCGGAAAGCAGCTTTAGCTGTCGGAGTTCCACTTCTACTCTTTGGACACTTTAAAAATGATAAAAAAAGCTCATTAACCCCGTAATGTCTGCCGTGTTCTGAGGTTTTCAAAGAATATACATAAACAAAGCGAAATAAAAATAGAAAAAAAAAAAAAAGCAGAAAGAAAGATTTCCAAACAAAATATTTCAAAAACATGTCAAAAAAATCGGATGTGCGTTTTCTTCCGTTGTGCCGCCGGCGATGGATTTAATTTTATTCTCGGATAATTAAATTTGCTGATATTTTTTTTTCTTTTCATTAATTGTGAGAAATGTAACATTAGCTGTGAGATCCTCTGTCAGCGCGCTGGGCGGCGGCACGCCGGCTTTCATTTGGAAATCATTATTTTTTTTTTATTTTTTTTTTTGCACCCTGATATTTCTGCACTGTAATATTCATGAAGTCACATGCCGGATGGAGCTGTGACAGTCTCGTGTTGCGGGACCTCCCCCCCCCCCCACCCCCTCACCCCAATCAGCTTTTTATTTGTCTGACAAAAGGGGTCCCAGAAAGTTAACGATTTGATAATTTGCCAAGCGGCACTTTGGGCGCCGTTCTTATCGGACATGTGTATTCTGCAATGAAAGGGATTGAAATGAGTTGATGGTAAAGTGCGGGATGGAGCCAATCGTATTCCAGCATTTCTTCTCATTTCCCGATACACAAATCCCGCAGAATTTTTTTGAGTGCTATAACAGGTGAATACGTCCTTTAATTCAAGCAGACTCCGCCCACCGCGCACCTATCCTTCATCGCAGATTGACACGGAAGGTTTGTGTCCTCTGAAACCTACCCCTCCCCCACCACCCTGGAAATTAACGGAGCGAAACAAAATTTACGTTTGTAGCGAATTGTTGGCCCAAAATGTTGCTGAAAATGCTACAAAGTTGCTTGTTGTGAAAAGCAGGAAATAAAAATATCCTGCCAATATAATCAATATCCAAAAAATGATACATTATCGCTTAAATCCTCCATAGGCCAGGGGGTGTTAGGAGGGTACATGGGGGGATTGTCTATATGATAGATAATGTATCAATATTATTATTTTTGTTATTTTAGTTTCTATTATTATTATTTTATGTTGTGTATTGTTATTATTATATTTTGTTACATAGTCTGGTTGAAAAAAGTCCATCTAGTTCTTCGTATTAGTTATTATTATTATTATTTTATGTTATTGTTAATAATGATATTAATAATAATCATAATAATAAAATAATCATACTAATATATCTTGTTATTTTTTTGTTGTTGCTATTATTATTGTTATGATTATGATTAATATTATTATATAATATTATTATTCATATTATTTATTATCATTATGAATAATATGAATTATTATTTTATTTTGATAATATATTATTTTTTTTGCTATTATAATTAGTATTATTATTAATATTATTTTATAATATTATTCATATTTATTATTAATAATATGAATTATTATGTATTCATATTATTCACTAAAAATTATTCACATGATATTATTATTCATATTAATCATATTTTTATTATTCATATCCATATTATTATTATCTTATTTTGCTATTATTAAAAATATATTTTTATTCTTATTTTGTTATTGTATAAAAAAATTGCTTTAGGGCCGGTTTACACCATGAATGGCGCAGGAACACGCTGTGCGCTCTGGTTTGCGATTCACTTGCAATCCAGGTGCAGTACAAATTCGGCCCAATCATTAGAAAGGGCTGAAATTGCGCCGGATCGCGCCAAGCTGCGCATGCGCTACTACGTTAAAAAAACGCACAGCTACCTTGTGATCCTGCGCAGACAAATGTGCTGCGTTTTGCGACCTGCATTTTGGTGTGTAATTTTGGCAGCTGCGGTGTTTTTTTTTTAATGAGGTGTGGGAAAACGCGCACGGAGCATGCGTCATGACAACCAGGACAGGCGGGGACCCAACTGCTGCTTTCAGTTTGGAATTTGGGGCTCATTCGCACCGGACGCGTTGGGCTGCGTCGTTCCACACCTTTTTGGCCGCCGTCACCTGAATGAGATACATTTTCCGGGCAGAAGACTGGAAATAAGGCGTCAGATTGGGCGTTCCTCGTCCTCCATCTTGGGATCTGCTCATGTATTGGCGGTAATTTTACTAATGAGTTTTCAGGCGTTAAATAAAACATTTGAACACGCCAACATAGAAACCTGTTTTAAAATTTAAAGTATTTCTCTTTTTTTTTTCCCCCCTTTTTTGAGTCGGTGTTATTAATGCATTGACTGTGAAATAAAGCGCTGTTGTAATCAATAAAATAAGACGAAATCTGCTTTTATGCGTTCCCCTGACAATAAGTATAAGCTGGAAACGCATTGATGTGGAAGAGGATTAATGCAGGAAAATGACATAAATTATTGAAAGGAGATTTTTTTGATTTTTTTTTTCTTTTCAAACCAACAAATTATGATTAATTGAAGAAGTGCGCCGAGAAAAAAAAACAGAAATTAGGCCTTGCGTTCGCCGGGCTGAAAGTCTTTGATAGTTGTCTGTACCCGATGTTCTATTAAATACTGATATTAAAGCACAACGCGTTGGAGGAAGGTCTGTGCGGCGGCGCGTCTCCCAGCACGGCGAGGGTTAATCTGTAGAGGTCTGTGTGACGCTTGTGAAGTAGAATGTTCAAAATTTTTATATGGAGGGCCGAGTGGGAGATGTTCTTCCTGCCAGATTCCAGCGCAAGACAGGACTTAAAGGCCAACCCCCCCCCCCCCAACCCACAGTTTAGTTTTATGTAATTGCTAACAAGTTAAATCCAGTGGTGACATCTCCAGCCAGAATCTCTGACTACCTGCTTGTGGGAGGGGCAGAGACACAAACTACTGCAGGGAACCTCCCCATTGTGGGAGGGGCAGAGACACAAACTACTGCAGGGAACCTCCCCATTGTGGGAGGGGCAGAGACACAAACTACTGCAGGGAACCTCCCCATTGTGGGAGGGGCAGAGACACAAACTACTGCAGGGAACCTCCTCATTGTGGGAGGGGCAGAGACACAAACTACTGCAGGGAACCTCCTCATTGTGGGAGGGGCAGAGACACAAACTACTGCAGGGAACCTCCTCATTGTGGGAGGGGCAGAGACACAAACTACTGCAGGGAAATCTCCTCATTGTGGGAGGAGCAGAGACGCAAACTACTGCAGGTAAATCTCCCCATTGTGGGAGGGGCAGAGACACAAAGTACTGCAGGAAATCTCACCATTGTGGGAGGGGCAGAGGCACAAACTACTACAGGGAAATCTCCCCATTGTGGGAAGGGCAGAGACACAAACTACTGCAGGAAATCTCACCATTGTGGGAGGAGCAGAGACGCAACCTACTGGGGGAAACCTCCCCATTGTGGGAGGGGCAGAGACACAAACTACTGCAGGAAATCTTCCCATTGTGGGAAGGGCAGAGACACAAACTACTACAGGGAAATCTCCCCATTGTGGGAGGGGCAGAGACACAAACTACTGCAGGAAATCTCACCATTGTGTTCCATAGACACCCCCCAGCTATCTACACCCCCCCCCCTCTATTTGCCACATTAATCATGTTTTATGACGCTGATTTCCTGCTTGGCCGCACTGACTCCATCTTGTCTCGTTTCCAGGAGGATGTCGTCCAAGCCGGCCACCTCTCCGTTCACCTGTAAAGCGGATGGAGATGAGGAGATGACCGGAGAGCTGGCCTCGAGGGAGAATGATGACAACGATGAAATGCACCACCTCCCCCACCTGCCGCTGCACTCCCTCCTACACAACAAACCTCACCCCGAGGAGCTCTCCACCCTCGTCACAAGCATGCAGCCCGACGTTGACTGGGACAGTATGATGTCACAGCATAGAATGGTCAGTCCTGGCGCTCTATGTCTATCTGGTGGGTGGGGCTTCAACATCCTAATTTAAATAAGCTTTTAGATGCATATAGGGAGCTCAGCCCTCCGGCTTAGGGTACAGGGTACCGGCTTTGGGTACAGACATTCCTATAACACCCCGCCTACCCAACCCCCTTCAGTCGGTGATCTGGGAACCCCAGTTTCTGATGCTGGAAAGAAGTTCCCAGACACACCCCTTTCAGTCTCCTCTCTGTCTCCAACATACAGAAAGAATTGCCACCAATCAGATTCAGACCTACCTTGGAGGTGTGACACTGATTGGATGGACTTGGGACGTTGACCCGCTCATTGCCCATGTAAGGAGCTCTCTGGAATCTGGCTGGGGGGGTGGGGTCGGGGGGTTACAGAAAAAGCGGGGAGCTAAGTCTGACTTTATCACTGCTGCAGTGTGTGCTGGACAACATTCACTGATTAGTGTCACCACATTCCTCTATCACTCTTTAATCTGCGACGATTCAGCTTGTGATGTGAGAGCCCCACAAATTGTGGACGGGAGAATTAACGTTCGTGTGACGCAAAGATGGCGCATGTTCCAACGCAGCGCTCAATGCCGCTAAAAACTCTGGCGTGATTTACTTCCCTGAATCCTAACCCCTCCCCCACCCTAATTCCAACCAGTAGTTATTGATACATATTATCAGTAGATTGTTACATCATCTTCATTTATTAGATTGGAGGTATAAATTGGCACTCGCCGTTCACATCTCCAAGCTCCGCCCTCCGCGTTCCTCTCTGTATACAGACGCAGCTCTCACCATGACCGCCGGTGACAATAGATTTCAATCTTGTAACGCATTCACAGTCTGAAAAGTGATGTCATCGGATGACCTCATCCTCGCTGTGAATCTTCCTGCTGACATCGCTGATTAATGGCGACCCGAAGTCCTGATTAATGGAAAGTCCAACACATGCCACCATCCTGTCCGTCATTCATGGAGGAGGGGAGGGGGTGTCAGACCTGAGACTGGGGCATCCGTTATATGTCACATCTGACACCACCCGATGACAGGCCGATCCGCCAACCAATAATTCTCCATAATAATCAAGTTCCCGGGTCTGTACACCCGCTGTGCCCATTATGAGGGGTTCTCACCATCCCTGTGCTGAGTTCCCGGGTCTGTACACCCGCTGTGCCCATTATGAGGGGTTCCCACCATCCCTGTGCTGAGTTCCCGGGTCTGTACACCCGCTGTGCCCATTATGAGGGGTTCCCACCATCCCTGTGCTGAGTTCCCGGGTCTCTACACCCGCTGTGCCCATTATGAGGGGTTCCCACCATCCCTGTGCTGAGTTCCCGTGTCTGTACACCCGCTGTGCCCATTATGAGGGGTTCCCACCATCCCTGTGCTGAGTTCCCGTGTCTGTACACCCGCTGTGCCCATTATGAGGGGTTCCCACCATCCCTGTGCTGAGTTCCCGGGTCTGTACACCCGCTGTGCCCATTATGAGGGGTTCCCACCATCCCTGTGCTGAGTTCCCGGGTCTGTACACCTGCTGTGCCCATTATGAGGGGTTCCCACCATCCCTGTGCTGAGTTCCCGTGTCTGTACACCCGCTGTGCCCATTATGAGGGGTTCTCACCATCCCTGTGCTGAGTTCCCGGGTCTGTACACCCGCTGTGCCCATTATGAGGGGTTCTCACCATCCCTGTGCTGAGTTCCCGGGTCTGTACACCCGCTGTGCCCATTATGAGGGGTTCCCACCATCCCTGTGCTGAGTTCCCTGGACTAGGTGATGATCAATGATGGCAATTGATCTTTATTACTTCTGAATAGGAAATATTGTGAACCAATAAGAGATCCTGATCACCAATTGCCCCCATTGGTGGAGCTCGGGGCACTTCCTTCCAATTGGTCACCTCACAGGATGAAGTCCTGACCTCAGACTCCGCCTATTCCATGGATGGGGTCACCATGGGGGGGCTGTTTGGGGGCCCCTCTGTGGTGTCGCACCTTCCAGACATACTTAGGACAATTCAATAATTAAGAATGTGACAGTTGTCACCTAAAGAGGAAATGAGAGGAAATCTTCCAATGGGGACACTTGTTCGTCTGACAACTAAAAGAGGATTTCCTTTCACAACAATAAAAAACTGAGAATGTTGCCCTTCCCCCGCTCCCTACAAAAGTAACAAAACCTCTTCTAGTGTAGAATGTATCACAATGTACTTCTATTGTGTCACAAAGTGTCGCTGACTTTTCCTGAAGTCTCCGGTTGGGGATCGCCCCGTCTCCCCAATGAGGGGTCCCGCGTATTCCGCGTGCGCTGAGCAGCCAGAACGTTTGTACTGAGCGCCCCGCTCCCCCTCCCAGCGGTGTACTTCTGCCGAGTAATAAAGAGATTTCACAAATCGGAGGGAGCAGCTGCCTCTGAATTACTCTCTCAGCGCCTTTTTTTTATTTGACAGAATCCCACAATTTGTTACCGCTGGAATTCCCGGCACACGGAGTTATTTTATCATCCAGCAAAACAATGCGAAACCTCTGACCCCTCCCCCCCCCATTCCCTCCGCACAACGGCGAGCGTTTAACCCCTTCAGAGCACCAATCCATGAACACACGCACGTCATCGCGCCTTTTATGTGCGTTGCATGAAGAAGCCGATTAATTTTAGACAGGCCGCGATGCGATATAGATGCCGCATGCCACGCTTAGCGCACCGCAACGCGCCGATTGTTCACATTCATGTTGTGTTACTGCATTGTGATACAAGTCAAAAAGAATGGCAACCCAGTGCGCCGCAGTGCGAGTTTCTGGGCGTTTGTACAGCAAAATGCGCATTTTAAAGTTCGTTTGCACAACACTGACTGTGAACGGGCCGTAAGGCCAGGTTCATACCTCGTGCGTGTCAGGAACGCGTCCAAACGGCGCACTTTCCCAACGCACACAGAAACACGCATTGCACTTCAGCAGACGATCGCTCACAGCACTGCAGGTTCACGGAGAAATCATTCCCGCCACCGCGATCCGGCTGAAGGATCCCGGCTCTGACCCTGCAGGACCTGAGATGTCAGACACTATGATGTCATACTCCGCGCTGACACTAATTACGGGTCTAGAGTAGGAGCGAATGTGATTTTCACCAGACGTTCCTAATCACACTGATCTGGAGGATTCACCTGCAGAGAAAGTTCGCTGTCTTGGGGAGTGTTACAGTGTGTGGAAAAAGTATTCGTACCCCTTGAAATTCCCCACATTTTGTCATGTTACAACCAAAAACGTAAATGTATTTTATTGGGATTTTATGTGATAGACCAACACAAAGTGTCACATAATTGTGAAGTGGAAGGAAAATGATAAATGATACAAAAAAATATGTGAAAAGTGTGTGTGGGGGGGGCATTTGTATTCAGCCCCCTTTACTCTGATACCCCTAACTAAAATCTAGTGGAACCAATTGTCTTCAGAAGTCACCTAATTAGTAAATAGAGTCCACCTGTGTGTCATGTAATCTCAGTATAAATACAGGTGTCCTGTGAAGCCCTCAGAGGTTTGTTAGAGAACCTTAGTGAACAAACAGCATCATGAAGGCCAAGGAACACACCAGACATACCAAGACATGGCTGTCCACCTAAACTGACCGGCCGGGCAAGGAGAGCATTCATCAGAGAAGAGCCAAGAGGTCCATGGTAACTCTGGAGGAGCTGCAGAGATCCACAGCTCAGGTGGGAGAATCTGTCCACAGGACAACTATTAGTCGTGTTCTCCACAAATCTGCCCTTTATGGAAGAGTGACAAGAAGAAAGACATTGGAGAAAGAAAGTCATAAGAAGTCCTGTTTGTAGTTTGTGAGAAGCCATGTGGAGGACACAGCAAACATGTGGAAGAAGGTGATCTGGTCACATGAGACCAAAATTCAACTTTATGGCCTAAAAGTAAAACGCTATGTGTGGGGGAAACTAACACTGCCCATCACCCTGAACACACCATCCCCACCGTGAAACATGGTGGTGGCAGCATCATGTGGTGGGGATGGTTTTCTTCAGCAGGGACAGGGAAGCTGGTCAGAGTTGATGGGAAGATGGATGAAGACAAATACAGGACAATCTTAGAAGAAAACCTGTTAGAGTCTACAAAAGACTTGAGACCGGGGCGGAGGTTCACCTTCCAGCAGGACAACGACCCGAAACATCCAGCCAGAGCTACAATGGAATGGTTTACATCAAAGCATATTCATGTGTTAGAATGGCCCAGTCACAGTCCAGACCTAAATCACATTGAGAATCTGTGGCCAGACTTGAAAATTGCTGTTCACAGACGCTCTCCATCCAATCTGACAGAGCTTGAGATATTTTACAAAGAAGAATGGGCAGAAATGTCCTCTCTAGATGTGCAAAGCTGGTAGAGACATCCCCAAAAAGACTTGTAGAGAAAGGGGGTTCTACAAAGTATGGACTCCGGGGGGCGCCATACAAATGCCCCCCCCCCACACTTTTCACATATTTATTTGTATCATTTATTATTTTCCTTCCACTTCACAATTATGTGACACTTTGTGTTGGTCTATCACATAAAATCCCAATAAAATACATTTACGTTTTTGGTTGTAAAATAAGAAGATGTGGAGAATTTCAAGGGGTATGAATACTTTTTCAAGGCGCTGTAGGTTTGGAATTCACATCTTTGCTGCTCCCCAACTTCAGGAAAAAGCAGTGAAAGTGTTAATGTGGTGATGTTGGTGGCTCCGCCTCCCCCGCGTATTCGGGGGGTCACTTCGGATGGAATGTTTATCAGCTGAATTCCCTTAAACAAAACACTTGGATAGTTTGTATCCGACGGGAAGAGGATTTTGTGATCAGAACAGACAATCACTTCCAAATCGCTTTCACTTTCGCAGTGATTGAACAATGGCGGCATTTTATGAACCCAAAATGTGTTGCGCTGTTCCTTTTATAGCGTGATACACATACAGATGATTCAAAAATAAATTCTAAATCGATTATCAATAAAATGTCAAAAATTCCGTTTACAGAGAGTGGATAGTGAGAAAATCATCCCCAAAACTTACAAAAACAGCACTTTTCAGGTGCCGACACATTAATCCATCAAAACTAGAACAACAAGCGGTGTTTGTGGATAGTGATCGATCGATCTCATACATATCTTTTATGTGACAGCTTGAAGTAGTAATCTAAGCGTTTCGCCTTTATCTGGCTTCATCAGGAGGCAATTTTTATACAGCAGCTGTATAAAAAAAAGCACATATTGTGATGATAATATTAAACAAGCATGCTAAAAAATGTTTAATATTCTCATCTTCCAACCAGTCTGGTGAAGACCCTTTTCTGTGACACCCCCCCCATGTACAAAGCCAGCTCCATAAAGACATGGTGTGACCAGTTTGGTGTGGAGGAACTCAAAATGTCCTGTACAGAGCCCTGACCTCAACCCTACTTTTGGAAGACTCTTGATATAAGGTCTTCTTATCCAACATCAGTACCTGCCCTTAACCCTGGGGAACACCTTAGGGATGAGGTCGTCTCATCTCAAAGGTGTTTAGTAGGTTTGAGGTCATGGAGGAACTTGGGTGTCCTGCACAGAACCCTGACCTCAACCCTACTGAACACCTTTGGGATGAGTTGGAACATTGATGGTGAGCAAGTTCAAAGTGGGCACACAAACCAGGTCTTCTCATCCAACATCAGTACATGACCTCACTAATGGCCACAGACACCCTCCAAAATCTTATGGAAAGTCTCCCCAGAAGAGTGGAGGATGTTGTAGCCATAAAGGGGGCAAATCCATTTTAATGATCATTGCTGAAGGGGTACTCCATATTAATGGTCATGAGTGGAGAGAAGGCAATCTTATATTAATGACTATGGCTTCGGAATGCGAAGCTCCTACATGAGTTCCCGGGTCTGTACCCCCCGCTGTGCCCATTATGAGGGGTTCCCACCATCCCTGTGCTGAGTTCCTGGGTCTGTACCCCCGCTGTGCCCATTATGAGGGGTTCCCACCATCCCTGTGCTGAGTTCCCGGGTCTGTACACCCGCTGTGCCCATTATGAGGGGTTCCCACCATCCCTGTGCTGAGTTCCTGGGTCTGTACCCCCGCTGTGCCCATTATGAGGGGTTCCCACCATCCCTGTGCTGAGTTCTCGGGTCTGTACACCCGCTGTGCCCATTATGAGGGGTTCCCACCATCCCTGTGCTGAGTTCCTGGGTCTGTACCCCCGCTGTGCCCATTATGAGGGGTTCCCACCATCCCTGTGCTGAGTTCTCGGGTCTGTACACCCGCTGTGCCCATTATGAGGGGTTCCCACCATCCCTGTGCTGAGTTCTCGGGTCTGTACACCCGCTGTGCCCATTATGAGGGGTTCCCACCATCCCTGTGCTGAGTTCCTGGGTCTGTACCCCCGCTGTGCCCATTATGAGGGGTTCCCACCATCCCTGTGCTGAGTTCTCGGGTCTGTACACCCGCTGTGCCCATTATGAGGGGTTCCCACCATCCCTGTGCTGAGTTCCCGGGTCTGTACACCCGCTGTGCCCATTATGAGGGGTTCCCACCATCCCTGTGCTGAGTTCCTGGGTCTGTACCCCCGCTGTGCCCATTATGAGGGGTTCCCACCATCCCTGTGCTGAGTTCTCGGGTCTGTACACCCGCTGTGCCCATTATGAGGGGTTCCCACCATCCCTGTGCTGAGTTCCCGGGTCTGTACACCCGCTGTGCCCATTATGAGGGGTTCCCACCATCCCTGTGCTGAGTTCTCGGGTCTGTACACCCGCTGTGCCCATTATGAGGGGTTCCCACCATCCCTGTGCTGAGTTCCTGGGTCTGTACACCCGCTGTGCCCATTATGAGGGGTTCCCACCATCCCTGTGCTGAGTTCTCGGGTCTGTACACCCGCTGTGCCCATTATGAGGGCTCCTCACCATCCCTGTGCTGAGTTCCCGGGTCTGTACACCCGCTGTGCCCATTATGAGGGGTTCTCACCATCCCTGTGCTGAGTTCCTGGGTCTGTACCCCCCGCTGTGTCCATTATGAGGGGTTCCCACCATCCCTGTGCTGAGTTCCTGGGTCTGTACCCCCGCTGTGCCCATTATGAGGGGTTCCCACCATCCCTGTGCTGAGTTCTCGGGTCTGTACACCCGCTGTGCCCATTATGAGGGGTTCCCACCATCCCTGTGCTGAGTTCCCGGGTCTGTACACCCGCTGTGCCCATTATGAGGGGTTCCCACCATCCCTGTGCTGAGTTCTCGGGTCTGTACACCCGCTGTGCCCATTATGAGGGGTTCCCACCATCCCTGTGCTGAGTTCCTGGGTCTGTACCCCCGCTGTGCCCATTATGAGGGGTTCCCACCATCCCTGTGCTGAGTTCCCGGGTCTGTACACCCGCTGTGCCCATTATGAGGGGTTCCCACCATCCCTGTGCTGAGTTCCTGGGTCTGTACCCCCGCTGTGCCCATTATGAGGGGTTCCCACCATCCCTGTGCTGAGTTCTCGGGTCTGTACACCCGCTGTGCCCATTATGAGGGGTTCCCACCATCCCTGTGCTGAGTTCCTGGGTCTGTACCCCCGCTGTGCCCATTATGAGGGGTTCCCACCATCCCTGTGCTGAGTTCTCGGGTCTGTACACCCGCTGTGCCCATTATGAGGGGTTCCCACCATCCCTGTGCTGAGTTCTCGGGTCTGTACACCCGCTGTGCCCATTATGAGGGGTTCCCACCATCCCTGTGCTGAGTTCCTGGGTCTGTACCCCCGCTGTGCCCATTATGAGGGGTTCCCACCATCCCTGTGCTGAGTTCTCGGGTCTGTACACCCGCTGTGCCCATTATGAGGGGTTCCCACCATCCCTGTGCTGAGTTCCCGGGTCTGTACACCCGCTGTGCCCATTATGAGGGGTTCCCACCATCCCTGTGCTGAGTTCCTGGGTCTGTACCCCCGCTGTGCCCATTATGAGGGGTTCCCACCATCCCTGTGCTGAGTTCTCGGGTCTGTACACCCGCTGTGCCCATTATGAGGGGTTCCCACCATCCCTGTGCTGAGTTCCCGGGTCTGTACACCCGCTGTGCCCATTATGAGGGGTTCCCACCATCCCTGTGCTGAGTTCTCGGGTCTGTACACCCGCTGTGCCCATTATGAGGGGTTCCCACCATCCCTGTGCTGAGTTCCTGGGTCTGTACACCCGCTGTGCCCATTATGAGGGGTTCCCACCATCCCTGTGCTGAGTTCTCGGGTCTGTACACCCGCTGTGCCCATTATGAGGGCTCCTCACCATCCCTGTGCTGAGTTCCCGGGTCTGTACACCCGCTGTGCCCATTATGAGGGGTTCTCACCATCCCTGTGCTGAGTTCCTGGGTCTGTACCCCCCGCTGTGTCCATTATGAGGGGTTCCCACCATCCCTGTGCTGAGTTCCTGGGTCTGTACCCCCGCTGTGCCCATTATGAGGGGTTCCCACCATCCCTGTGCTGAGTTCTCGGGTCTGTACACCCGCTGTGCCCATTATGAGGGGTTCCCACCATCCCTGTGCTGAGTTCTCGGGTCTGTACACCCGCTGTGCCCATTATGAGGGGTTCCCACCATCCCTGTGCTGAGTTCCTGGGTCTGTATCCCCGCTGTGCCCATTATGAGGGGTTCCCACCATCCCTGTGCTGAGTTCCTGGGTCTGTATCCCCGCTGTGCCCATTATGAGGGGTTCCCACCATCCCTGTGCTGAGTTCTCGGGTCTGTACACCCGCTGTGCCCATTATGAGGGGTTCCCACCATCCCTGTGCTGAGTTCTCGGGTCTGTACACCCGCTGTGCCCATTATGAGGGGTTCCCACCATCCCTGTGTTGAGTTCCTGGGTCTGTACACCCGCTGTGCCCATTATGAGGGGTTCCCACCATCCCTGTTGGGTTTATAATGTATGTTATAATACAGAGTGTGTGCCAAGGACACCCCAAGGTGGGCGGGAACTCTGGGAAGGGAGGAGAGCAGTTGGATTAGTAAAGTGAAGAGTATTGTGAAGGTTTCTCTGGAGGTCTCATCTCCTCCACCCAGAACTAAATCCCCACTTTCCTGGTGTCCTCACATCTGTCGCCACAACCGAATTCGCTCTCTAAGATTTGGTGCCATGGCCAAAAATCTACACATCCCCTCCCCCAGACTGCGCTCAGATCCGGAACGCCTCGCTACATTTCGCATCAGTTTGTGAATCTGCAGAAAATAATCACCGAAATCCGGGAAAAACAAACACGTTCCGATGTTCAGCTTTGATTCATCTGATGTAATTTGTTCGGCCAATTAGATGATCAATTCGTACTCCGTTGTGTAAACGACCCCTCTTCCCTACGTGGCGTCTCCCGCGCCTCATCCGCCTCCAATTCCCGGGACGGCCGGCCCGCTTTTTACATACACGGCGCAAAAAAAGTAAATATCGCGCTCCTTCTTCAGATCCGTCGCCATTCTTCAAACATTTATATTTTGGGATAAAAGCATTAATAAGAGGAAAAAAAAAAGAAAAAGAAGTTGGCGCTTAATATTCACGGGAAGGCGCCACACAAAAGCTGATTATCATTTCCAATCTAATGGCGGATTTCTTGGAGAGAGACGACTATTAGCAGCAGAAGACGCTTTTAATTTGATCTTTTTTTTCTCTCGTCCTTCTTAATTGATGGTGTATGTAAGTGATCAAAGTTGGCTGATTTGCATAGCGCTCTACATCAAACACTCCAACATTCTCTGGGGTCCTCATGAAACACTTGCCACTGCAAAACAGAGCGAGCGCCAACGGGGGGGACAGCGCTCGGGGGGCTGGCGGAGCCCCCAAATCCTGCAACCCGCGCGCCGCTTTTAACGCTGACGGCGCCGGTTTTGGTTGTGCGATCTGCCAGATTCCTGTGTTGTTTTTTTTTTAAATTTATTGGTTGTACAATTCTGCCCTCCTCGACTTTTATATTTTACTCCGCCCCTCCCCCTTCGTAGAGTTCATTTCTAGCCTCCTCATCCCGCCCACTGCGCCAATTGTTAAGCCGATGTCCGATGTACCGGCTCCTCTCCGGCACCGGCACGGCTTACCCTGATTTCACTGCACACTGTGAGCTTCTCACAGGGAGAGCCCATCTCTGGTTCCTGCCTGGAAGGCATCCAGCATCATCCAGCCCTCCTCAACCTGACTGTCCCTGGCCCCGCCCCTTTCAAGTGTGGAGGCTCAGCAACATGTGTTTGTTTGGGCAGGGCAGACATCAGAAATTTTGGGGCCCCTTTTCACGGCTTTAGGGCTGGGCCCCCCCTGGGCCTGACCCCTTTACATCAGGGTTTACCCCTTTCATTAGGGTCCCCAAAGTTCCTTACATCTGGGTCCCCAGTGTCCCTTCTCCTCTCCTTAAATCGGGGTCCCCAGAGTCATCATCCCCTTACATCAGGGTCCTAAGGGTCCCTTCTCCTTAAATCCGGGTCCCCACAGTCATCGCCCCCTTACATCAGGGTCAAGAGTCTCTTCTCCTTAAATCAGGGTCCCCAGAGTCATCGCCCCCTTACATCAGGGCCACAAGAGCCCCCTCTCCTTTCTTCAGGGTCCCCAGAGTCATCGCCCCTTTACATCAGGGTCCTAAGAGTCCCTTCTCCTTAAATCAGGGTCCCCAGAGTCATCGCCCCCTTACATCAGGGCCCCAAGAGCCCCCTCTCCTTTCTTCAGGGTCCCCAGAGTCATCGCCCCTTTACATCAGGGTCCTAAGAGTCCCTTCTCCTTAAATCAGGGTCCCCAGAGTCATCGCCCCCTTACATCAGGGCCCCAAGAGCCCCCTCTCCTTTCTTCAGGGTCCCCAGAGTCATCGCCCCTTTACATCAGGGTCCTAAGAGTCCCTTCTCCTTAAATCAGGGTCCCCAGAGTCATCGCCCCCTTACATCAGGGCCCCAAGAGCCCCCTCTCCTTTCTTCAGGGTCCCCAGAGTCATCGCCTCCTTAAATCAGGGTCCCCAGAGTCATCGCCCCTTTGCATCGGGATCAAGAGTCTCTTCTCCTCAAATCGGGGTCCCCAGAGTCATCACCCCTTTACATCAGGATCCCAAAAGTCCCCTCTCCTTTCATCAGGGTCCCCAGAGTCAGTGCCCCCTTACATCAGGATCAATAGTCTCTTCTCCTTAAATCAGGGTCCTCAGAGTCCCCCCTCCTAAATAAGGGTCTCCAGAGTTCATCCTTACATCAGAGACCCCATAACTCCCGTTACATCAGGGTCCGCCAGAGCCCCCCTCCTTAAATCAAGGTCCCAAGAGTACCCCATTACACCAGGGTCCCAAGAGTCCCTTCTCCTTTAATCAGGATCCCCAGAGTTCATCTTTACAGCAAAGATCTCATAGCCCCCCCCCCCTTACATCAGGGTCCTGCAGAGCCTCCTCCTTAAATCAGGGTCCCCAGAGTTCCGTCCCCCCCCCCCTTTACATCATGGCCCCCAGAGTTCCCCCTCCCTAAATTAGGGTCCCCAGAGCCCCCCTTTCATTAAGATCCCCAAGGTCACCCCCTTACATTGAGGTCCCCAGAGCCCCCTTACATCAGGAAAAGCAGAGCCCACTTACATCAGGGTCCCCAGAGCCCACTTACATCAGGGTCCCCAGAGCCCATTCCCTTTCATTAGGGTCCCCAGAGCCCATTCCCTTTCATTAGGGTCCCCAGAGCCCATTCCCTTTCATTAGGGTCCCCAGAGTTAGAAGGGAAGAGCGGAGCTGGGTAAGGAGAGTGGAGAGGTGTACGAGAATAGGGGGAGTGTTGTGAAGACCCCATCACTCACATCAGGCTCCGGTGAAAGCTGGAAGGCTGGGCAATGGCACCGTATAGGTTTGGAGGAGGAACTTCCTACTCCTCTGAATGCTGGGGCCAGGGGGAGGGGCAAGAATGTGATTGGTTGCTAGGACATGGGTGGTCCTAGCAACCAAACTCTAGCGCTGAGAACAGCGGGCGGCGGTGAATGCTGTCAGCTCTGATTGCGGCAGCAGAGACACCGACTGGGGATTTGGACATTTAAGGGGGGGAGGGGGGATTTGGACCCAGCAACAACTAGTTGGGTTGGGGTCTGTTCCCCTCTCTACATATGTAAGGGTCCCCCCTCCCCCCCCAGGGTGGTCTGTATGCAAATGTAGCCTAAGAACGCCCACTCCTCCAGACTGATATTTGCATAACTCCTCCCATGAGCCCGCCCACTGCTTATATCAGGACTGAGGGCTCTGGAGAGGAGTACTGAGGCCGGGGGCTGGGATGTTTTGGGGAAGTCATGTACAGCCCCCTGCCGGCCCCTCCCACCAGCCACGATCTGCCTGCATTACATAGAGAAACACAGAGACCCGGTGATGACATCATCCGGTTTAAAATAAGGAATGTAATGAGAATGGAGAGGTTTTATTTATGTCATATCAGGATTTGGGCAGGGAAGATGTAATATAAGCTTTAAAAATGTCTGTTGAGTTTTTATTTCTGTTTGTGATCCAGTTGTGGAGATTTCCCCTCACTTCCTGTCTCTGTGACCCCCATACAGGAAATGGGTGCAATGGTCACACAGAGAGAGCATTGATAACATTGTCAGTGACCGGCTCCAATCAATATTTGTGTGTTTTGTCTACTTTTATGTTGGAGAGATTTCTCATCATTTCCTGTCCAGACAGGAAGTGAAAGGGAATCCCCTAAATGGGGACACAGCAATCCAATCTAGACAGAGCGTCTGCCCCCCTCCCAATGTCAGGAGAAGGTCACCTAGAGCCCGGGGCCAACATGCCAAACTGCACCCCCCCCCTGTTATGTGTCAGCAAAAATCCCCCCCAAAAATTGAGCACTAATCTGCATGCTTCCCCCCTGAGCATAAATCCCAGGAGTACAAATCCCCCCTCCCAGCACAAATCTTTGCTCTCCATCCCCCAAATCCCCCCAACACAAATGCTGCTCCCCAAAAAAAGTCACCTACCCCTCAAATTTCCATCCAATAAATTTCCAAAAACACCCCCCCCCACTCCAAATCCCTCCTCCTAACACAAATCCCCCCTTCACTCCCCAAACAAAAATTTCCTCTGCTCGCATAATTCTCCTCCCCCCTTCACCATATCACCAATCTTCTCGCAGCTCCACCCCCCCCCCCCCACCTCACACGAAACCACAGCCCCCAGGGCAGTTGCCTCTCCTGCCCACCATTGTCCCAACCCTGATCCCTACTAACACGAATTCCCCCCTCCCAGCGCAAAACCCCCCCTTGCATAAATACCCCCCAATCATCCCTACTAGCACAAATTTGCTCCCCTGCGTAAACCCCCCACCCCCCCACCAGCACAAATCTTCTCTCTCTCCAAATCTTCCCCACAAAAAAAATCCCCCCTCCAAGCACAAATCTTCTCCCCACCCACTCCGAATCCCCCCTCCCAGCAGAGATTCTCCCCCTAATCCCCCCTCCCAGCAGAAATTATCCCCCTAATGCCCCTCCCAGCAGAGATTCTCCCCCTAATCCCCCCTCTCAGCAGAGATTCTCCCCCTAATCCCCCCTCTCAGCAGAGATTCTCCCCCTAATCCCCCCTCCCAGCAGAAATTATCCCCCTAATCCCCCCTCCCAGCAGAGATTCTCCCCCTAATCCCCCCTCCCAGCAGAAATTCTCCCCCTAATCCCCCCTCCCAGCAGAGATTCTCCCCCTAATCCCCCCTCCCAGCAGAGATTCTCCCCCTAATCCCCCCTCCCAGCAGAAATTCTCCCCCTAATCCCCCCTCCCAGCAGAGATTCTCCCCCTAATCCCCCCTCCCAGCAGAAATTCTCCCCCTAATCCCCCCTCCCAGCAGAAATTATCCCCCTAATCCCCCCTCCCAGCAGAGATTCTCCCCCTAATCCCCCCTCCCAGCAGAAATTCTCCCACTAATCCCCCTTTCCCAGCAGGAATTCCCCACATTCCCCCCTCCCAGCAGAAATTCTCCCCCTAATCCCCCCTCCCAGCAGAAATTCCCCCCTCAATCCCCCCTCCCAGCAGAAATCCCCCCTCAATCCCCCCTCCCAGTAGAAATCCCCCCTCCCAGCAGAAATTCTCCCCCCAATCCCCCCTCCCAGCAGAAATCCCCCCTCGATCCCCCCTCCCAGCAGAAATTCCCCACTCAATCCCCCCTCCCAGTAGAAATCCCCCCAATCCCCCCCCAGCAGAAATTCTCCCCCCAATCCCCCCTCCCAGCAGAAATTCTCCCCCCAATCCCCCCTCCCAGCAGAAATTCTCCCCCCAATCCCCCCTCCCAGCAGAAATTCTCCCCCCAATCCCCCCTCCCAGCAGAAATTCTCCCCCCAATCCCCCCTCCCAGCAGAAATTCTCCCCATTCCCCCCTCCCAGCAGAAATCCCCCCTCAATCCCCCCTCCCAGCAGAAACCTTTTTTCTCTCCAAATCTTCCCCTCAAAAAAATCACCCCTCCAAGCATAAATCCTTCACTCCTCAAATCTTCCCTCCAAGCAAAAATCCCCCCCCCCCCCACTCCCAGCAGAAATCCTCCTAGTACAGATTCCCTCCCCCCTCTACCATATTACCTCTTCTAGCACAAACCCCCCAAATTCCCCCTCCTAGCACAAATCCTCTTGCCCTCCCCCAACACAGTTCCCATCAAATCACCATTCCTAACCCCCAACCCCCCAATTTCCCCTCCTAGAACAATTCTCACCGCCTGACACCCCTCAAATTCCCCCTCCCAACACAAATCCCCCCCAATCTCCTTGAGGTGCCCCCCCCACCTCATATGATACCACAGCACCCCAGGGGCAGCTGTCCCCTTCTGCCCACCCCTTGTCCCTGGTGACAGCAGTCAGAGCTCAGACTGGGAAGAAGGTAAATGCTGGTTGTGGTAATAGTGATATAACAGCTCCAATGTTACCCTGTACATTGTTACATTGTTGCTGGATTGTGCGTCTGTTTTCGGCGATTTAATGCTAACGGCGATTTTTTATTTTTTTTTGTCTTGGCAGGACTCAGACAGCAATAAACTGCGCTCCCTCTATTCCTTCCGAACCACGTCTACCTCACCACACAAGCCTGACGAAGGAGCTCGCGATCGCAGCGATCTGATGACCAGTGTCAATTTCGGGACGCCAGAAAGACGCAAAGGCAGCCTGGCTGACGTGGTGGACACCCTGAAACAGAAGAAGCTGGAGGAAATGACGAGGACGGAACAAGAGGGTGAGCGCGGCAACGGCCAGGGGCGGGGATTACAACGCGGGTTACCATGGCAACGCCTCCTAGAAACACCAGGGTGACTGACATGTGTCGCGTTGGCATGGCGAAACTTTCCTTCTTGTAGGCTGAGCGGTTAGGGGAGTAGGAGGGGGGGGGGGGGGGGCGCCTGGCGCGGCTCTGGGCGGCCGATTCGCTCTTATCTGCCGTTTGTGGCGGCGGTTGGCGCGCCCGATCCGCACAGCCCGCGTCCAGCTGTACGATACCGGAGACGGTTAACCCTCGACAGGCGCTTGATTAGGGAGCGCGGCTCAGATAACAACAGCTGGAAATGTATGTCGCAGGCTGGCAGCGGCGAGCGCCCTGGCACCGCACTGGCGCCTCCCTCCCATCAATAGCAGTTTGTGTGTTTCCGAAAAAAAACCCCTAGAAATCGACCATGAAACAATTCGGCTCGGACGCTGACGCTGACCAGATGCTGCTGACAGTAGATCCGGGCGCCGCGGCGCGTCATGTGACCCTCAGATTCCCGCCATCTCTGCTGTACAGGAAGTGATTGGTGTACATTGTTACAAAGTTATAGATGAGGAGGCGGAGCCACGCGTCCTCCCCGCCCCCACACATTTCTTATCATTTCAGGACAAGCTTCTACTTTCTACCCCCCCCCTCCCCCACTTCTCAGTCCAAGCAGAACTACCCTCTACCCCCCCACTTCTCAGTCCAATTAGGACTACTCTCTACTTTCTACCCCCCCAACTTCTCAGTCCAAGCAGAACTACCCTCTACCCCCCCCCCCCACTTCTCAGTCCAAGCAGAACTACCCTCTACCCCCCCAACTTCTCAGTCCAAGCAGAACTACCCTCTACCCCCCCCCCCCCCCACTTCTCAGTCCAAGCAGAACTACCCTCTACCCCCCCCCCCCCACTTCTCAGTCCAAGCAGAACTACCCTCTACCCCCCCAACTTCTCAGTCCAAGCAGAACTACCCTCTACCCCCCCCCCCCACTTCTCAGTCCAAGCAGAACTACCCTCTACCCCCCCCCCAACTTCTCAGTCCAAGCAGAACTACCCTCTACCCCCCCCCCACTTCTCAGTCCAAGCAGGACTACCCTCTACCCCCCCCCCACTTCTCAGTCCAAGCAGGACTACCCTCTACCCCCCCCCCACTTCTCAGTCCAAGCAGGACTACCCTCTACCCCCCCCCCCCCCCAACTTCTCAGTCCAAGCAGGACTACCCTCTACCCCCCCCCCACTTCTCAGTCCAAGCAGGACTACCCTCTACCCCCCCCCCCCCACTTCTCAGTCCAAGCAGGACTACCCTCTACCCCCCCCCACTTCTCAGTCCAAGCTGGACTACCCTCTACCCCCCCCCACTTCTCAGTCCAAGCAGGACTACCCTCTACCCCCCCCCACTTCTCAGTCCAAGCAGAACTACCCTCTACCCCCCCCCCACTTCTCAGTCCAAGCAGGACTACCCTCTACCCCCCCACTTCTCAGTCCAAGCAGGACTACCCTCTACCTTCTACCCCCCCCCACACACTTCTCAGTCCAAGCAGAACTACCCTCTACCCCCCCCCCCACTTCTCAGTCCAAGCAGGACTACCCTCTACCCCCCCCCCAACTTCTCAGTCCAAGCAGGACTACCCTCTACCCCCCCCACTTCTCAGTCCAAGCAGAACTACCCTCTACCCCCCCCCCCCCCCAACTTCTCAGTCCAAGCAGGACTACCCTCTACCCCCCCCCACTTCTCAGTCCAAGCAGAACTACCCTCTACCCCCCCCCCCCAACTTCTCAGTCCAAGCAGGACTACCCTCTACCCCCCCCCACTTCTCAGTCCAAGCAGAACTACCCTCTACCCCCCCAAACTTCTCAGTCCAAGCAGAACTACCCTCTACCCCCCCCCCCCACTTCTCAGTCCAAGCAGAACTACCCTCTACCCCCCCCCCCCCACTTCTCAGTCCAAGCAGGACTACCCTCTACCCCCCCACTTCTCAGTCCAAGCAGGACTACCCTCTACCTTCTACCCCCCCCCCACACACACTTCTCAGTCCAAGCAGAACTACCCTCTACCCCCCCCCACTTCTCAGTCCAAGCAGGACTACCCTCTACCCCCCCCCCCCCACTTCTCAGTCCAAGCAGGACTACCCTCTACCCCCCCCCCACTTCTCAGTCCAAGCAGGACTACCCTCTACCCCCCCCCACTTCTCAGTCCAAGCAGGACTACCCTCTACCCCCCCCCCCAACTTCTCAGTCCAAGCAGGACTACCCTCTACCCCCCCCCCACTTCTCAGTCCAAGCAGGACTACCCTCTACCCCCCCCCCACTTCTCAGTCCAAGCAGGACTACCCTCTACCCCCCCCCACTTCTCAGTCCAAGCTGGACTACCCTCTACCCCCCCCCCACTTCTCAGTCCAAGCAGGACTACCCTCTACCCCCCCCCCACTTCTCAGTCCAAGCAGAACTACCCTCTACCCCCCCCCCCCCCACTTCTCAGTCCAAGCAGGACTACCCTCTACCCCCCCACTTCTCAGTCCAAGCAGGACTACCCTCTACCTTCTACCCCCCCCCACACACTTCTCAGTCCAAGCAGAACTACCCTCTACCCCCCCCCCACTTCTCAGTCCAAGCAGGACTACCCTCTACCCCCCCCCCCCACTTCTCAGTCCAAGCAGGACTACCCTCTACCCCCCCCCCCCCCAACTTCTCAGTCCAAGCAGGACTACCCTCTACCCCCCCCCCACTTCTCAGTCCAAGCAGAACTACCCTCTACCCCCCCAAACTTCTCAGTCCAAGCAGAACTACCCTCTACCCCCCCCCCCCCACTTCTCAGTCCAAGCAGGACTACCCTCTACCCCCCCACTTCTCAGTCCAAGCAGGACTACCCTCTACCTTCTACCCCCCCCCCCCCCACACACACTTCTCAGTCCAAGCAGAACTACCCTCTACCCCCCCCCCCCCACTTCTCAGTCCAAGCAGGACTACCCTCTACCCCCCCCCCCCCCCCACTTCTCAGTCCAAGCAGGACTACCCTCTACCCCCCCCCCAACTTCTCAGTCCAAGCAGGACTACCCTCTACCCCCCCTCCCACTTCTCAGTCCAAGCAGGACTACCTTCTACCCCTTCTCAATCCAAGCAGGACAGAATGTCTGATCAGGTGACCTTTGTCATTGGCTATTCCAATCCTGCTGGAGACCAAACTTTGTCCATGAGCAGCAAGCGTACTCTGAGCATTGACCTCAGCTGTCCATGAAACGCACATGTGCGGCGATTGGGTGTTAATGCCCCGCCCTCTTTTCTGCTGCACGTATGCGCTATGCAGGCAACCAGAGGTTCGAAAAAAAAAAAAAGTGTGTCTGCCCCACCCACCTTTATTACATCTCTTGCATGATTGGCAGGGAAGGGAAAGTTCTTGCAGCGTCATCGCGCTGTGTTACGTCACAAATATACGAAGGTGAAAGTCCAACAATTTCCGGAGATGATGTCTTATGTGACGCAACGAATGAATAAAGGATTGAAATGTGCAAAAAATTAGATTTTTTTTTAATTAATAATATTAAATGGGATAAAATATCTGCGCTGACCCCAGTAGAGTATTTGGAGGGTCGCCGGCCTGATCGCGGCGTTCTGCATTCGTAATAATACTTAGCGGAGTCCAGGAATTGATATCTATAGATTTTTCAAGAATGATCAATAATATGTATTGTGTTTGGACGCCGCTATTCAGTAGACGATCGTTTCTGTATCACATCTGACGCGCGTTCGTGGGCTTTATGAGAACAGGTCGCCCCACAGGCAGAGCGTCAATGGCGCGATGTGGGGGGGGGGGGGGGGGTGGGGGGTGTCTGAGGCTAATAAGAGTTCACAGGAGTCGGAGGACCCCCCCGATGGGGGGAGGGGCTGTGCGGACGTGAAATGCCGCTTGTTGGAGAGAGAACAGAGATGGTGCGCTGTGGTCGGAGTAGACATGTGGGGGTGGGGGTGGGGTGGGGGGGTAAGCACCCGGCATGCAGTATTGCAGGTAATGATAATGGCAGTAGGCTCTTAAGAGGAATAATGAGGCCGGGGGCTGTGATGTTGTCAGGAAGCTATGTACAGCCCCCCCACCATCCATGATCTGCCTGTAGTGCATAGACATGCTCAGAGATTATGACCTAGAATAAAATAAGGTATGTAAAGAAAATAGAATTTATTGAAAAATGTTGATGGGGGGAGGGGAACCAGGGAAGGTAAATTATAACCAGATTAAACTTGTACTCAGTGACCAGCCTGTGAACACTTCTAGTCCGGACTCCTTCACCTCTGACCTTATCATAGCGCCATCTGCGCCTTTGTGATCTCTGTCACCTTTCTGAGTGCGAATTTCCTGAGATGACTTATCTGTTGGCACCGAATAGAAGATAGAAGCTTTATTTATCAGATGGCGTGCAGAGCTGGTACATAGGAATGAGAGGGGAAGCTGAGTCAGTGCTGAGAGATTCACACCGATCCCCACGTAGACCTTCCGGCTGACCACCAGTCTGAAATCAGCGGAGTTCCCCTTGTTTATTGTAAATTGTATTATTTATTTTGTCTGCAGGAATGATATTAATGGAGATGTCAGTTACCCCAAACCCAACCCAACCTGGGAACCCCCTACTCCCAACAATACAACCAACCCAAACCAACCTCAGCGCCCTACATTCAACCTATCCTGGGTACCCTGCACCCAACCCATCCTGGGTACCCTGCACCCAACCCATCCTGGGTACCCTACACCCAAACCCAGCCTGGGAACCCTACTCCCAACCCAACCTGTGACCCTACACCCAAATCAACCCACCTTGGGACCCAACACCCAACCAAAACCAACCTCAATGCCCTACATTCAACCTCCTGGGTACCCTGCACCCAACCCAGCCTGGGAACCGCACACCTAAATTAACCCAACCTGGGACCCTACACCCAACTAAAACCAACCTCAATACCCTACTTTCAACCCCCTGGGTACCCTACACCCAACCTGGGAACCCCCAACTCAATCCAGCCTGGGAACCCCCAACTTCCAACTCAACCCAGCCTGGGAACCGTACACCCGAATTAACCCAACCTGGGACCCTACACCTGACCAAAACCAACCTCAGCACCCTACATTCAACCTATCCTAGATATCCTACACCCAACCCATCCTGGGTACCCTAAACCCGACCCAGCCTGGGAACCCTGCTCCCAACCCAACCCAACCCGGGACCCTACACCCAAATTAAGCCACCTTGGGACCCTACATCCAACCCAGCCTGGGAACCCCACATCCAACCCAGCCTGGGAACCCCACTCCCAACTCAACCCAACCTGGGACCCTACACCCAAACAAACCAAATCTGGGTACCCTACACCAAACCAAAACCAACCTGAATATCCTACATCCAAATTATCCTGGGTATCCTACACCCAAACCAACTTGGAAACCCTACACCCAAATTAACCCAACCAGGGTACCTTACACCAAGCCAAAACCAACCTCAATACCCTCCATCCAACCTATCTTGGATACCCTACACTCAACCCAATCTGGGAATCCTACACCCAAAACAACCCAACCTGGGAAACCTACATCAAACCAAAACCAACCTCAATACCCTACTCCAACCTTTTGTGGGTACCCTACACCCAACCCAACCTGGAAACCCTACACCCAATTACCCTAACCTAGCTTTGGAACCCTACTCCAATCTCAACTCAACCTGGGTACCCTACACCCACATTAACTCAACCCAGGTACCCTACACTCAACCAAAACCAACCTCAATACCCTACATCCAACCTATCCTGAGTACCTTACACCCAACCCAACCCAACCCAACCTTGGTGTCCTACATTACACCCAACCTAAGTACCTGACACCTAACTGAACCCATACTGGTAAGGTGTCAGTTGTAATGTCACTGTTGCTGGATATTAACCTTTTCATCAGCGAAACTCGAGGTCTGCCAATGCTGACCTCCTGACTCCCATCCTGATCCTCTGGCTTCAATTGTTCCTGAGGCACCTTCTTGGAACAAGTGTGCAGGTTGGGAATGTCAGGCATGACAGCCAGTCAACTAACATTTTCAGAAGTACCTGGCCATGCCATGGCTAAGCAGGTTTATCGGGAGCCTTTTTCTTACAAGAAACTTGTGTTGTGATTTCTCCTGGATTTATGCTAAACAGTCCATGCTGGGACTTGTAGTCCTCCAGCCTGGGTCAGGATCTTGGCCAGAATTAAATAAAATGAATCCCCTCCCCCAATCTTCAAATTCACAAAGTAAGTAAGAGGTCCCGGTGGGTCAGGAGAGTGAAGCGGCTAATGAGAAGTCAATTTGAGGGTCCGTGATTGAGAAGGTCAAAACCAACAGGTTTGTGCCCGGGGGGGATTGTGCCCAGCTGGTGAAATGTGGATGCTGCAGCAGTTTATGCGGTCAAGTGGCGCTCGTCTTGCGGGGAACGTCTGTTTGGAAAGGCTGCTGCGAGTGTCGTGGCATAATGTGCAGCTGTTTTCATCTCTCTTTAATAATAAAGCTCCAGCCGGCCCTGTTTCCTGTTCATCGCACCGCCAGAGTTCCACGCCCGCCGCATGCTTTTGATAAGTACCCCCGGGCGCTTCGCTGATCAATAAATAATGTATCTGTGGCAGAGATAACAGATTGACATCATTACTGAGAATTAAAATGTAATTTCTATCTCGGAGGATCCACCGGTGAGAATCAGACGATGAGACTTCTTCCAGATACTTCTCAATATAATAAAGTGTTCCCAACCTATTCCGTCTATCAATGTGCGCCGCGGACACATGGCAGAGGACGGAAACTTTGTCTGACTCCGGTCTGAACGGCAACTAAGATGGGATGAAATTCCGAAATACATCCAGTACAGCCTCTTATCTATTTCCTGGTTGTTAATAAGTGCAACAGGTGCCCTACACTCAGCATGGTTACCCTACATCCAACCCAACCTGGGTACCCTACACTCAACCCAACCTGGGTACCCTACACTCAACCCAACCTGGGTACCCTACACTCAACCCAACCTGGGTACCCTACACTTAACCCAACCTGGGTACCCTACACTCAACCCAACCTGGGTACCCTACACTTAACCCAACCTGGATACCCTACACTCAACCCAACCTGGGTACCCTACACTCAACCCAACCTGGGTAGCCTACACCTAACTCAATATGGCTACCCTACACCCAACTCAACCCAACCTGGGTACTCTACACCCAATCCAGGTACCCTACATCCAACCCAACCTGCCTACCCTACACCCAAATGAATCCAACATGGATACCAAAAAAAAAAAACCCCAACCTGGGTGCTCTACACCCAACCTGGGTACTCTACAGCCAAATCAACCCAACCTGGGTACCCTACGCCCAACCTGGAGACCCTGCAGCCGACTCAACTTGGGTACTCTACACCCAATGCAGGTACCCTCTAGCTAACCCAAACCAACCCAGGTACTATACACCCAACCCAGCCAAGGAACTCTACTCCCAACCCAACCTGGCAAACCTATACCCAAATTAACCCAACTAGGTACGCTACGCCCAACAAAAACCAACCTCATTGCCCTACATCCAACCTATGCCGAGTACCCTATAACCAAACCCACCTGGGCACCATACACCCAACCCGAGTACCCTAAACCCAACCCAACCTGGGCACCCTACACCCAACCCAACCTGGGTACCCTACACCCAACCCAGTCTGCGCACCCTACATTCAACCTAGGTATCCTCCATCCAACTCAGCCTGACTACCCTACACCCAACCCACTCTGGGTACCCGACACCCAACCCAAACCAACCTGGGTACACAGCACCCTCACAAACGATGAACCTCTCTCTGGAAGAGTGGGAGCAGAGATATAGTATTATCCAAGTAGCTTGGTGTACAGACAACTGTGATGTCATCATGTCACGTGGTGAATAGACATCTTATCCTGGCAATACAATGTATGAACCCGCTTTGTGGGCGGTCCTGTCGTTCCCCTCCTCCACCCAGCATCTTTTGATTGGAAAATCAAAGAAGCTGGATGGAAAATTGTTGGACAAACAGTGCCTGCATCCATCTATCTATCTATCTATCTATCTATCTATCTATCTATCTATCTCTCTCTCTCTCTCTCTCTCTCTCTCTCTCCATCCATCCATCTCTCTCTCTCTCTCTCTGTCTCTCTTTCTCTGTCTCTCTGTCTCTCTCTCTCTCTCTCTCTCTATCTATCCTTCCCCATATTTTGTAGCAGTCCTTCTCTCTGTATCTCTGGTCTCATCTATATATATATATTCCTGTATTGGTGGCGGGCGGCTCTTTCTGTATCTCAGACTCCACTATTCTCGCCCGCTCTTCTGTTGTTTCATCTCCATTGTGCAGGTTTTGTGCCTTTGATCCGGTCGTCTCTCTGCGCTGATGACCGCCGGCGGGTAAGAGGTCTCTTTGATGAAGATAATCGATACCATTTTCCTCTTTTTGACATTTCTGAGATCTGAAAGGGTTTTCTCCGGGAGGAGACGGCGGAAGCCGGGAAAGGTTGGGGCACAAAGTGATATTTACCAATCGGCGGAGCTTTTGTGTTCCGGGAGGGAGACCTTGGCGATGGGTGGAAAGGTGACCCGCGATCAGGTGATCGATCTGCTGCTAAACGTCGGTGGACTCTGCGGGGATTGCGCCGGCGTTTGGCGGAGATGTCTGCGAAGCGGAGCCGCGTCCTGTGACAGTCGCATCCGTCATTACGGAAAGATCTTTTGTTGCCAAACTGCTGCCAGCTCGGCACTCATCTCGCCTCTAATTGGGTGGGTGCTCTAGTGGTTCCCTTCAGAGGAGATGCCAGGCCGGGTTCATGGAACAGTTGGCGCGACGAGCCGGAGCAGCGTGTCACCTGGCACCGTTCCGTAAACCCTTTAAGTGCCAGAGGCCGAGGGAGGCTCCGGTCGGTGGCAGACCTGGCATCTGATCAGCCGCCCACCGTGCCGGTACCAGGGAGCTACAGATCTCAGCGCCTCCTGCTGGTTGGTGACACCGGGCTGTCCCCAAATCTGCAATAAATGTCAGATCGCTGCGCGCCGCTGCATTTCTCGCTCACGGCCGATTCCAAGTGATTCTGAGTAGCAAACCGGAAGGCGAATCGTTAAAGATGAACTCGGCGCAGGTGAGACATTCTGTACTAGATACAAGCAGTGTTACCTGAATGTGTACCAGTGTCCGCAGTCTCTGTACAGCCGAGCTCAGACTGGGGCATGGAGAGACATCACAAGGAGCCGATCGGGTGTGCTGCCGTGCACGGAGCATGCTGATGGGTGGAGAGAGCAGAGAGATAAGTTCATCAGTCTGCTGATTCTCCTTTTACTGTCTGGGGGAGGGACAAGACCCGTGAGTGTTGCTTAGCTGCAGCAGAGAAAAAAAAATCAGGTCAGGGCTGTGCTGTGTAGTAGAGCTGTGTAAATCTCGGGACCGCATGGACAGGTAAAACGGCTCCTAAATATGTATTTGATTTGTGTATTTAGATTGTTCGTCTGTCGATGATCCCACACCCAGCGTGCAGATAATGAGCTCTGCCTTCACTTGCTGCATGCTTGTCCCGGGCCAGTGACCCGAAAATAATTGCAGCCGGAGACAACCAGCCAATCGGCATTTTCAGGAGCCACTTGGATTTAAATCCCAACGTCTTTTTCTGAATACACACTGCTGGGGATTGCTGCTACTTGTAGTTCTTCAGCAGATTAAATGTTTAATTTTTCTTTTCCACACACACAGGGGGTGAAATTCTCCAGCATGCTGGACAATGTCTGTAAAAGTTCATTTCTTCTCACCCGTCTCACTATGTGATCATCAGCGATGGTTCTGTTTTGGTCGAATTGTCGGTCAATATTGAGCCCCGATCGTGTTAGGATTACCGCCTCCCAAGATTGGTCAGGTACACTGATTACTAATAATATTCTAAAATCGCGGGATCCGCCCACTGAACTGACGGGTAGTGACAGGGCTGACCCAAGACATTGTGCTGCCTGGGTCCAAGAATGAAATTCTGCCCCCCCCAAGAAAAAAATCACGGCCATGCAGCAAAGAGAAATTTCCATATAGTAAAGAGACATCCCCAGTCCAGCAAAGAGACATCCCCAGTCCAGCAAAGAGACATCCCCAGTCCAGCAAAGAGACATCCCTCGTCCAGCAAAGAGACATCCCTCGTCCAGCAAAGAGACATCCCCCGTCCAGCAAAGAGACATCCCCCGTCCAGCAAAGAGACATCCCCATCCAGCAAAGAGACATCCCCCGTCCAGCAAAGAGACATCCCCCGTCCAGCAAAGCGACATCCCCCGTCCAGCAAAGCGACATCCCCCGTCCAGCAAAGAGACATCCCCCCGTCCAGCAAAGCGACATCCCCCGTCCAGCAAAGAGACATGCCCCCTCAGCAAAGACATGCCCCCCCTCCAGCAAAGAGACATTCCCCGTCCAGCATAGAGACATGCCCCCTCCAGCAAAGAGACATCCCCAGTCCAGCAAAGAGACATCCCCAGTCCAGCAAAGAGACATCCCCAGTCCAGCAAAGAGACATCCCCAGTCCAGCAAAGAGACATCCCCAGTCCAGCAAAGAGACATCCCCCGTCCAGCAAAGAGACATCCCCCGTCCAGCAAAGAGACATCCCCCGTCCAGCAAAGAGACATGCCCCCTCCAGCAAAGAGACATGCCCCCTCCAGCAAAGACATGCCCCCCCCCTCCAGCAAAGAGACATCCCCCGTCCAGCAAAGAGACATGCCCCCTCCAGCAAAGAGACATGCCCCCTCCAGCAAAGACATGCCCCCCCCTCCAGCAAAGAGACATCCCCCGTCCAGCAAAGAGACATGCCCCCTCCAGCAAAGAGACATCCCCCGTCCAGCAAAGAGACATCCCCCATCCAGCAAATACATGCCCCCTCCAGCAAATACATGCCCCCTCCAGCAAGGTCCTGCCCCCTCCAGCAAAGACATGCCCCCTCCAGCAAAGAGACATGCCCCCTCCAGCAAAGAGACATGCCCCCTCCAGCAAAGAGACATGCCCCCTCCAGCAAAGAGACATGCCCCCTCCAGCAAAGAGACATCCCCAGTCCAGCAAAGAGACATCCCCAGTCCAGCAAAGAGACATCCCCAGTCCAGCAAAGAGACATCCCCAGTCCAGCAAAGAGACATCCCCAGTCCAGCAAAGAGACATGCCCAGTCCAGCAAAGAGACATGCCCAGTCCAGCAAAGAGACATGTTCAAGACAGCAAAGAGACACCCCCCTCCAGCAAACAAATCCCCTTCCAGCAAATACATGACCCCTCCAGCAAAGAGACATTCCCCCTCCAGTAAAGAGACATTCCCAGTCCAGCAAAGATACATCCCCAATCCAGAAAAGAGACATCCCCAGTCCAGCAAAGAGACATCCCCAGTCCAGCAAAGAGACATCCCCAGTCCAGCAAAGAGACATCCCCAGTCCAGCAAAGAGACATCCCCAGTCCAGCAAAGAGACATCCCCAGTCCAGCAAAGAGAAACCCCCAGTCCAGCAAAGAGACACCCCCAGTCCAGCAAAGAGACACCCCCAGTCCAGCAAAGAGACACCCCCAGTCCAGCAAAGAGACACCCCCAGTCCAGCAAAGAGACATCCCCAGTCCAGCAAAGAGACATCCCCAGTCCAGCAAAGAGACATCCCCAGTCCAGCAAAGAGACATCCCCAGTCCAGCAAAGAGACATGTTCAATCCAGCAAAGAGACACCCCCTTCAGCAAAGACATCCCCTTCCAGCAAATACATGCCCCCTCCAGCAAAGATACATCCCCCTCCAGCAAAGAGACGTCCCCCTCCAGCAAAGAGACGTCCCCCTCCAGCAAAGAGACGTCCCCCTCCAGCAAAGAGACATCCCCCTCCAGCAAAGAGACACCCCCCTCCAGCAAAGAGACATGCCCCTTCAGCAAAGAGTCATGCCCCTCCAGCAAAGAGACATCCCCCTCCAGCAAAGATACATCCCCCTCCAGCAAAGAGACATCCCCCTCCAGCAAAGAGACATCCCCCTCCAGCAAAGAGACATCCCCCTCCAGCAAAGAGACATCCCCCTCCAGCAAAGAGACATCCCCCTCCAGCAAAGAGACATCCCCCTCCAGCAAAGAGACATGCCCCTCCAGCAAAGAGACATGCCCAAAAACATCAGCTCAGCTCACAGGTATATGAATTGTGCCGCACCACGAAAGCTCCCTCCTTCCTCTTCACCGCCACCAACCAACTAAGCTCTGATAACCAACTAAGCTCCGATCCCGGCTCAGTGATGCAACATGCTGCGACAGCAGCACTGCAGTGTCGTTGGGTGCTTCTGCTGTTGAAACCCGTGCTGTTCCGGGACCGGGAGAGCTGATCCACCCCCCACCCCGCTCCCCAGCTTTGCCCCTTGTACTGCTGCGGAGCGGGGCCGGGCTGCGGGGCGGAGCATGATGCAAGGATGACACTGCACACTAGAAGGAGGGAGCCTCAGGTCCTCGGGCAGTGCACCCCTGTTGCCGCCCCTCTTTCTTTTTTTTTTTTTTGCACAAGGGAAAAATAATGTTGTTGCCCCTCTTAAAGTGCAGCGTGGGTACCATGGACCCATGATGGGGCTGGCCCTGGGTAGTGAGGACTTTGATCAGCTTGCCACATCGCCCACAGTTCCGCCCACGAGGATCCCTTCACCTGACTATCTCAGGCACAGACGCTTGATAAATGCCACGCCAACACACCAAGTTCAACACTCAAAAAGCTATACTTTGCTGCGTTATTCACTGGAAGGGCAGCCCACTTAGTGCAGCTCGAAAATGCGCACAAAACATGCAAGAACGCAGTGCCCGCCATTGTGCGCCATAGTGTGAGTGGTGAAGTGGTCATTGGAGCGGAGGACTCTTTTACTGTTCCACCTCTAATGAGAAGTTTTTTCACATTATTTTTATATTGGTAGATGAAAAAAAGAACAGACCGCGAACATCGGACACCATGTGACGGATGGGGAGGGGGGGGGGGCGGTTCGAGCTCATCTTTATCAACAACTCGAGGAATTTTTACGGTTCATTTTTTTAAATATAGCAATGAAGCAATAGACGTGGCGTAAAAAAAAAAAAAAGAGTAGGCCGCAAACGACAAATGTCGTGATTGGCCGGTGATATGGCGAATCAAAAGATGTAAGAAAATATCTTTGCCTTTACCAAAACCCGAGCAATTTCATTTTTTTTTCTTTTTATATTGTGTGAAAGACTGGGTGAAAAAAAATAATAAAAAAAGCCGCAATCTTCAGATGTTGTGATTGGGCGCAGATCACGAGACGTCACAAAATGCTCCGGTCTTTATCAGCAACCCAATCGATTTCCTGTGCATTTTTTTTTTTATATAGTAGTAAAGTAAAAGACTTGGTGGGAAAAAATATGTAGTAATCATAGAACGCCGTGATTGGGTGGAGATTGAGCGGACCACAAGATGTTTACGAACGTCCCTCGTTTTTATCAATAATCTGAGGGGTTTCCTGTTTTTTCATTTGTTTTTTTTGTTCCAAACTAATTTTATTGACAAAAGTGAACATAATACAGATGTTTTATTTTTCTAATATTTTTTTTATATATAGTAATAAAAGATTTGGTGGAAAAAAAACGAGTAAGCATCGAACGCCGTGATCAGATGGTTCACAGGACATTGCGGGACATAATGAGATATATATACGGTATATCTATATATATAGATATATATTTATATATATATTTATATATAGATAGATCTATCTATCTATCTATCTATCTATCTATCTATCTATCTATCTATCTATCTATCTATCTATCTATCTATCTATCTATAGCTATAGATAGATAAATAGATATTATCTATCTATAGATAGAGAAATCTCTCTCTCTCTCTCTTCTCTCTCTCTCTCTATCTATCTATCTATATATTTTTTTATATATCATTTTTTAAATTATATATATATATATATATATATATATATATATATATATATATATATATAAATAGTAATAAAATAAAAGATTTGGCTGGAAAAAGAAACAAGCAGGCCACAAACATTGAACGCCGTGGATTTTGTTTTTATTTTTTATATATAGTAATAAAGTAAAAACCACGTTGGAAAAAAAGCAAGAAGGCCTTGAACATCGAACGCTGCAATTTGGCGCAGATCAGGCGGATCACAAGATGTTCCAACATTCCCTCATCTTTATCAATAATCCCGAGCGATTTCCTGTTTATTGCAATGAAACACAAAGTATCCAAATCCATTTCCTGTCTTCTCCTTTTTTTTTTTCAGTAATAAAGTAAAAAACTTGGTGGAAAAAGTGAGCAACGCCTCGAACATCGAACGCTGCGATTGGGCGCGGATCTGGAGGATCACAAGCTGTCACAACATTCCCTCGTCTTTATCAATAATCCGGTCGATTTCCTGTTTATTTTGATGAAACACAAAGTATCCAAATCCATTTCCTGTCTTCTGCTTCTCCGTCCACAAAATATCAATAACCCGAGCTATCGCTTGTTATGTAGTAATAAAGTAAAAAACACGGTGGAAAAAAAACAAGTAGAAAAACTTTTCCTTGTTTTTGAAAAAAAAACGAGTAGATTGCGAACATCGAACGCCGTGATTAAGCGCAGATTGGTCAGATCAAAAGATGTTCCAACATTCCCTCATCTTTATCAATAATCCGAGCGATTTCCTGTTTATTGCAATGAAATACAAAGTATCCAAATCCATTTCCTGTTTTCTGCTTCTCCATCCACAAAGGATCAATGATCCAAGGGGTTTCCCATTTTAATTTTTTTTTATTTTTAAACAGTAAAAACTTGGTGGAAAAAGCGAGTAATCCTCGAACATCGAACTCTGTGATTGGGCGTGGATCTGGCGGATCACAAGATGTTCCAACGTTCCCTCGTCTTTATCAACAATCCGATTGATTTCCTGTTTATTTTGATGAAACACAAAGTATCCAAATCCATTTCCTGTTTTCTGCGTCTCCATCCACAAAGTGTCCATAATCCGAGGGGCTTCCCGTTTTTTATTTATTTTTATTTTTAAACGGTAATAAAGTAAAAAACTTGGTGGTAAAAAACTGAGGTTGCGAACATCGAACGCTGTGATTGGGCGCGGATCTGGCGGATCACAAGATGTTACAAAATCCCCTTGTCTTTATCAATAATCCGATCGATTTCCTGTTCTTTTGAATTTTTATGTATAGTAATAAAGTAAAGAACTTGGTGGAAAAAAAAACGAGGCCGCGAACATCGAACGCAGATTGGGCGCGGATCACAAGATGTTCCAACATATCTCTTTATCAATAGATTTCCTGTTTATTTTTATACACAAAGTATCCAAATCCCTTTCCTCCATCCACACAATAATCCTTTTCCTTCGCCGGGCGTGAGGCGGTTAAACGCGCTCGGCAGGCAGGTGGTGACAACTGAAATTTGGAGGACGTTTATGGCGGAGAATTGTCCGCTAGTTTTTTTTTTTGGGGGGGGGAGGGTTTTTCCCAGGGACGGACTTCAGTGTTATTTGGTCTCACTTCCCCCGCCGACACGGCCGTTTCCCGCCAGGGCCTGAAAGTGCTTTAAGTGCTTTTGGTCGGCTCTAATGAATGAAAATGGCCTCCTCGCACACGGTGCGCCGCATTAGAGCAAAGAGCCGTCCGCACCCGTAAAAGCCCTATTAGAGGGCCGCTGGCTGTAAGTACGGCGAGCAACCGCGCCCGACGCTTTATTTACGGAAAATTGGAAATGTATTATTTTTTTGTGCTCGCTCCCCAGACGCGGCCCGTCAGGACCCGGAATGTCGGCACCGGAGACAAGTGTCTTAATGTAGAATAAAAACGCTGGCCGGGTTGTTTTAGATACATGACTAATTAGAGCGCATATTGGCGGCCCCGGCGGACGCCGACCACTCGCCACAAATCGCCGATAATCAACTCAACTTCCCCCGGCTCGAGTTTTTCTGGCTGAAATCTGTCCCGGCCCTTTAAATTGTTCTGATTAACTGGCAGGCGAGAAATTCTACAAATTTCAGATCTGAGAAATTCAGGCCGCCGGCAACAACGTTTGAATATGCGCTCCACAAAAGTCGCCATAATCTGTCAACTGCGAGCCAATCGGCTACAAATACAGAGGAATCTCATGTATAGAAAAGGTGGAAAGGGGTTTAAGGTGCTCCCCCCACTTTTGGGACCCCACCCCCCACTCGTCAGCCCATTGCGCCATAAAGCTACATAACATACGGTGTCACTGCCCCGCCTCCTGCCTGCTACAGGCTCCAGGTCACCACATAAGACTTGCCCTGCTGCTCCGCCCACTACCATTGTTTAAAATAATTCCCCCACTCTTGGGACACCCTACTGACCCCTTTAACCCCCCCCACCCCTAACTAACCCCACCCGACACCTCACTATAAAGTTACATAACATACGGTGACAACACATATGAGAAGCTGCAGTCCTGCAGACTCGGTGTCACTGCCCCGCCTCCTGCCTGCTACAGACTCCAGATCACCAAATAAGTCCCGCCCTGCTGCTCCGCCCATCGCCGCCCTCCAGAGCAGCAATATCTCCCAATTTAGGGCTGGTTCACATCACAAAAATGCAGATCCGTTCCAGGTGCGTTTCTGCATGTGCATTTTTTAACACGTTTTTGGCACGTTCTGGTGTGTTTTTTACGTGTTTCTGGATGCATTCCAGATGCTTTTTTTTTTCTTCTTTTTTGATATTTTTTTTTTTTTTTACTGGGGTGTTTTTGGTGCATTTTTGTTGCATTCTGGTGCAGTCCAGATGCTTTTTTTTTCTTATTTTTTTATGTTTTTTTTTTTTCTTATACAAAGTAAGGTGCAGCGCTCAAATAATAAACTAAAAAAAGGAAATATAACAAATATAACACCAATAAGAACAGTCCTGTAGTAATAATAAAATGTCCAATATTGATAATTGGTGAGTCTCCTCCACACGTGACAGCACGCCAAAATAAGGTGACTGATAAGTAGTGCCCAACACCGGTATACAGAGTGGCCTCTCACCCCTGCAGGGGTGGAAAACATGCTGCTCAGAATATGGCTTCGCACTGATGACTCCTGACTGAAGTTTTCCCAAAAACTTTTCTACTGCTTTGACAAGATCTGCTATACTCTACAACAAAGTGCGGCGTGCAGGGTTCTTCTCCAGTGATAGTTTGCCCTTTTGTCACTGTGATCATTGTGTTTCTAAAGTACCTCTGATGAGGCACCTCCTGAGGCTAAAGCAGAGCCACCTTTGCCTACAGCTTAACCTGAGAGCCATCGTGACTGACAGTTCCAGTATTGTCCTGTGGGATCATCATCTTGACTAGGATTTCGTTTTGATTGACCCATTCTGGGAATGCATGATTAACCTGTTAATCAGGTGAGAGGCCACTCTGTATACCGGTGTTGGGCACTACTTATCAGTCACCTTATTTTGGCGTGCTGTCACGTGTGGAGGAGACTCACCAATTATCAATATTGGACATTTTATTATTACTACAGGACTGTTCTTATTGGTGTTATATTTGTTATATTTCCTTTTTTTAGTTTATTATTTGAGCGCTGCACCTTACTTTGTATATTTCGCTTAAGGGATTTGATTGTGTTGGCCCTGGTGTACAGCTGCTTTTTCGTTTTATTTTGCATATATGCGCTGATTTTATCTACCTTCTTTTTTTTTTTCTTTACTGGGGTGTTTTTGATGCATTTTTTATGCGTTTTTTATGCATTCCAGTGCACTTTTGATGCGTTTTCCTGCGATGCAGGCTTGTGGCATCAGGTCCTCTTTATTGTATAGACCCGGCTCTGGCTGTGTGTGTGGTCGGTGTGCTGGGACTTGTAGTTTCCTTACTGTATGGAAGGTGTCCTGTCCCCCCAGCAATGAGTCTTCTGTAGCGCCGAGCAGCAGCACGTTGGCTCAGAAATGTTGGGCCGGCGTCCAAAATGTCAGCGCTGGTTCCTGACCCCGTGTCACCGTCTCTGCTGTTTCGTATTTCACATGTCAGATTGTGAATCCCCCGAAGTCTTCAGGCCTGGCCTCACATCACTCATCCTGTAATAGGGCCCAATCCCCATTCACACAACCTGCTCGGCTGAGGAAAACGAGCAAATGTTTATTCCATCGCCCACCGTGTCCGGGGGCGCGCCTCCCACTGGGCCGAAAACCAGCGCCAAATCATAAAGCAGCGGCGCGTCGCTCGTGTCTGAATAGGTAATGTGGAGCCATCGCGCCAAAGTGTGCGGGAGCCGAAACAGCTTGTTAGAGCGGCCACAGCGCCCGCCGCATTAAATCCGTCTCTTCTTTTCTTATCGTGCCCGGGACCTGCGGGCGGCCGGCCAGCCCGGGAAACACATCACACAGCCCTGATTTATCACCCGCTGCCGCCGCTATACACGCCACAAACTTCATAGACACGATGGCAGAGAGAGCATTATTATTATTAATATTATTAATATTATTATTAATAAACATAATTATTTTATTATTAGTATTATTATAAATAATAAACATAATTCTTTTATTATTTTTATTATTAATAAACATAATTCTTTTATTATTATTATAATTATAATTATTAATAAACATAATTATTTTATAATTATTAATAAACATAATTATTTTATTATTATTATTATTATTATTATTAATACACATAATTCTTTTATTATTAATAAAACATAATTCTTTTATTATTATTATATATGACAAACTTTATGTACAATGGCAGAGAGGGTGTTATTATTATTACTATACATAATACTATTGTAATTATTATTATTATTATTAAAAATATTACTTTTATACACAATATATTACTAATAATATATTATTATTATATACAACAAACACAATTATGATCATTATTATACACAATATACTGTATTACTACTATTACATTTTTATTTTATTATTTTATACAGCAAAACTATACACAACAAATATTGCTGCCTACACCATAGAGAACGTTATTATTAATATTGCTATTATTATTATTATTACTTTTTTAAATTTATTTTTATTAATATTTTATATTATTTCATATTACCATTATTAATTCTATTGATGTTTTTGTTATTTATTGCGTAATGATGTCACAGAATAGGCTCCACCCGACTCGTTTCCCCCATAATAGGCGTCAACTGGGAAAGGAGGCTCAGACATTATCTCGTAAATGTAGCAGTGTGCTGTATAGTACCCTGTGCAGAGAGCAGAGCTGTGGGAGGGGCCCAGCAAGCTCCACCCACTACAGAAAAGAGACTAGACCAGTCACCAGTGGCGGCCAGGGGTATATTTTCTTGGGGGGCAGGAGGGGGTGTAAAACAGGGCACAGCCAGACACCCCTCCCCCCCGGTCGGGTCAGCCGCAACCACCACCACCCCTCACTCCCCCCCCGCAACACTTGGGCAACGGGCAGCCTGCTTCTCCTGTGTTTCCTTGTTGGCATCACGGCGGTATCCTCGCTGTACGTCTCCTCCCTCAATAGGGTAGCTTCTCCTCTTCGGCCAATCGAGAAACGGGTCTCCCTAATTGGCTGGGAGGCAGAATCAGTGTTACAATATTAATTCGCTATTGTCACACAACTGGGTGGGCTCAGAGCGAAGTGGTCTGACAAGACCACACCCCCCTGCACAAGGAGAGAGAGCAGAGCTGTGGGAGGGGCCCAGCAGGCTCTGCCCACTACAGAAGGGGGCGGAGACAAGACCAGTCCCCCCTGCACAAGGAGAGAGAGCAGAGCTGTGGGAGGGGCCCAGAAGGCTCCACCCACTACAGAGAACTACAGGAGGGGGCGGAGACAAGACCAGTTCCCCTGCACAAGGAGAGAGAGCAGCAGTGGGCGGTATTTATTACAGGAAGTCCAATACTGGATTCCTGTACAGATCCGGAAGAAGATTCTAGAAGAAGTCACATGACCGATGGATTTATGATCCCGGAGTTCGGGCTTTAGGTTTGCACCTTGTGTATGTCATGAATTTATACGATATGCAGCGAAACGTGCCGCCCTTTAGCAGACGCGGGGTGGTGCCATGAACTGTGAATAGCACTCCCTAGCAGCTGCTGTGGTTTTTTTGCAATGCGCCAAACCGCAGCACCATGTCGGAGACTTCCAGGTCGGCGACTTGTTTTGCGCATTTCTTGTGTGTAGGGAATCCCAGTGAAATGAATGGGGGCCGCCTTCCCTGCAATGTGCAGAAACGCGTGGGCGCTCCTATATGGCCTTGCCTTAAAGTCAATGTACTTCCCTGGACCACCCCCCCCCCCCCCCCCCCCAGACTGGACTGACTCGCTCCTGATCTCTAGATCTACGAATGGCGTCATCTCGGGACAGGACGCAGTTTATATCACTCCGCCCTCGGGCCAGATCCCGCGTCAATCACTCCGATAATGACCGTCACCTGCTAGCGAGGAGTAAAGTTTGGCGCATTTTGACAGCTCGTCACGTCGCGCGTCTCAATAGGTTAAATCATTTGTGTCTAAAATATGCAGAATGTGCGACGTACCTGCCCGCCGCGCGCTCGCTGGAAGGAGGAGGGAGACGCATTTATTTGTAAAGAAAGCTAATAGCTCCTTTTCTTTCTTTTTTTACAATTTAGATTACCTTATAATTTACTAAATCTCCGCGAGCAATAATGATGAATTTTGTCAGCATTATTCGCACCTTTTATTAATTTAACGTAGACGAGTAATTGAGAATTCGGCGGCGGGCTGATTGGGACGGGAGTTTTTTTGAAAGTGACAGTTAGATTATAGGGTGCTTAAGGAAAAAAATGGCTCTTTCACCCGCTACCTAGCAATTTATTTCTTGTTTGAAATTATTATAATTTATTACGGCGTGCGGCTCCTAATGAATATCTGCTATTAGCCGGGAGAGGGAAATTGAAACTAAGATTAGCCGCCGTTCTCTCCACTCCCCTTCTGACTGCGAAACGTTTTCACGCCGCCGCTCTCTGCAATGTGACACTCGTTTCTAATACACGGACGCCGTGGCCTGGAAATAAAACAAAAAAAAAAAAAAAAAATCAGTTTTCAGACATCTTTTTTTTTTTTTTTTGTCACCGGCTACAATTTAGCGTTATCCCAAATTCTTGGAGAAGAAAGGATTCGACGCTCGCCGTTACTTTTTTGGAGAGGAAAAGATTCGACACAAGTTAATTCCCTCCTTTCCTCTCCAAAGAAGTAACAGAGAGCATCAAATCTTTTCCTCTCCAAAAAAATACCGGCGAGCGTTGAATCCTTTCCTCTCCTAAAGAGTAACAGTGAGCGTTGAATCCTTTCCCCTCCGTTTGACGCTCGCCATTAACTTTCTGGAGAGGAAAGGATTCGACGTTTAAAGTTACTTTTTTGGAGCGGAAAGGAGGGAAGTAACTTGCGTTGGATCCTTTCCTCTCCAAAAAAAGTAACGGAGAGAGTTAAATCCTTTCCACTCCGTTCTATGCTCGCCATGACTTTTTTGGAGAGGAAAGGAGGGAAGTAACTTGCGTTGAATCATTTCCTCTCCAAAAAAGTAACAGTGAGCGTTGAATCCTTTCCCCTCCGTTCGACGCTCGCCATTACTTTTTGGGAGAGGAAAGGATTCAACGCTTGCTGTTACTTTTTTGGAGAGGAAATGATTCTACGCAAGTTAATTCCCTCCTTTTCTCCCCCAAAAGATACCGGCAAGCATTGAATCCTTTCCTCTCCAAAAAAGTAACAGTGAGCGTTGAATCGTTTCCCCTCTGTTTGACGCTCGCCATTACTTTTTGGGAGGGGAAAGGATTCAACGCTTGCTGTTACTTTTTTGGAGAGGAAATGATTCTACGCAAGTTAATTCCCTCCTTTTCTCCCCCAAAAGATACCGGCAAGCATTGAATCCTTTCCTCTCCAAAAAAGTAACAGTGAGCGTTGAATCGTTTCCCCTCTGTTTGACGCTCGCCATTACTTTTTGGGAGAGGAAAGGATTCAACGCTTGCTGTTACTTTTTTGGAGCGGAAAGGAGGGAAGTAACTTGCGTCGAATCCTTTCCTCTCTAAAAAAGTAACAGAGAGCGTTGAATCTTTTCCTCTCGTTCTATGCTCGCCATGACTTTTTTGGAGAGGAAAGGAGGGAAGTAACTTGCGTTGAATCCTTTCCTCTCCAAAAAAGTAACAGTGAGCGTTGAATCGTTTCCCCTCTGTTTGACGCTCGCCATTACTTTTTGGGAGAGGAAAGGATTCAACGCTTGCTGTTACTTTTTTGGAGAGGAAATGATTCTACGCAAGTTAATTCCCTCCTTTTCTCCCCCAAAAGATACCGGCAAGCATTGAATCCTTTCCTCTCCAAAAAAGTAACAGTGAGCGTTGAATCGTTTCCCCTCTGTTTGACGCTCGCCATTACTTTTTGGGAGAGGAAAGGATTCAACGCTTGCTGTTACTTTTTTGGAGCGGAAAGGAGGGAAGTAACTTGCGTCGAATCCTTTCCTCTCTAAAAAAGTAACAGAGAGCGTTGAATCTTTTCCTCTCGTTCTATGCTCGCCATGACTTTTTTGGAGAGGAAAGGAGGGAAGTAACTTGCGTTGAATCATTTCCTCTCCAAAAAAGTAACAGTGAGCGTTGAATCCTTTCCCCTCCGTTCGACGCTCGCCATTACTTTTTGGGAGAGGAAAGGATTCAACGCTTGCTGTTACTTTTTTGGAGAGGAAATGATTCTACGCAAGTTAATTCCCTCCTTTTCTCCCCCAAAAGATACCGGCAAGCATTGAATCCTTTCCTCTCCAAAAAAGTAACAGTGAGCGTTGAATCGTTTCCCCTCTGTTTGACGCTGGCCATTACTTTTTGGGAGAGGAAAGGATTCAACGCTTGCTGTTACTTTTTTGGAGCGGAAAGGAGGGAAGTAACTTGCGTCGAATCCTTTCCTCTCTAAAAAAGTAACAGAGAGCGTTGAATCTTTTCCTCTCTAAAAAAAAAGTAACAGTGAGCGTTGAATCCTTTCCCCTCTGTTCAACGCTCTCCGTTACTTCTTTGGAGAGGAAAGGATTCGGCGCAAGTTACTTCCCTCCTTTCCGCTCCAAAAAAGTAACAGTGAGCGTTGAATCCTTTCCTCTCTATTCGATGCTCGCCATGACTTTTTTGGAGAGGAAAGGAGGGAAGTAACTTGCGCCGAATCCTTTCCTTTCCAAAAAAGTAACGGAGAGCGTTGAATCCTTTCCCCTCCATTCGACGGTCGCCATTTCTTTTTTGGAGAGGAAAAGATTCGACGCTCACTGTTACTTTTTTGGAGAGGAAAAGATTTGACGCTCACTGTTACTTTTTTGGAGAGGAAAGGATTCTATGCAAGTTAATTCCCTTCTTTTCTCTCCAAAAAAAGTAACGACGAGCGTCAAATCTTTTCCTCTCCAAAAGGGTAACAGTGAGCGTTGAATCCTTTCCCCTCCGTTCGACGCTCGCCATGACTTTTTTGGAGAGGAAAGGAGGGAAGTAACTTGTGTTGAATCCTTTCCTCTCCAAAAAAGTAACGGAGAGCGTCAAATACTTTTCCTCTCCAAAAAAGTAACAGTGAGTGTCGTATCCTTTCCCCTCCATTCAACGCTCGCCGTTACTTTTTTTTGGAGAGGAAAGGAGGGAATTAACTTGTGTTGAATCCTTTCCTTTCCAAAAAAGTAACGGCAAGCGTTGAATCCTTTGTCCTCCGTTCAAAGTTCGCCGTTACTCTTTTGGAGAGGAAAGGATTTGACGTAAGTTACTTTTTTAAAGAATCTCAATAATTGCAAATTTAATGTAAAAATAACAGAATGATGAACCTCAATATCAGTCTGTGACCCCCCCCGCGTGCTCTTCCCATTTACGGTGCTGCGTTTTAAGGCATGCGGCGATACAGCAGGCCAGGACGCACGTGTCCGGACTCCCCGTGATAAACCTCCTGTCCCCTCCCAGTACATTTTAAAAAATGCAACCTTTTTTTTTTTTTTCCTGCGTTGGGAAGCCCCTAGAAGTCTGTACTGGCCTTATGTGACACGCAAAATCGCCTGAGAATCGCTCTTTGAAAATCGCATAGCAGGAATGCAATATGTGAATGGGGCCTTAAGGTTCTAGATTTACTTCTTAGCCGACCTCACATGAGATGACATTGGTAATTAGCGGTATATAAGGTCCCCCGGACAGCTATGCGATAACGCGCAATATTGTACTGCACAGCGCTTGTTACCTGCATTGCTGCGGTCCTTTATTATTAATATTATTTTGTATTTATTTTTAATTTAAATGTATATTTACCTATTTTTTTTTTTGTTTTATTATTATTATTATGTTTATTATTATTTTATTATTTTTTATTATTATATTTAATACTTATGCATTTATTTTATTTAATATTATTGTTATTATATATTTATAATATCACTCTTATTAGAGAGATGATTGTTGCCTTCCAGGCAACTTTGTATCGTCTTTTCTTTCAATATTTTCCTGTGTATTTTCCTGTGTATTTTATTTAAATGTATATTTACTTTTTTTTTTTTAATTGTTATTATTTTGTTGTTTTTTATAATTTATATTTATTACTTATGCATTTATTTTATTTAATACTATTTTTTATTATATATGATATATTTATAATATCACTCTTATCAGAGAGATGATTGTTACCTTCTAGGTATCGTCTTTTCTTACAATATTTTCCTGTGTGTTTTATTTAAATGTATTTTTACTTTTTTTTGCTTTAAATTTATTATTATGATTATTATTTAATAATAAGTATTATTATATTTATTACTTTTGCATTTATTTTATTTCATATTATTTTTATTATATATTTATATCTTATCAGAGAGATGATTGTTACCTTCCAGGTGACTTTGTATCGTTTTTTCTCTCAATATTTTTCGGTGTATTGTGAGCAGTGATTTGTGATTTCTTTCTAGATTGTAAGATTGTATCTGTTATCAAAGGGAAATGTTGGAAAGAGAAATCAGAGTGGCGTTGTGGGAGGAGCTTGTGTTGCGCAGGGTCGGTTAGCGGTTCTCTGTCGAGGAGTGGCAGGTCTGAACGGTCGGGATAGGACAACCTTTCAGATATTTTCCAGCATGCTGTAAAGTTTATGTGGCCGATGGCCGTCCTCTCGATCCTCTCGTACAATGATGGCGGCGCTGGGTACAGATCGGCGATCCTTCCCGTATCTTCCTCAGAGTGGGAGATGAATATCTCAGAATTCACTGGCGGTAAACATGCGAGGAATTACTACCCACCCGAAATCTCGCACATTCCACGGCGCCGGGTGGTGGAGGTGGTGCGGGGAGTAATACAAATATTTAGATCTGTGTCAGGATTACTTATTCCCTGTAAATGTTGTTATTTCCACGGATTCTCGTCTCAGAGTGCGCGGCGTACGCGGATCTGACATTCCGTGTTCAGCAAGGAATCCAGCGCTGACTGCAGGAATTAAAGGGCGACTCCGGGTGATGGGTAAATCCAGTCAGTGAGGCTGTCCAGTAAATACCGCAGCCGCTCCACAGTCAGGGAGTGTCCTTGTCCTTACTTTGAAGATGATCTTTTTTCAGGGGGATTCTAATACAGCCCCTGAGCAGCACTGCAGCCTCTGGTCACATGGGTCAGGGTTACTCCTGTGGGATGTTCTTGGTCTGCAGTGGTCAGGACTGACCAAAAGTGGTCCAACGAAGGAGAACCAGCCAACTGGTGAAAGGGTGATGGGTGGCCAAGGCTCATTGATGGAGGTGGGGAGGGAAGGCTCATTGATGGACGTGTGGGGGGCTTATTGATGGAGGTGGGGGAGGGAACGCTCATTGATGGAGGTGGGGGGGCACATCGATGGAGGTGGGGAGGGAAGGCTCATTGATGGAGGTGGGGAGGGAAGGCTCATTGATGGAGGTGGGGAGGGAAGGCTCATTGATGGAGGTGGGGAGGGAAGGCTCATTGATGGAGGTGGGGAGGGAAGGCTCATTGATGGAGGTGGGGAGGGAAGGCTCAATGATGGAGGTGGGGAGGGAAGGCTCATTGATGGAGGTAGGGAGGGAAGGCTCATTGATGGAGGTGGGGAGGGAAGGCTCATTGATGGAGGTGGGGAGGGAAGGCTCATTGATGGAGGTGGGGAGGGAAGGCTCAATGATGGAGGTGGGGAGGGAAGGCTCATTGATGGAGGTAGGGAGGGAAGGCTCATTGATGGAGGTGGGGAGGGAAGGCTCATTGATGGAGCTGGGGAGGGGAGGCTCATTGATGGAGGTGGGGAGGGAAGGCTCATTGATGGAGGTGGGGAGGGAAGGCTCATTGATGGAGGTGGGGAGGGAAGGCTCATTGATGGAGGTGGGGAGGGAAGGCTCATTGATGGAGGTGGGGAGGGGAGGCTCATTGATGGAGGTGGAGAGGGAAGGCTCCATGATGGAGGTGGGGAGGGAAGGCTCATTGATGGAGGTGGAGAGGGAAGGCTCATTGATGGAGGTGGGGAGGGAAGGCTCATTGATGGAGGTGGGGGAGGGAAGGCTTATTGATGGAGGTGGGGGAGGGAAGGCTCGTTAGTGAAGGTGGGGAAGGAAGGCCCATTGATGGAGATGGGGGAGGGAAGGCTCATTGATGGAGGTGGGGAAGGAAGGCTCATTGATGGAGGTGGGGAGGGAAGGCTCATTGATGGAGGTGGGGAGGGAAGGCTCATTGATGAAGGTGGGGAAGGAAGGCTCCATGATGGAGGTGGGGAGGGAAGGCTCATTGATGGAGGTGGGGAGGGAAGGCTCATTGATGGAGCTGGGGAGGGGAGGCTCATTGATGGAGGTGGGGAGGGAAGGCTCATTGATGGAGGTGGGGAGGGAAGGCTCATTGATGGAGGTGGGGAGGGAAGGCTCATTGATGGAGGTGGGGAGGGAAGGCTCATTGATGGAGGTGGGGAAGGAAGGCTCATTGATGGAGGTGGGGAGGGGAGGCTCATTGATGGAGGTGGAGAGGGAAGGCTCCATGATGGAGGTGGGGAGGGAAGGCTCATTGATGGAGGTGGAGAGGGAAGGCTCATTGATGGAGGTGGGGGAGGGAAGGCTTATTGATGGAGGTGGGGGAGGGAAGGCTCGTTAGTGAAGGTGGGGAAGGAAGGCCCATTGATGGAGATGGGGGAGGGAAGGCTCATTGATGGAGGTGGGGAAGGAAGGCTCATTGATGGAGGTGGGGAGGGAAGGCTCATTGATGGAGGTGGGGAGGGAAGGCTCATTGATGAAGGTGGGGAAGGAAGGCTCCATGATGGAGGTGGGGAGGGAAGGCTCATTGATGGAGGTGGGGAGGGAAGGCTCATTGATGGAGGTGGGGGGAGGGAAGGCTCATTGATGAAGGTGGCGAGGGAAGGCTCATTGATGGAGGTGGGGAGGGGAGGCTCATTGATGGAGGTGGAGAGGGAAGGCTCCATGATGGAGGTGGGGAGGGAAGGCACATTGATGAAGGTGGGGAGGGAAGGCTCCATGATGGAGGTGGGGAGGGAAGGCTCATTGATGGAGGTGGGGAGGGAAGGCTCATTGATGGAGGTGGAGAGGGAAGGCTCATTGATGAAGGTGGGGAGGGAAGGCTCCATGATGGAGGTGGGGAGGGAAGGCTCATTGATGGAGGTGGGGAGGGAAGGCTCATTGATGGAGGTGGAGAGGGAAGGCTCATTGATGGAGGTGGAGAGGGAAGGCTCCATGATGGAGGTGGGGAGGGAAGGCTCATTGATGGAGGTGGAGAGGGAAGGCTCATTGATGGAGGTGGGGAGGGAAGACTCATTGATGGAGGTGGAGAGGGAAGGCTCATTGATGGAGGTGGAGAGGGAAGGCTCATTGATGGAGGTGGGGAGGGAAGGCTCATTGATGGAGGTGGAGAGGGAAGGCTCATTGATGGAGGTGGAGAGGGAAGGCTCATTGATGGAGGTGGAGAGGGAAGGCTCATTGATGAAGGTGGGGAGGGAAGGCTCCATGATGGAGGTGGGGAGGGAAGGCTCATTGATGGAGGTGGGGAGGGAAGGCTCATTGATGGAGGTGGAGAGGGAAGGCTCATTGATGGAGGTGGAGAGGGAAGGCTCATTGATGGAGGTGGAGAGGGAAGGCTCATTGATGGAGGTGGAGAGGGAAGGCTCATTGATGGAGGTGGGGAGGGAAGGCTCATTGATGGAGGTGGGGAGGGAAGGCTCATTGATGGAGGTGGGGAGGGAAGGCTCATTGATGGAGGTGGGGAGGGGAGGCTCATTGATGGAGGTGGGGAGGGAAGGCTCATTGATGGAGGTGGGGAGGGAAGGCTCATTGATGGAGGTGGGGAGGGAAGGCTCATTGATGGAGGTGGGGAGGGAAGGCTCATTGATGGAGGTAGGGAGGGAAGGCTCATTGATGGAGGTAGGGAGGGAAGGCTCATTGATGGAGGTGGGGAGGGAAGGCTCATTGATGGAGGTGGGGAGGGGAGGCTCATTGATGGAGGTGGAGAGGGAAGGCTCATTGATGGAGGTGGAGAGGGAAGGCTCATTGATGGAGGTGGAGAGGGAAGGCTCATTGATGAAGGTGGGGAGGGAAGGCTCCATGATGGAGGTGGGGAGGGAAGGCTCATTGATGGAGGTGGGGAGGGAAGGCTCATTGATGGAGGTGGGGAGGGAAGGCTCATTGATGGAGGTGGAGAGGGAAGGCTCATTGATGGAGGTGGAGAGGGAAGGCTCATTGATGGAGGTGGAGAGGGAAGGCTCATTGATGAAGGTGGGGAGGGAAGGCTCCATGATGGAGGTGGGGAGGGAAGGCTCATTGATGGAGGTGGGGAGGGAAGGCTCATTGATGGAGGTGGAGAGGGAAGGCTCATTGATGGAGGTGGAGAGGGAAGGCTCATTGATGGAGGTGGAGAGGGAAGGCTCATTGATGGAGGTGGAGAGGGAAGGCTCATTGATGGAGGTGGGGACGGAAGGCTCATTGATGGAGGTGGGGAGGGAAGGCTCATTGATGGAGGTGGGGAGGGAAGGCTCATTGATGGAGGTGGGGAGGGGAGGCTCATTGATGGAGGTGGGGAGGGGAGGCTCATTGATGGAGGTGGGGAGGGAAGGCTCATTGATGGAGGTGGGGAGGGAAGGCTCATTGATGGAGGTGGGGAGGGAAGGCTCATTGATGGAGGTGGGGAGGGAAGGCTCATTGATGGAGGTGGGGAGGGGAGGCTCATTGATGGAGGTGGGGAGGGAAGGCTCATTGATGGAGGTGGGGAGGGAAGGCTCATTGATGGAGGTGGGGAGGGAAGGCTCATTGATGGAGGTGGGGAGGGGAGGCTCATTGATGGAGGTGGGGAGGGAAGGCTCATTGATGGAGGTGGGGAGGGAAGGCTCATTGATGGAGGTGGGGAGGGAAGGCTCATTGATGGAGGTGGGGAGGGAAGGCTCATTGATGGAGGTAGGGAGGGAAGGCTCATTGATGGAGGTAGGGAGGGAAGGCTCATTGATGGAGGTGGGGAGGGAAGGCTCATTGATGGAGGTGGGGAGGGGAGGCTCATTGATGGAGGTGGGGAGGGAAGGCTCATTGATGGAGGTGGGGAGGGAAGGCTCATTGATGGAGGTGGGGAGGGAAGGCTCATTGATGGAGGTGGGGAGGGAAGGCTCATTGATGGAGGTGGGGAGGGAAGGCTCATTGATGGAGGTGGGGAGGGAAGGCTCATTGATGGAGGTGGGGAGGGGAGGCTCCATGATGGAGGTGGAGAGGGAAGGCTCCATGATGGAGGTGGGGAGGGAAGGCTCCATGATGGAGGTGGGGAGGGAAGGCTCATTGATGGAGGTGGGGAGGGAAGGCTCATTGATGGAGGTGGGGAGGGAAGGCTCATTGATGGAGGTGGGGAGGGAAGGCTCATTGATGGAGGTGGGGGAGGGAAGGCTTATTGATGGAGGTGGGGGAGGGAAGGCTCGTTAGTGAAGGTGGGGAAGGAAGGCCCATTGATGGAGATGGGGGAGGGAAGGCTCATTGAAGGAGGTGGGGAGGGAAGGCTCATTGATGGAGGTGAGGAGGGAAGGCTCATTGATGGAGGTGGGGAGGGAAGACTCATTGATGGAGGTGGAGAGGGAAGGCTCATTGATGGAGGTGGGGAGGGAAGGCTCATTGATGGAGGTGGGGAGGGAAGGCTCATTGATGGAGGTGGGGAGGGAAGGCTCATTGATAGAAGTGGAGGATGGAAGGCTCATTGATAGAAGTGGAGGATGGAAGGCTCATTGATGAAGGTGGGGAGGGAAGGCTCATTGATGGAGGTGGGGAGAGAAGGCTCATTGACGGAGGTGGAGAGGGAAGGCCCATTGACGGAGGTGGAGACGGAAGGCCCATTGACGGAGGTGGAGAGGGAAGGCTCATTGACGGAGGTGGGGAGGGAAGGCTCATTGACGGAGGTGGGGAGGGAAGGCTCATTGATGGAGGTGGGGAGGGAAGGCTCATTGATGGAGGTGGGGAGGGAAGGCTCAATGATGGAGGTGGAGAGTGAAGGCTCATTGATGGAGGTGGGGAGGGAAGGCTCATTGATGGAGGTGGGGAGGGAAGGCACATTGATGGAGGTGGGGAGGGAAGGCTCATTGATGGAGGTGGGGAGGGAAGGCTCATTGATGGAGGTGGGGAGGGAAGGCTCAATGATGGAGGTGGAGAGGGAAGGCTCATTGATGGAGGTGGAGAGGGAAGGCTCATTGATGGAGGTGGAGAGGGAAGGCTCATTGATGGAGGTGGGGAGGGAAGGCTCATTGATGGAGGTGGGGAGGGAAGGCTCATTGATGGAGGTGGGGAGGGAAGGCTCATTGATGGAGGTGGGGAGGGAAGGCTCATTGATGGAGGTGGGGAGGGGAGGCTCATTGATGGAGGTGGGGAGGGAAGGCTCATTGATGGAGGTGGGGAGGAAAGGCTCATTGATGGAGGTGGGGAGGGAAGGCTCATTGATGGAGGTGGGGAGGGAAGGCTCATTGATGGAGGTGGGGAGGGAAGGCTCATTGATGGAGGTGGGGAGGGAAGGCTCATTGATGGAGGTGGGGAGGGAAGGCTCATTGATGGAGGTGGGGAGGGGAGGCTCCATGATGGAGGTGGAGAGGGAAGGCTCCATGATGGAGGTGGGGAGGGAAGGCTCATTGATGGAGGTGGAGAGGGAAGGCTCATTGATGGAGGTGGGGAGGGAAGGCTCATTGATGGAGGTGGGGAGGGAAGGCTCATTGATGGAGGTGGGGGAGGGAAGGCTTATTGATGGAGGTGGGGGAGGGAAGGCTCGTTAGTGAAGGTGGGGAAGGAAGGCCCATTGATGGAGATGGGGGAGGGAAGGCTCATTGAAGGAGGTGGGGAGGGAAGGCTCATTGATGGAGGTGAGGAGGGAAGGCTCATTGATGGAGGTGGGGAGGGAAGACTCATTGATGGAGGTGGAGAGGGAAGGCCCATTGATAGAGGTGGGGAGGGAAGGCTCATTGATGGAGGTGGGGAGGGAAGGCTCATTGATGGAGGTGGGGAGGGAAGGCTCATTGATAGAAGTGGAGGATGGAAGGCTCATTGATAGAAGTGGAGGATGGAAGGCTCATTGATGAAGGTGGGGAGGGAAGGCTCATTGATGGAGGTGGGGAGAGAAGGCTCATTGACGGAGGTGGAGAGGGAAGGCCCATTGACGGAGGTGGAGACGGAAGGCCCATTGACGGAGGTGGAGAGGGAAGGCTCATTGACGGAGGTGGGGAGGGAAGGCTCATTGATGGAGGTGGGGAGGGAAGGCTCATTGATGGAGGTGGGGAGGGAAGGCTCATTGATGGAGGTGGGGAGGGAAGGCTCAATGATGGAGGTGGAGAGTGAAGGCTCATTGATGGAGGTGGGGAGGGAAGGCTCATTGATGGAGGTGGGGAGGGAAGGCACATTGATGGAGGTGGGGAGGGAAGGCTCATTGATGGAGGTGGGGAGGGAAGGCTCATTGATGGAGGTGGGGAGGGAAGGCTCAATGATGGAGGTGGAGAGGGAAGGCTCATTGATGGAGGTGGAGAGGGAAGGCTCATTGATGGAGGTGGAGAGGGAAGGCTCATTGATGGAGGTGGGGAGGGAAGGCTCATTGATGGAGGTGGGGAGGGAAGGCTCATTGATGGAGGTGGGGAGGGAAGGCTCATTGATGGAGGTGGGGAGGGGAGGCTCATTGATGGAGGTGGGGAGGGAAGGCTCATTGATGGAGGTGGGGAGGGAAGGCTCATTGATGGAGGTGGGGAGGGAAGGCTCATTGATGGAGGTGGGGAGGGAAGGCTCATTGATGGAGGTGGGGAGGGAAGGCTCATTGACGGAGGTGGAGAGGGAAGGCCCATTGATGGAGGTGGGGTGGAAAGGATGGCCTGTGTAGTCCGATCAAACAGAAGAACTACTGGAGCTCAGATTGCTGGTGAAGTGAATGCTGGTTGTGACCGGAAGGTGTCAAAACACACAGATCATGTAGCTGCAGACCGATCAGGGTGTCCATACTGACCCGTGTCCACAGGCAAAAGTGCTACAATGGGCATGTGAGCATCAGAACTGGACCATGGAGCAATGGAAGAAGGAGGCCTGGTCTGATGCATCCAAGAATGGTTTGAGGAACACAATAACGAGTCTGAAGTGTTGACTTGGCCTCCAAAATCTCCAGATCTCAATTCAATTGAGCATCGGTGAGATGTGACGTCCGATCCTTGGAGGTCCACCTCCCAAATTCCAGCACTTAAAGGATCTGCTAGTGACTGCTTGGTGCCAGATACCACAGCGTACCTTCAGAGGTCTAGTGAAGTCCATGCCTGGACGGGTCAGGAAAAGGGGACTGACTCAATATTAGGTGGGTGGTCATAATGTTGTGGCTGGTTGGTGTATATAGGAGTATGAGTACCACTATATGTATATAGATTATATATAGGAGCGTGAGGACCATGATATATATATATATTATATGGGAGTCCGCTGATATAACTTACAAACAGTAGAAAACTTTCCTCGGCGAGTTTCCCGACACGACGCGTAAGGAGCGATCTGCGCACTTGTCTCAGAACTGTCAGCGAACACAAATTATACACTATTTTCCTTCAAGGTAATTTAAAGCGACACCATTAATTACCGCGTGTATTTATATCTTCCTAATTAGCCTCCTGAGCTGACGTTCTGTATTCAGACTATATAATGGATCTATAGGTGCGGGCTGCCATGTTCTGATAGAAGAATTCCTTCGGTTGGACGCGGATAATTTCTGCGGATTGCAGACGTTGACGGAATGACAGGCCTTCATTAATTATTAGTTATTGTGGAGGACAAATCTGCGGGGGAGGGACGGGTGTCGTGGGGGGGTGGGGGGGAGATCCATGAGAACATCTTCACATCATTGAAGAATTTGTATCCTCTGGATTTTGAAAATAAATAAAATTGATACATTTGACGATATTTGTAAATGAAATATTCCCCCCCAAATAAACAACCAATCAGACTCCGGTGTGTCCCGCAGAGGGCAAATGGCGGGAATATAGAGGCGGAGTTTTGCCTAGAACCCTCATTGGCCAGGTGGGTGTGTTTTATACGCATTTAGGCATCAGAGGCGTGGTCGGTGGATCTGCGGTCCGAGTCAGTAAAATCTGAGATTCAAAGTTTTTAAATGTAAAATACACAAAGTGATCGTTGAGAGTGAAATTGGCAGCGCTATAAATCTGGTCACTGTGATTGGAGGACAGAGGGTGAGAGGCAGCCAATGGGAAAAGTGATGTCCAGTGTTTTTCTCCTCCCTACTTTATCCAGGAGAAGTTTGCACTTAAGCTCCACCCTAAAAAAAAAAAAGCTAAAAAGCTGTCATCATCCTTCATCCACAACAGAGGGGTGTACAGATTTTTTTGTCCATGTTTCTGCAATTTATTTTATTATTATTAATAATAATATTATTATTATTATTATTATTGTTATTTATATTTTGTTTTAACCTTTCTTTTTTTAGATTTTTTTTATTATTATTCATATTATATATTTTTTCATATACAATATATATATATATATATAAAATAAAAAATCAAAGGTGACAGCAGTGTACAGGTATTTCCATCATGAGCAAAACATCACTCATACAGGTGCATTAAAAAGAAAAAAAAAATATTTTAGTATTTCAATTCAAAAAGTGAAACTCCTGTATTTTATAGAGATGTTTTAAACACAGAGTGATATATATAGTGGGGAATGGGGTGTATATAGAGGGGGGATGGGGTGTATATATATATATATATATATATATATATATATATATATAGAGAGAGAGAGAGAGAGAGATGTTACACACAGAGTGATAGATTTCAGGCATTTCTTTCTTCTAATTTTGATGATTATGGATTACAGGGAGTGACACCCCAAAATTCTCTATCTCAGAAAGTTTGAATATTATAAAAGACCAATAAAAAAAAAGTATTTTTTAATCCAGAAATGTTGTGTTGGTGAGAAGTCTGTCCATGTACAGTGTAGGATACACCCAATACTTGGTCGGGGCTCCTTTGGCATGAATTCCGGCATCAATGTGGCGTGGCATGGGGGAGATCAGTCTGTGGCCCTGCTGAGGTGTGATGGAAGGTCAGGTTCCTTTGATAACGTCCTTCACCTTGTCTGCATTGTTGGGTTTGGTGTCTCTCATCTTCCTCCACAGACTCTCTATGGGGTTTAGGTCAGGCAGGTTTAATGGCCAATCAAGCCCAGTGATCCCATGATCATGTGACCAGGTATTGGTAGATTTGGCAGTGTGGGAGGTGCCGAGTCCTGCTGGAAAATGAAATCGGCATCTCCATAAATCTGGTCAGCAGAGGGAAGTATGAAGAGCTCTGGAATCTCCTACTAGACGGCTGCACTGACTTTGGATTTGATAAAACACAGGAGGACCAACACCAGCAGATGACCCGACTCCCCAAATCATCACTGACTGTGGAAACTTCACATTGGACCTCATGGAACTTTTGGATTCTGTGCCTCTCCACTCCTCCTCCAGACTCTGGGACCGCGATTTCCAACTAAAATGCAAAACAGTCAGGGATGATTTGGGGAGTCGGGTCATCTGCTGGTGTTGGTCCTCCTGTGTTTTATCAAGTCCAAAGTCAGCGCAGCCCACTAGCAGGAGATTCCAGAACTCTTCATACTTCCCTCTGCTGACCAGATTTATGGAGATGATGATTTCATTTTCCAGCAGGACTTGGCACCTCCCACACTGCCAAATCTACCAATACCTGGTCACATGATTATGGGATCACTGGGCTTGATTGGCCAGCAAACTCACCTGACCTAAATCCCATAGAGAATCTGTGGAGGAAGATGAGAGACACCAAACCCAACAATGCAGACGAGGTGAAGGACATTATCAGAGCAACCTGACCTTCCATCACACCTCAGCAGGGCCACAGACTGATCTCCTCCATGCCACGCCCCATTGATGCCACAGGCTGATCTCCTCCATGCCACCCCGCATTGATGCCGGAATTCATGCCAAAGGAGCCCCGACCAAGTATTGGGTGTATCCTACACTGTACATGGGAAGACTTCTCACCAACACAACATTTCTGGATTATTAATCCTTTTTTTTATTGGTCTTATGTAGTATTCAAATTTTCTGAGATTTTGGGGTGTCACTTGCTGTAATCCATAATTATCAAAATCAGAAGAAAGAAATGCCTGAAATCTATCACTCTGTGTGTAACATCTATATATATACATACATATATACACCCCACCCCCTCTATATACACCCCACCCCCCCTCCCCCTCTATATATATATATATATATATATATATATATATATATATATATATATATATATATATATATATAATCACTCCATGCGTAACACACATATATAATTTGTTTTTCTATAATATTTTTTTTTTGCTTGTTGTTATTTTTTAGATAATTATTTTTATATTATTATTTTATGTTTTATTATTATTTTTATTTTAAAAAAGAATAATAATTACTATTTTTTTCTTATTATTTTTCTTTCTTCACTTTAAAATCATGGATTCGTAATTTGAACATTTTACAATCGTGGGACAATCTACAAGTGTAATACCGCAGAATGTGGCGATTTGTAGTGCCGTATTTTACAGAGCTCTCTAAATTCGACCCACTGAGGTTTTCATTTTGTATCTGCGCCATCCTCCCCGTGCATCATGTCTTTATTGTTGTTATTTTTTTGTTTTTGTATTTTTTTTACTTGTTATGTTTTTTACATTTTTTTTTGATAATTATTTTTATATTATTATTTTATTTTTATTATTATTTTAAATTTTTTTAAATTTTTATTTATTTTTTCCTTCTTCACTTTGAAATCACTGGTTTGTAATTAGAACATTTGACAATCTATGAGTGTAATGCGTCAGAATGTGGCGATCTGTGGCGCCGTATTTTCCGGATTTCCTTGAATACGACGCTCGGCGGTCTTCATCTTGTATCTGTGCCGTCCTCTCGTCTTCCTTCTGCAGGAAAAGTTGCTGTGACCTCTCGTCCGTGAAGACTTTCCTTAGCGGTGACCTTGCGGGCGCGCGGCGCTGGGCACAGTGGCACTTTCCAGCTGTACACATGCTCTCCGCCAGGGTATGGTTGTACCGCGCCGAGCACCGCGGGCTGCGACATATGTTGAGTTTTAGTATCTTTGTTCTGACATTAATCCTGTTCACCAGCTGTGCTGCCAGATGCCCGTCTGCGGCTCAGAGATTCCCGGCCCGCCGACGGTGACAACGAGATTTCCTGTCCTCTCCGCGGACGCAAATTCTCTGAGATCTCCGCGGAACGAGCCGATCGCCGCTGAGGGGGTCTCTCCGCCGCCGTTCTCATCTCATTACCGGGAAGTGATGAATATTCATCTATATTCTCTGCAGTTTCTAAGAAATAATGAAAGAAATAATTAAAAGTCATAAATGGTGAATGGGGGAAGTTTATCGGATTGAAGATCCGGGATCTGTGTGAGGATCGGAGTCCTTCTGGTCCGATCGATCGGAGGCTCACTCTCAGCTGATGTTCTACAGACACAAGAAAATCCATCTGTATAATAGTGCTCTAGTGGTGGTGTATTAGTGGTGTGGTGGTGCAGTGTTGATGTAGTAGTTTTGCAGTGGTGGTGTAGTAGTAGTGGTGTAGTAGTGGTGGAGTAGTGGTGTAGTAGTAATGGTGGTGTAGTGGTGGTGTAATAGTGGTGGTGTAGTAGTGGTGTAGTGGTAGTAGTGGTGTAGTAGTGTTGTAGTAATTGTGGTGTAGTAGTGGTGTAGTGGTAGTAGTGGTGTAGTAGTGTTGTATTAATGGTGGTGTAGTAGCAGTGTAGTAGTGCTTGTTGTGATTTGCTGAGATTTTTTTGAGGTTTGAAGTCCAGTAAAGTGATAATTCCCGGCGTGCTCCACTGAGATTTCTTCTTCTCTGCATCTCCTGGAATGTTCCGGATCCCACGGGTTAGCAAGGAATAGGAAAGAATAGAATATCCAATATTACATAAAGAAGATACATTTATCTTTTCTCTGGATACATTGTATATTCTTGACAGAGAAAGGGAAATATCTACAACAAGTGTGAGCGACCCCCCGACATCCGCACCTCAGCGCCACTACAGGGGGGCGTCTAATGTCACATGGCGCGAGTCCATAATTATCACCATTACCAGATCAGTGTTCTCACCCACAAAGAGGGTAATTCTCGGTATCTGTTCTTATTCTGTATGTATGGACTCTGCACAGTACTACTTCTCTTGTCCTGTATGTCGGGTGTAATTCTCGGTATCTGTTCTTATTCTGTATGTATGGACTCTGCACAGTACTACTTCTCTTGTCCTGTATGTCGGGTGTAATTCCCGGTATCTGTTCTTATTCTGTATGTATGGACTCTGCACAGTACCACTTCTCTGTAATTATTGGTGAAGTCGGGGGGTGGGGCGATGGTAATGGCGCTCGGTGACCTCACAGGCCCGGTAACGGTCGCCATGTTTCCTGTTTGATGGCGGTTCGGTCGGTCGGGCGGGCGGCGGGGAGCGTTTGGCGTCCTCCTGAACTCTTTTATTGAACAATAAAATAAATGTTTGTATTTGATTTCTGCGCTATTAGAGGAAGCCGCGGCTCCGGGTTCAAACCGCTCATTATCTAATATCGCAGAGCGCCGGGGCGGAAATCCATCCGCTTCTGCGTTATTACCCGCAGCTGTGCGCTTACCTGGCGCCTAATGATCCGGAAGAAGCTGAGCGACCGCCGATGGCGAATCCCCCCCCCTCGCGGTACTAAAAATGGGTGGCCTATATATAGCGGGGTTGGTGGCCGTGGCGGGCCGGGCGATCTACAGGTGACTAATAGGAGGTGTTCAGTAAGTGGAATAATGAACGGTATTAGGTGTCAATTAAAGCGCGGTTCCCCCGAGGTGCAGGTGCTACACATTGTAATGACACACTGAAGAGCGCCAGACTCTTCACCCGCGCATACGAACAAGCGCATTTGCATATTAAAAAGCTGCAAATTATTTAACTGAAGCAAAAAGTCTTTTAGAGATGATGGAGGTTATAAAACTGTTGACAAGAAGGAAGGTAATTGCCTGAAAATGAGCGATGACATTCTGCTGCGCGCTCGCGGCGGCGTTGTGTTTTTTTTTTTTGCATTGTGCCGCCAGGCTGGATGTCTAACCTATTGGCGGCAGATTGCTCCTATGCAATTAGTCCTTTTTTGTCCTCTCTTCAATACGCCTGTGATTATGACAGATTGAGGCGCACTTGGCACATTCAATGTCTGTTGTTTTTATAACTTCATCACAAATGACAAAACACGTTTTTGTGTCCTTTTCTTTTTTTTTTTTTCCTCCTTTCCGTGGATTCTGCGATTATAATATCTTCATTTGTGCGGGACAATGCGGCCTTCGCGCGCACATTTCTCTCCTGTTTTATTTTGTCCTTTTTTTTTTTTTTTTTTTTTTGCTGCTTTGTGTGTGAGTGCCCACCGGGGGCGGGCGGGGCCAGCCGGCGATACGCCAGTGCGGTTCTATAGCTGGTAATGGGAGGCCGGGATGAGATCCCGTGATTGGGACCTTTAGGTTACCGATATTGGGCTGCTTGTGGCAGACAAGGATTGTGGGGGGGGGGGGGGGGGGGGGGGGGAGAGCTGAGACTGGGGAAATGCTTCCTCCTCCTTCTACAAAGTTACAATGTACAGTCTGATCACCAGGGGGAGGGGAGACTGAGGAAATGCTTCCTCCTGCCTGCAGCAGACTGATGACCTCAGCCTAGGCAGAGTCACTGACTGAAGCTCAGTGACAGGTGTTTACTGATAAAATGACAACAGTTGTGCATTGCTGTGCTCTATGGTACACTCTTGGGATCCTTCTACCCTCCTGTGATCCAGTTTATGCTCCCTTCATTCACCCCCCTGTGATCCAATGTACTCTCTGTGCTCCTTTTTTTCAATATACTCGTTTGTGGTCCATTGTAAGCTCCTGGGATCCACTGTGTGCTCCTACAATCGATCGTATCCTCCTGTGACCCATTGTACGCGCCTAGTGATCACTGTGCTCTTCTGGGATCCATTGTGCATTTCAACAATCCATCGTCCCCTCCTGAAATCTATTCTTTGCTCCTGTGATCCATTCTAATATCTTGGGGTCCATTGTACACTCTCATGTGATCCATTGTACTCTCCTGGGATCCCCTGTGCAATCCCATGATCCACTGGGCTCTCCTAGAATCTTTTTGCACTTTCAAGATATTTTGCCGTCTTTTGGGATCCACTGAACTCATCTGGGATTCATTGCACTATCCTGGGATCCCTTGCGTGCTCCATGATTCATTTGTGCTCTCCTGGGATCTACCGTACTATTTTGGGATCCGTTGTAAAACCCTGTGCTCTCTTGTGCTCTCCTTGGATCCATTGTACTCTTCTGGGATCCCCTGTACTGACTTGGGAACTCTTGTACACTCCTGGGATCTATTGCGCTCTCCATGGGATCCATTGTACTCTTCTGGGATCCACTGTACTGACCTGGGAACTCAAGTACACTCACACGATCCATTGTGCTCTTCTGGGATCCATTGCACTCTTCTGGGATCCACTGTACTGACCTGGGAACTCTTGTACACTCCCACGATCCATCGTGCTATCCTGGGATCCATTGTACTCACCTGGGATCTTTTGTGCTCTCCTTGGATCTTTTGCAGTCTTCTGGGACCCATTGTGCTCACCTGGGATCTTGTACTCGCTCGTGATGCATTGCACTCTCCTAGGATCCATTGTACACCCCCATGATCCATTGTGCTCTCCTAGGATCCATTGTACACTCCCATGATCCATTGTGCTCTCCTAGGATCCATTGTACACTCCCATGATCCATTGTGCTCTCCTGGGGCTCCTTTGTGCTCACCGGGATCTTGTACTCTCTCGTGATGCATTGCACTCTCCTGGGATCCATTGTACACTCCCATGAGCCATTGTGCTCTCCTGGGATCCATTGTGCTCTCCTGGGATCCATTGTACACTCACATGATCCATTGTGTTCTCCTGGGATCCATTGTACACTCCCATGGTCCATTGTGTTCTCCTGGGATCCAATTTGCTCTCCTGGATCCATTGTACACTCCCATGGTCCATTGTGCTCTCCTGGAATCCATTGTGCTCTCCTGGGATCCATTGTGTTCTCCTGGGATCCAATTTGCTCTCCTGGGATCCAATTTGCTCTCCTGGGATCCATTGTACACTCCCATGGTCCATTGTGTTCTCCTGGGGATCCATTGTGCTCTCCTGGGATCCATTGTGCTCTCCTGAGATCCATTGTGTTCTCCTGGGATCCAATTTGCTCTCCTGTGATCCATTGTACACTCCCATGGTCCATTGTGCTCTCCTGGGATCCATTGTGTTCTCCTGGGATCCAATTTGCTCTCCTGGGATCCATTGTACACTCCCATGATCCATTGTGCTCTCCTGGGATCCATTGTATGTTTTATCTCAGCATCTTTACTCCAGACTTGAAAGAACATCAGACATGAGAAATATTTGGATTGAATAAGAAGAGGCAGAGGGGCCCTGAGTTTAAAGCCCCCAGGGCCATTTCCATTTAAATCTTCAATTGTCAGTCAATCCTGGCAGAGACTCCGCCCCCAAGGAATAGGCCAGTGTAACGATCACAGCAAATGGGTTTTGGCCCCTGAAACGTGTTGGATGTTATGGAATCTTTCACCAGATTCGGAAAGGAGATGATTCTGAGCAGAGATTCTTCTTATCTTAAATCTGTGTTGGGGTGAAGAGGCACCAAAGTGCGAGAAGACTGGAAAATAATCTGTTCAAATAAAACATTTAACATGTTTCGGGGTTGTCACAGTCCCCCTTCATCAGGGCTTAGGAATCGGCCAAGAATGGTGACCGGGATCCTCAGCCTCTGCCTGTGTGTAGGGGGGTTGTATTATAAGTGAATAAAGATTGAAGGTGAGGCTGTGTGGTCTGGAAACAGAGCCGTTCCAGGTGGACAAACAAAGATTTGGGGAGCACACCCTAAAAAAAATGAGACTATACAGACAGAAAAAAGGATTACAGCACACATCCAAAATGACATTTAACTCCTGGCAAGGCCATATGATAACACCTGAGCATATTCAGAAAATATGGGGATTTAGTTACCCATATGGCCATATAGTGCTAAGCCCACTGCTACGTCAAAGTACCCCATTATCAGTACCCCATTGATATTGGGGTACTTTGACGTAGTAGTGGGCTTAGCACTATATGGCCATATGGTGTAACTAAATCCCCATATTTTCTGAATATGCTCAGGTATTTTTATATAGCCTTGCAGGAGTTAAATGTCATTTCCAGGTGGAGTCTCATCACCAAGTGGAGTCTCGGTACCATGTAGAGTCTCAGTAGCATGTAGATCCTTATTACCAGGTGAAGTCTCAGTAGCAGATGGAGTCTCAATGGCAGGTGAAGTCTCAGTACCAGGTGGAGTCCCAGTTCTAGGTGGAGTCTCAGTGGCAGGTAAAGTCTCAGTACCAGGTGGAGTCTCAATAGCAGGTAAAGTCTCAGTACCAGGCGGAGTCCCAGTGCCAGCTGGAGTCTTAATATCAGGTAGAGTCTCAGTTCTAGGTAGAGTGTCACTATAAGGTGGAGTTCTCAGTACCAGGTAGTCTCAATATCAAGTGGAATCTCAATTCAGGTAGTGTTTCACTATCAGGTAGAGTCCAAATACCAGGTATAGTTTTCATTTTAGGTGGAGTCTCAGTACCAGGTAGAGTCTCAGTACCAGGTAGAGTCTCAGTACCAGGTAGAGTCTCAGTACCAGGTAGAGTCTCAGTACCAGGTAGAGTCTCAGTACCAGGTAGAGTCTCAGTACCAGGTGGAGTCTCAGTACCAGGTGGAGTCTCAGTACCAGGTGGAGTCTCAGTACCAGGTAGAGTCTCAGTACCAGGTAGAGTCTCAGTACCAGGTAGAGTCTCAGTACCAGGTAGAGTCTCAGTACCAGGTAGAGTCTCAGTACCAGGTAGAGTCTCAGTACCAGGTAGAGTCTCAGTACCAGGTAGAGTCTCAGTACCAGGTAGAGTCTCAGTACCTGGTTGAGTCTCAGTATTGGGTTGAGGCTCAGTTCCAGTTAGATTCTCAGTAGCAGGTGGAGTCTCGGTTCTGGGTGGAGTCTCGGTTCTGGGTGGAGTCTCGGTTCTGGGTTGGAGTCTCGGTTCTGGGTGGAGTCTCGGTACTTGGTGGAGTCTCGGTACTGGGTGGAGTCTCGGTTCTTGGTGGAGTCTCGGTTCTTGGTGGAGTCTCAGTTCTTGGTGGAGTCTCGGTTCTTGGTGGAGTCTCGGTACTTGGTGCAGTCTCAGTTCTGGGTGCAGTCTCGGTTCTGGGTGCAGTCTCGGTTCTGGGTGCAGTCTCGGTTCTGGGTGCAGTCTCGGTTCTGGGTGGAGTCTCGGTACTTGGTGGAGTCTCGGTTCTGGGTGGAGTCTCGGTACTTGGTGGAGTCTCGGTACTTGGTGGAGTCTCGGTTCTGGGTGCAGTCTCGGTACTTGGTGGAGTCTCGGTACTTGGTGGAGTCTCGGTACTTGGTGGAGTCTCGGTACTTGGTGGAGTCTCGGTACTGGTGGAGTCTCGGTACTTGTGGAGTCTCGGTTCTTGGTGAGTCTTGGTACTTGGTGGCGTCTCGGTATTAGGTGGAGTCACATTGCATTGGAGCAATCTTTGATGTCGATGAGCAAAGCTGGAGCCGCTTATTAATTCTCTGCGAAGATTATAAATGGCGCTGTCAGCAGTTAAACCTCCATTGTGCTTGTTGTTAATTCAGAGTAATTGTTCGATGCGTTAAGATCGCGGCATTGTTTCTTCATTCAGAACTGACGGCGACGTATTGCAGCACGCAGCGTGTAACAACACATCCCGACACAGCGCCTGATTGTACGTCGTCTGATCTGAAGGTCGTAATTACAAGAGGAGGATTGTACACAAACCTGCAGCAATTATGTGGGGGGCCTCCGCTGCCAGCTAAAAATCCACAAATTGCTTAACCCTCCCACTGCCACCGGCCGCCCGAGGGGGACTCGCATACATACCTGCCCTACGCCTGCCCGGCACTCGGGGGGGTTAAATCGGTGAACTCCAGCCAAAAACTTGGCAGCTCCGCCTGTGGTTAGTTGCGGTTTCGGAACACGAAGAACAAAGTCTGCACACGTGTACCTGCGACTAGCAGGAGGGAAGAGATTGGCGCAATCCTGGAATCGCGGGACGATTTTCCAGGATGGAAATTATTTTTATTTCTGTCCCCCTCCCCC
>JBBDGP010004716.1:0-25455 GCA_037952835.1 Lithobates septentrionalis
CACCTGATGCTTCTTGTCCATCAGATCGGGTCATTAGATCCCCAGTCATCGGTGAGGGCAACTCTAAATTGCGAGAGGCTCTGTTATGAGGAAGTAAAGCCCTGCCTGTACCAAGATGGCTGCCTCCATACATAGACAGTGCGGAACAAGGCATGAAAAGTCAGTAATGGATAGATTGGATGCAGGGAGACCACAGGCAGTATTGGGGAATAGTCCTTTACCCTCTACCTGCCTTTTTGTTGCATAGCGACCAGTGGCAGCTAGTGCTCCATTTTTTTATTTTTTTTTGGGGGGGGGGGGGGGGCGCACGCAAACAAACACCCCCCCCCCAGCCAGGTCCGCATTTACCCCATCCAGGTCACGGCTTCTCCTTCCGGCTAATCTGGTCTTAGGATCTGCCTCCTGTCCTGATTGGCTGGGAGGATTCGCTAATGTCTCAAGTGGGTGGGTTCGGGGCGCAGAGCCCAACCTTTTTGAAGCCGATTAGAGCTTCTGGCTCTAATCATGTGCTTAAAAAAGAAAAACTCATAGCCTATGAGTCTGGCGCCCCACATGGAGATTGGGGGGGGGGGGGCTGTGCCCCTATTTGGACCGGCTGCTGCTGATGGCGACCCCTGTGACACCAGCTGGGCGCTTCAGACTGCGCCAGTCAACAGGCAGCCTTGGCATTGATGCAGTCCGCCATTGAACGAAAAATTTAACAGCAAGATCATGTGATCTAGTCTTGAACTATATTCTTAAATTATAATTTTTTTTTTTTTTAATCTTTGTGTTTACAGTACTAAGTATGGAAAAGGTCATAAGGATGATGAGCGTCTGTCTGGAAGCGGTGCAGAGAGCGGGCCTCTGCTCCTCGGTGATTACAGACAATGAGGCGGTGTGTGTGCGGCATGTTCCCCGATAAGGAAGGCCACTCTGTGTGTTTGTTTTAGCAGATAAAGGATGGAGAGAGAAAAAGGCGCATTGTAGTTGAAGTGTTTGCATTTGTCGTCAGTTGCTGCGTTTTTTTTTTTGAAAAGGGGGAAAAAAAAAGTTGCATTGCAGAGTTTAGAAAATGTCTCATCTCCCTCTTGCTGCGCTCGTTCAGGCCTGCTGAAATGTTTTATTTTTTGCCCGGCGTAGAGGAGAAATGAGGTTGCAAAAAATGCATCGGCAGACTGGCACAAAAAAAGTAGGTTAAAGGGTGTTCAGGGATGGGAAGCCGCTCAGAGCGCTGTGTGTGATCGGGATGTGTGCAGTATGGTGCCGGGTACCAGATGAACAGCAAAAATGACAGCACCCCTGAAAACATTCCGGCCAATGGTCGTGGGCTTGTTGGATCTTCTGCAGTTTCCTTGCAGGTAGGTTGGTGTACAGATAAATAATTAAATCATTTTTATTTATTTATTTTTTTCTCCATAGTAATTCATAGAATTTCCTTTCCTATTTCCAGTCCGAAAATATGGTCCATAACAACAATAGCAGGGTACTGCTGAAAATGTTCATTATTGTTTCTGGTTTTTCTTGTCCCACTCCAGGCAAAAAAAATAATTACCCTTGTAGTGGGGCCCCCGCGTGCAAGGGTTAAATGTCGGTTATGTCCAGTGATAGAGGAAGCAAGCAGTTGTGTCTATTCCTCACTTTCGCAGACTTCCCCTACGCAGGGTGCGACCAGGCCCTTAAGCCCCATCTCTGCGCGACCGGGCCGCTCGGGGCCCCCATCTCTGCGCGACCGGGCCGCTCGGGGCCCCCCCATCTCTGCGCGACCGGGCCGCTCGGGCCCCCCCCCATCTCTGCGCGACCGGGCCGCTCGGGGCCCCCCCCCATCTCTGCGCGACCGGGCCGCTCGGGGCCCCCCCCAATCTCTGCGCGACCGGGCCGCTCGGGGCCCCCCCCCATCTCTGCGCGACCGGGCCGCTCGGGCCCCCCCCATCTCTGCGCGACCGGGCCGCTCGGGGCCCCCCATCTCTGCGCGACCGGGCCGCTCGGGGGCCCCCCCCATTTCTGCGCGACCGGCCGCTCGGGGCCCCCCCCATTTCTGCGCGACCGGGCCGCTCGGGGGCCCCCCCCATTTCTGCGCGACCGGGCCGCTCGGGGCCCCGCCCATTTCTGCGTGACCGGGCCGCTCGGGGCCCCGCCCATTTCTGCGTGACCGGGCCGCTCGGGGCCCCGCCCATTTCTGCGTGACCGGGCCGCTCGGGGCCCCCCCCCATTTCTGCGCGACCGGGCCGCTCGGAGCCCCCACATCTCTGCGCGACCGGGCCGCTCGGGGCCCCCCACATCTCTGCGAGACCGGGCCGCTCGGGGCCCCCCCCATCTCTGCGCGACCGGGCCGCTCGGGGCCCCCCCCATCTCTGCGCGACCGGGCCGCTCGGGGCCCCCCCCATCTCTGCGCGACCGGGCCGCTCGGGGCCCCCCCCATCTCTGCGCGGATTCCTGTGTCTGGAATAACAGGTGTGTGCAAATAGCTGCAGCTGCTCAGTCAGGACAAAAAGACCCCCCCCCCCCCCCCCCCGGCTGTAGAGGCAGGAGCTGGAGGTGTACACAGGCTGTGGCTGTGACATGTAGTGCACCCCTTATCATTTACGTCCTCTGATTGCGACCCATTCAAGTGAATGGGGGCCACTCTGCAGGCACGTGCAATGCAAATTGTTGTGGCACGCTGACGGCGACCTGCTCCAACTGTGGTCATTCCCGGGAGAGGCAGAACTGAGGTCTGCCTATGTGAACAAGGCAGATTGCCGCTCTGTGATAAGTGGAGGTCCTTGAAGCAGGAACACGACTCCTCTGCCTTACAGTAAAAGCACCTCCCCCACAGTTAGTAATCACTCCCCAGGAACACAGGTAACCCCTTCTCAGCCAGTGTCATTAGTACAGTGACAGTGCATTTCTTTAGCACTGATCACTGTATTGGTGTCACTGGTCCCCAAAAAAGTGTCAGTGGCCGATTTTGTCCAACGCAATTATGCAGTCCCGCTTTAAGTCGCTGATCGCCACCATTGCTAGTAAAAAAATTAAAAAATAAATAAAAATTCTGTAAATCTATCCCATAGTTTGTAGACACTAAATTTTACGCAAACCAATCAATATACACAAATTTTTATTTTTTTTATTCAGCAAAAATATGTGGCAGAATACATAATGGCCAAAATTGATGAAGAAATTTTATTTTTTACATTTTTTTTCTATTGGGTATATTTTATAGCAGAAAGTAAAACATAATTTTAAAAATTGTTGCTCTTTTTTTTTTGTTTTGTTTTTATAACGCAAAAAAAAACAAAAAACTCAGAGGTGATCAAATACCACCAAAAGAAAGCTCTATTTGTGTGTGTGTGTGTGTGTGGGGGGGGGGGGGGGGGGGGGGGGAACATACATAGTAGGTGAGGTTGCAAAAAGATGCAAGTCCATGTCCAACCCATGTGTGTGATTATATGTCAGTATTACATTGTATATCCCTGTATGTTGCGGTCATTCAGGTGCTTATCTAATAGTTTCTTGAAGCTATCGATGCTCCCCGCTGAGACCACCGCCTGTGGAAGGGAATTCCACATCCTTGCCGCTCATATGCCCCGTACACACGGTCGGACTTTGTTCAGACATTCCGACAACAAAATCCTAGGATTTTTTCCGACGGATGTTGGCTCAAACTTGTTTTGTCTACACACGATCGCACAAAGTTGTCGGAAAATCCGATCGTTCTAAACGCGGTGACGTAAAACACATACGTCGGGACTATAGACGGGGCAGTGGCCAATAGCTTTCATCTCTTTATTTATTCTGAGCATGCGTGGCACTTTGTCCGTCGGATTTGTGTACACACGATCGGAATTTCCGACAACGGATTTTGTTGTCGGAAAATTTTATCTCCTGCTCTCCAACTTTGTGTGTCGGAAAATCCGATGGAAAATGTCGGACGGAGCCTACACACGGTCGGAATTTCCGACAACACGCTCCGATCGGACATTTTCCATCGGAAAATCCGACCGTGTGTACGGGGCATTACAGTAAAGAACCCTCTACGTAGTTTAAGATTAAACCTTTATTTCTGTACAGCGTCGCACGAGCGCACAGTTGTCAGTTAAAGTAACACAGTGCCATATCGCAAAAAACTGGCCTGGTCAGGAAGGGGGGGGGGGGGGTGTAAATCTTCCGGAGGGCAAGTGGTTAAGGGAACCTGTTTGCTAAAAATTACACTGCACACATGGATGGGAACGTAGGAAAAAAAGTTTGCATGCATTCTAGAGCAGCACCGGAAAATGCAAAAAAAAAAAAGCATATTCAATTTCAAAGGAATACAGATTACCTCTAACTGTTTTTTTTTTTTTTTTGTTTTTTTTTTTTTTTGTTTTTTTTTTTTTTTTTGTTTTTTTTACACTTTAACAATCATTTGCAGTATGTAGCTCAGTGGTATAGTAACGCTTGTTAAAGTACGTTATTGCCGGGGTTCTTCTAGCATTAAGGAGCCCCCAATTTATTTTTGCTTTTCAAATGTGAGCTGGTTGAGAGGTGTAGTAGAGACAGGTCCTCCCCTCCGCCTGGTCCTGAGTGGATGCAGATAATGAATTTGCTGTAATTGCTCCTAATGAAAGAGATAAGAGCAGGGTCAGGTGGATGCTGGGCAAGGAGGGGTCCAGTGTCAGAGGAGAGGGGAGGGGGGAATGTCTCCATCTGTCTGGACCCTCTCACAGCTGACTCACAGGAAGTGTAGAGAGCAGCCGTAGCTTGGCACCCCTCCCTCGCTCACTCTCTCTCTCGCTCGCTCTCTGTGTAGTACGGGAACAATGAAACCCAGCCAAGTTCTGCTCTGGTAATTCTTCGCCAGTCTTAGGACTTCAGCTCCAGCGGTTTCCCCCCACCCTGTGTCTCCTTCACCCCACGCTGGCGGCTACTCGCCACCGCACCCACCCAAGTCTTTGTCTGAGGGGCACCAAGACCCGGAGCCATGGTCCAGAGGTTCAGCCTCCGGCGACAGCTGTCCAAGGTGGGTACCTCACCATCCGGTTAACCACTTCTGTATTCCATCATTCCATAAAATACTTGGCTTTCTTAGTCCTGGGGCTGACCCCTAAAAAGCTGAGGGGAGTGGTCTTTGTCCCCAGGTGGGCACTAGGCTGTGCAAAATTAAAGCTATTGGGTCGATATAGGTTGGAATTTCACCGCTGATTGACTAATTGGTCATTTTGCTTTAAATGACCCCCTTTGTTATTACATTTCTGAAATAAACGCCTTAAATGTATTATTTTTTTGTATATAATAACTTTTTATTGTGCAATTTTTTAATTTTATTTTTTTTCCGGTCACACTTCTGTGATTTGGGGGTTTGATGTCCTTCCTTTTTTTTTTTTTTATTTATTTTTATTTTGTTTTTTCTTCTTTTTGAACAAAAATACATTTTTAAGTTCAGTCTATGCATTGTGGTGGCACTCGCATATGGAATTTTGCAATTTTTTCAAATTCTGCATCATGCGTTGTCTGTTAATGTGTTGAACCCCCCCACCCCAAAAGAAATATATTTTAAGAAAAAAATAAAAATCTGAATTGCATGAATAAAATGCAGCAATACAATTGAAATGCTTCTAAAAGCATATATATCTAAACACTAAAATTGGGGGGGGGGGGGGGGGGGAGAGAATACATTAATATTCTGGGGAAAAAAGGAAATGCATAATATTTTGGAAAAAAAGGAAATGCATAATATTCTGGAAAAAAAATATAAAATACATAATAATTCTGGGAAAAAAACGAAATGCATAATAATCTGGGGGAAAAGAAAATTCAGAATTATTATTAATAATAAAATAATAATAAAAATAATAATAAATAATAATAATATTTATTATTCAGGATTTATATAGCGCTGACAGTTTATGCAGTGCTTTACGACTGGAGAGTAGACAGTACAACTACAATACACTTGAATACAGTAGGAATCGGAGCCCTGCTTGTTGGGGTTTACAATCTAAGAGGGGAGGGTCAAGGGATGCAAGAGGGGTAATATCATCTCAATTTCAAACCACCTTGGCCCTCGTGGGCCTGGTATTCATCTCTCTGGCTGTTGGGGAAATGAAGATTTGCTTTGGACGCCTCGTAGATCTGAGATCCTTATTGTCAGATTCTGAGATGCCTGAAATGTTCTCCTCCGTCCCTGCACAGTTCCTCTATTCCCTAAAGAGCTGCATTTGCTACTTCTGAGTCGGGGAAACTGCCGCTGTCTGTGTGGTAGAGAATAGACGACGAGACCTTTTTTATAGCTGATCTCTAGTTTTTGCTGCAAATATTTGGACGCTGTATTTCTAGGCAGAGCGCGAGTCCAGCATTGCCCTCTGGAGATGGATGGTTTATACTGTAATATCATTACTGGTAGTTTTTGGTACTTTCTTTCCTTTATGGAGATGATTGTTGAGTTTAGAGTTATTATGTTGCGCTGAGTGTAAAGTGTGTTTTTTGGGCAAAATTAAAATTTTTTTTTTGGAATTTTGGTGCATTGGGCCAAAAAAAAAAGTCTTAAAGGGATTGTAAACCTCAAACACGAGATATGAACAAATCATGTCCCTCTATAGTGTGTACTTGTCTTAGTCCAGAGCACTAAGTGTCATTTCTCTCTGCTGCTTCCTTCCTCTACTATCTGCATGAATCACTGCTAAGTTTTCCTGACACCAGGAGAAAAATGGTGACTAATTTACAGCCTCAGCTCTGATCCTGTGTTAAGGGGCAGGGGTGTCCACCTCCCCTCCCCTTTTCCTTTCCCCTCCCCTCCTCTCCTCCCCTTCTCCTTTCCTTCTTCTTTCCTTTCCCTTCACCTCCCCTTTCCTTTCCCTTCACCTCCCCTTCTCCTTTCCTTTCCCTTCACCTCCCCTTCTCCTTTCCTTTCCTTTCACCTCCCCTTCTCCTTTCCCTTCACCTCCCCTTCTCCTTTCCTTTCCCTTCACCTCCCCTTCACCTCCCATTCTCTCCTTTCCTTTCCCTTCCCTTCACCTTCCCTTCTCCATTCCTTTTCCCTTCACCTCCCCCTGTGTAAGTAACATTCTTCCCACTGATCACCAATGTAAGGAACATTCTTCTCACTGATCACCAATGTAAGGAGCATTCTTCCCACTGATCACCAATGTAAGGAACATTCTTCTCACTGATCACCAATGTAAGGAGCATTCTTCTCACTGATCACCAATGTAAGGAGCATTCTTCTCACTGATCACCAATGTAAGGAACATTCTTCCCACTGATCACCAATGTAAGGAACATTCTTCCCACTGACCACCAATGTAAGGAGCATTCTTCCCACTGACAACCAATGTAAGGAACATTCTTCCCACTGATCACCAATGTAAGGAGCATTCTTCCCACTGATCACCAATGTAAGGAACATTCTTCCCACTGATCACCAATGTAAGGAACATTCTTCTCACTGATCACCAATGTAAGGAGCATTCTTCTCACTGATCACCAATGTAAGGAGCATTCTTCTCACTGATCACCAATGTAAGGAACATTCTTCTCACTGATCACCAATGTAAGGAACATTCTTCCCACTGATCACCAATGTAAGGGACATTCTTCTCACTGATCACCAATGTAAGGAACATTCTTCTCACTGATCACCAATGTAAGGGACATTCTTCTCACTGATCACCAATGTAAGGAACATTCTTCTCACTGATCACCAATGTAAGGAACATTCTTCTCACTGATCACCAATGTAAGGAACATTCTTCCCACTGATCACCAATGTAAGGGACATTCTTCTCACTGATCACCAATGTAAGGAACATTCTTCCCACTGATCACCAATGTAAGGGACATTCTTCTCACTGATCACCAATGTAAGGAACATTCTTCCCACTGACCACCAATGTAAGGAACATTCTTCTCACTGATCACCAATGTAAGGAACATTCTTCCCACTGATCACCAATGTAAGGGACATTCTTCTCACTGATCACCAATGTAAGGAGCATTCTTCTCACTGATCACCAATGTAAGGAGCATTCTTCCCACTGATCACCAATGTAAGGAGCATTCTTCCCACTGACAACCAATGTAAGGAACATTCTTCCCACTGATCACCAATGTAAGGAGCATTCTTCTCACTGATCACCAATGTAAGGAACATTCTTCTCATTGATCACCAATGTAAGGGACATTCTTCTCATTGATCACCAATGTAAGGGACATTCTTCCCACTGATCACCAATGTAAGGGACATTCTTCTCATTGATCACCAATGTAAGGGACATTCTTCCCACTGATCACCAATGTAAGGGACATTCGTCCCACTGATCACCAATGTAAGGAGCATTCTTCCCACTGATCACCAATGTAAGGAACATTCTTCTCACTGATCACCAATGTAAGGAACATTCTTCCCACTGATCACCAATGTAAGGAACATTCTTCCCACTGATCACCAATGTAAGGAACATTCTTCTCACTGATCACCAATGTAAGGGACATTCTTCCCACTGATCACCAATGTAAGGAACATTCTTCCCACTGATCACCAATGTAAGGAACATTCTTCTCACTGATCACCAATGTAAGGGACATTCTTCCCACTGATCACCAATGTAAGGGACATTCTTCTCACTGATCACCAATGTAAGGAGCATTCTTCCCACTGATCACCAATGTAAGGAACATTCTTCTCACTGATCACCAATGTAAGGAACATTCTTCTCACTGATCACCAATGTAAGGAGCATTCTTCTCACTGATCACCAATGTAAGGAACATTCTTCCCACTGATCACCAATGTAAGGAACATTCTTCTCACTGATCACCAATGTAAGGAACATTCTTCCCACTGATCACCAATGTAAGGAACATTCTTCCCACTGATCACCAATGTAAGGAACATTCTTCTCACTGATCACCAATGTAAGGAACATTCTTCTCACTGATCACCAATGTAAGGAGCATTCTTCTCACTGATCACCAATGTAAGGAACATTCTTCCCACTGATCACCAATGTAAGGGACATTCTTCTCACTGATCACCAATGTAAGGAACATTCTTCCCACTGATCACCAATGTAAGGAACATTCTTCTCACTGATCACCAATGTAAGGGACTTCCAGGGATGGCTTTTTTTCCCCCTCTCCGTTGAGCAGAAGACCGGGGGTTGGTGTGATTGAGCTCTTAGTGTATGTAAACCTCAACAATGAAGTTCTATAGTTTCCCTTTTGTTCTCTTAAATATACCATGAAGAGTGTTTTGTTTTATATCTGTTCAATCTGCAGAAAATAAAATGCCCCTTCATCCTGCCAGAAACCCAATCAGCTGCCAACTTCCTGTGGATTCTGCTGCAATTAAACCTCAGGCTGTGTTATCAGCGCGGTGAAGTATAGAGCGCGCTCATCATGCCCAGCGTGTCGCCATAGCTGTGCCGACGGGCGCTGCCAGACTACCATATATTAGGTAGATTTTTCCCCATTATCATTTGGGTGCATTGTGGCAATAACAAAACTCAGTGACTTTGTAATGTGTGTAGATTGTGTTTTATACCATTTTTTTTAAACAAATTTTTAGTTGTACTACGGGAAAAAAAAAATAGGGGCCTGTTTTAAAGTGATTGTAAAGCTTTGATTTTTAAAAATTAAAATAAAAATAACAAACATGTTATACTTACCTGCTCTGTGTAATGGTTTTGCACAGAGCAGCCCCCGATCCTCCTCTTCTGGAGTGCCCCGCCAACTCTTCCTCTTCATCAGGTGCCCCCAGGGAAAGACACTTTCCATGGGGGGCTCCTGAGTCTCACTGCTGCATCCAAATGGTCCAAACCATTTGGTGGAGGGGGCATTATGGTGTGGGGTTGTTTTTCAGGGGTTGGCCCCTTAGTTCCAGTGAAGGGAACTTGTAAGGCGTCAGCATACCAAGACATTTTGGACAATTTCGTGCTCCCAACTTTGTGGGAACAGTTTGGGGACGGCCCCTTCCTGTTCCAACATGACTGCACACCAGTGCACAAAGCAAGGTCCATAAAGACATGGATGAGCGAGTTTGGGGCAGAGGAACTTGAATGGCCTGCACAGAGTCCTGACCCCCAACCCGATAGAACACCTTTGGGATGAAAACATTCCCATAGACACACTCCTAAACCTTGTGGACGGCCTTCCCAGTAGAGTTGAAGCTGTTATAGCTGTAAAGGGTGGGCCAACTCAATATTGAACCCTACGGACTAAGACTGGGATGCCATTAAAGTTCAAGTGCGTGTAAAGGCAGGCGTCCCAATACTATCTATGTGTACTATCGTGTGCCATATGTACTGTGTTTGTGTTTTATTTATTTTTTGCCTTTTACATATACTGTATGTAAAACTATTCATTCTGTTTAAGACTGGATTCACACCTATGGCATTTTTAGTGCTTTTTGCATTTTGCAGATTTGCACTACAGAACGTATTCCATAGGAAACCATGATAAATGGACTGTAGTACAAATCTTCAAAATGCAAAAAGCACTAAAAATGCCATAGGTGTGCATCCAGCCTAAAACAGAAATGAAAGGCAAAAGATTTGTGTATAGCTATGAAAAAAAATCTATAAATGTTTTCCTTTTTTTATAAGTGATCACATATCCTCTTATCAGCTGCATAGAGAAGTAGGGGTGGGGAAACGGTGGCACACTGCTCTTCCCAGTGAATGGCAAGGGGGGGGGGGGTGCTTGTCAGGGCAAGTCTGATCATTAGAGGAGAGCCAGCTGAGTTCCCAACACGGTCCAAAAACTGACTACGCTTTGTTTCTAATGCTTAGTGTGGTCAGTTTTTAGTAGGAAAGCAGAGGGTCTGGAAGGAACACCGGAGGATTCCATACAAAGAGAACCGGAGACTTTCTCATATATAAGTACATGGTGCAGCAGACACATATCAGGAATATGAAGTGTTGGGTTTACATATTCTTTAAAGCGGAGTTCCACCCACATCTTTTATTTTTAATTACTAATAATCTTACATAAAGCATATCAAGCTATTCCTATTCTTGTCATTATTAAAATACCTTCAATTGTTTTTTTGTTTTTTTTTTTCCCTCCTTGTGAATTCCCATCTTGCTTGTGGGCAGGAGAAGCCCACAAGTATATTCTTCCGGGATACGGCGCTGCTGTATTCCCAGTATGTGTCGGTAAACAAACACCGGGCTCTCTTCTGACAGCAACAATGTGCTGTTTTTTTTGTTTTGTTTTGTTGTGTTTTTTTTTTTTTTTCTTCCATTAAAGCAGGAAGTAAAAAAACAGCACATTGCTTAGTAAAAGCAGCACACACAGCAACACATGTTGACCACACATTTAACCCTTTGATTTCCCCTGATGTTCACTCTTTCCCAGCCAGTGCCATTAGTATAGTGACAGTGCATATTTTTAGCACTGATCACTGTATGGGTGTCACTGGCTCCCAAAAAATGTGTCATGAAGGCTCGGTTTCCACTAGTGCGACTTGGGACTGACAAATTTGCATGACAAGTCTTACCCCATGGTTTCCAATGAGTACCGTTCATATCTGTGCAACTTCAAAGTAGTTCCTGCACCACTTTGGTCCCACTTTGATGCGACTTGAGGTCCATAGACCTCAAGAATACACAGGCATTGCTTCAAGTCGCATCAAAATTGCGGCAAAAAAAAAATCACGTGACTTTCAGGTCACAATAGTGGAAACCTAGCCTTGGTGTCCGATTTTTGTCCGCCGCAATATCGCAGTCCCGCTATAAGTCGCTGATCGCCGCCACTACTAGTAAAAAATAAATAATAATTCACATAAATATATTCCATAGTTTGTAGACGCTATAACGTTTGCGCAAATCTATCGGGGTGGATTTGATTTAAATCGCTAGTAAAAAGGCTTGATTTCAATCAACTCAAATCTTAATTTTTAAAGTGCAATTGTCATCTTTGTCCCACAGCGGCTCCTCTGACCCGCTCTTGGCTCCTCCTCTGACCCGCTCTTGGCTCCTCCTCTGACCCGCTCTTGGCTCCTCCTCTGACCCGCTCTTGGCTCCTCCTCTGACCCGCTCTTGGCTCCTCCTCTGACCCGCTCTTGGCCCCTCCTCTGACCCGCTCTTGGCCCCTCCTCTGACCCGCTCTTGGCCCCTCCTCTGACCCGCTCTTGGCCCCTCCTCTGACCCGCTCTTGGCCCCTCCTCTGACCCGCTCTTGGCCCCTCCTCTGACCCGCTCTTGGCCCCTCCTCTGACCCGCTCTTGGCCCCTCCTCTGACCCGCTCTTGGCCCCTCCTCTGACCCGCTCTTGGCCCCTCCTCTGACCCGCTCTTGGCCCCTCCTCGGTATTTGTTTTGGAAATTTCAATAAAAGTTCTTTAATGATTTAAAAAAAAAAAAATCTGATTTTAAATGGCAAAAAAAACACAATTTTAAATACCAAATCAGATTTTAAATTAAAAAAAAAATCAGATTCTTTTTTTTTTAAATTTAAACCAATCAATATACGCTTATTGGGATTTTTTTTCTTTTTTTCTTTTAACCAATATGTAGCAGAATACATTTTGGCCTAAATTGATGAAGAAATTTTTTATTGGGTATGTTTTAAAGCCAAAAGTAAAAAATATTTGTGTTTTTTTTTTTTTTTTTTTTTCCCCAAAATTGTGGGTTTCTTTTCCTTATTAAAATTACCGTAGATCAAATACCCCCAAAAGAAAGCTCGATTTGTGGGGGGAAAAAAAGGACATAGAGTGTCGCAAGACCGCGCAATTGTCAGAGTATTGCAGTGTCTCATAGCAAAAAATGGCCTGGTCATGAAAGGGGGTAAATCTTCCGGAGCTGAAGTGGTTAAGCAGGGGGGCAGTCTCAGATGTCTGGAAGATGTTTGGCTAATGGCTCCCCTCCCAGCTACAGAGACAGACTTAATGTATAGAATTAAAGGAATGTAATCCTATAATTAGAACGTTTTTCTTTAGGCCGGAGTTGTTGTGAATTGTCCCCTTCTCGGTACTCAACAGTTTCTTTTTATTTCCGCGGTTCGTCTCTGCGGTTACACAAATTGCTCTCCGCGCTCATAAAGATGCATGATAACGACGCACGGAGGAAACCTCAACCTGCATTGTGTAGGAACGTTTCTCAGCTCGGTCGGGGGTTATAAAGTGTCAGTGCGCCGCTGAGCGAATGGGACGCGGCTTTGTCACCCATCGGGGGAAGCGTGCGCGCCTGGCTCTGCCTTCCTCCTTCTACTTCCTGATCTGTTTCTGCTTTAATTACAAGGGGGGATAATGGCGTTTTCATTAGAAAACTGAGCCGCTCTCAGGATAGAAACCTAAGCCGGAGCTTATCAGTGTCAATGTAGAACACGGCCACTGATTAATGTGTTGCCAGAAGAGGAAATAATGTTTAGTGTTATAAACGGTGGGATGTCACCTTTTCGGTGAAAGAGCCTCTTATCATAAATTGCAGGAACGCTTTGCTGGAGAGCTCAACCAGTAAACCTCTTCAAGGGAATCTACACTGACTTTGTGCGTCTTATTTTGTTGGTTTTGAAAGTTGAGTTAATCGTCGTAATTTAATCTTCCGGGACGTCAACGGGCTCCAGTAGTTGCAGCTTTCATAATTGGTGCTTGATATAAACACCATACCTGTAGGTCAACGGCCAAAGGTGCCCCGCTGGTCCTGGGTCCCCCTTTACGGTTGGGTCCCCCTTTACGGTTGGGTCCCCCTTTACGGTTGGGTCCCCCTTTACGGTTGGGTCCCCCTTTACTGTTGGGCCCCCCTTTACTGTTGGGCCCCCCTTTACTGTTGGGCCCCCCTTTACTGTTGGGCCCCCCTTTACTGTTGGGCCCCCCTTTACTGTTGGGCCCCCCTTTACTGTTGGGCCCCCCTTTACGGTTGGGCCCCCCTTGCCCCGCTGGGCCCCGGGCCCCCCTTGCCCCGCTGGGCCCCGGGCCCCCCTTGCCCCGCTGGGCCCCGGGCCCCCCTTGCCCCGCTGGGCCCCGGGCCCCCCTTGCCTCCCTGGTCCCGGGCCCCCCTTGCCTCCCTGGTCCCGGGCCCCCTTCCCCCCTATTGTGGGACCTTTTTATTATGGTCCCGCAGCGGGCCAGCTTCCTGCCATCTTGGGGTCCCCCCCAAGGTGGTGGAATGCCAAAGCCCAGTCGGAAGTGTGACCTTTGCGACCCTGGTAATTCCGCCACCGATGTCAGTAGTTTAATCATTTTTTTTCACAATTCTATTTATTTTTTTCAATTATTTTTTTACTTTTTTTTTTTTTTTTTTTTTTACGGTATATTACCAAAAGTATTGGGACGCCTGCATTTACACGCACATGAACTTTAATGACATCCCAGTCTTAGTCCGTAGGGTTCAATATTGAGTTGGCTCACCCTTTGCAGCTATAACAGCTTCACCTCTTCTGGGAAGGCTGTCCACAAGGTTTAGGAGTGTGTCTATGGGAATGTTTGACCATTCTTCCAGAAGAGCATTTGTGAGGTCAGGCACTGATGTTGGATGAGAAGGCCTGGCTCACAGTTGCCCAAAGGTGTTCTATCGGGTTGAGGTCAGGTCAAGATGTGGATGAACGAGTTTGGGGTGGAGGAACTTGACTGGCCTGCACAGAGTCCTGACCTCAACCCGATAGAACACCTTTGGGATGAATTAGAGCGGAGACTGCGAGCCAGGCCACCTCATCCAACATCAGTGCCTGACCTCACAAATGCACTTCTGGAAGAAACATTCCCATAGACACCCTCCTAAACCTTGTGGACGGCCTTCCCAGAAGAGTTGAAGCTGTATTCACTGGTATTGATCCGCACACTTTAGCAAGGCTGCATTTAAATTGGTTTGTGGTTTAAAGCCCAATTTGCATTTAAACTGGTTTGTAAATTCAACATAAATGCTTCCTGCATCTCGAATAAAGACATTCAATAGAATAAACACTCTCTACAGGTAGCACAGCAGTTTGTTTCCTTGTTCGGTAGAAAAGAAACGTATTTCTCTCGTCTGATTGGCAGCTGTGCCACTGACTGCTGTCATCGCGGCATGTTGAGACTTGAAGTTCTAAGGCAGCTAAGTAGCCATGAAACCCAAACCTATCCTGAACAAGACGCTCAGGATAGGTTTGAGTTTCATGGCGTGGTCTTTTTTTTTTTTTTTTTGTTTTCCCCCCCTAGCATGAGGTTGTTGGTTGATTTTTTTTTTTTTCCCCTCTTTAAAGATGTTTATATGACCGGAGATAATCCTCAGTGTAATCGATATGCTCTCAGAGGAACCGCGCGTCTCATTGTGATTTCCTGGGAGTATAACCCAATGAAGTAGGGTCTCCTGATACAAGACCTCATTGTCTCTGGTCACATCACGAGTGGTTTACCAGAGGGACCCATTAAAGGGTGATACAGTGTGGCACTATTGTACTCGCTGTGATGGTATGGAGTTTTATAACTTGCGGATCCCGATTTGCCGTGATGAGGGCATGAACTATCCTGTGGTGATACGTGTGATTTCCACATTTCCCCGGCTTCACATCTGCAAGAACTACTTGCAAGGCATCTGGATCAGTTATTTGGACAACATTTTCAAACAAAATATTACTAGGAATAGGCACAGTTGTATGAAAATGTATGTAGCTATGATAAAAGGAGACCTGAACTCAAAAACAGGCTGGCTGGGAGCTGACCTGACCTCCCAGGCTCCGCCATTGCTCGTTTGGGTGCAGCAGGGCAGTCAGACACGGTCCAGTCTGGGCAACTCGCTCCTCTACTTTGATTCTCGCCACCTACATCTTCCTCTTCTCCACCAAGAAAGGAGTATGCCAGCAGCGCTCTAGCTCCTGAGTCCAAGCCCAGATGCCATTGCTGTAATTCACAAAAAGCCCCCACGACGCCATGATGTCACTGCATGCCTAGACACCCACCCCTGTCCAACTTCAAGCCTGGCCATCTTCAGGACCTGCCCGTGTGCAGTTCCAAAGCCAGCCCAAGGCCCTATTTTTTTTACAGGCAGTCCATAAATTTATCGATGGTCGATAACCCAGCAGTGTGATCTCATCTAAAGCAGTGTTTCTCAACTCCAGTCCTCAAGGCGCCCCAACAGGTCACGTTTTTAGGCTTTCCATTATTTTGATCGGGTGATTTGATCGGTTTCACTTCCTAAATAAACATATTACCACTACCATTTCATCTGAGGGAAATCCTGAAAACCTGACCTGTTGGGGCGCCTTGAGGACTGGAGTTGAAACACTGCTCTAAACCACCGCCCCCTCTGATTACTAGTCTCACCAAAATTGGAGTGAAATTCGGTGATGCCATTACTGTGCTGATCACTTGCTCTTCCTTGCCGGAGAGGAAGCTGTACCTGAGGACCTGACAGTGCAAGGATCTCCCTGCTTCATCTATTCTGTGGATCTGTGCTTTCTCCTCCTCTCCTGCTGATTCTTGTGTATTCCTCCACCAGTCATCACCAGATATCATATATGCAATATATAAGCAAAAAGCTCCTCTTCCAAGATGCCCACCTCCACACAGCGACACATTTGTAGAAACAGACATAATAAGTCCATAATGGGGAAATGATCAGCTGCAGGGAGCCTACAGACAGGATTGGTGACTAGTCCTTTGTCCTTGGGTTGCTTTCTATATGGTAGAGCTTCCATAGTTTAGGTCCTCCTTTTAAATTCTATAACCTTTATTGTACAAAAATGTATATAGCAAATGATAGGGAGGCACAATGGCCCCATCACTCCAAACACCATTAAAACAGGTTAAAAAGGGACAACATTGTAACTTAATCAAAACACATAGAACGTCGCTCATACATGCATATATACGGTATGTATGAGCGACGTCCTTTGTGTTTTGATCAAGTGACAACGTTGTCCCTTTTTAACCGGTTTTAATGGTGTTTGGAGTGATGGGGCCATTGTGCCTCCTTATCATTTGCTATATACATTTTTGTACAATAAAGGTTATAGCATTTAAAAAGAGGAACTGAACTATGGAAGCCCTACCATGGAGGGCTTGGAGGGGTGGGCCATTGTCCCTCCCTATTGTTTGCTATATACATTTTTGTACAGTAAAGGTTATACCATTTACTACATATGCCGAAGTTGGTCCTCTTTTACAACTCTTGCTTGGGTGGGTGACCACCCTGGTCCCCCCCTCTCTCCCCCCCTTTTTCCCTTGTATTTGGACATTGCCAAATAGTTGTAGAGGTACCCCACCCCACAGGATGAATTAGTCAAGTAGTATTGGTTATTATTCAGTAGTCTGGGATCCATCTTTTAAATGTTTATACCACTTTAAATTCTGACATATTGCCAATACTGCATTAGGAAATAAGGTAGTTGTATATCATAACTGCAGTTAAAAATGAACCTTTGTTTTGCTCGTAGTAACAGGCTCACTTAAAGGATATCTATGATTTTGGGGCCATTTTTATTATTTATTTGCTGTTTTTTTTTATACATTTTTCGCTATACAACGGTTTTGCTTTGCAAATAAACGTTAATACATAATAATGAACTCTTTGGCCACTTTCGAACACAGATTCTAAGTCACTGACCTGGAAATAAGCATGCAGTCTAGAAGGGCGCGGTGAGGTCACGGATTTGCCAATGCCCCAAAGTATGAAAGCTGTCAGAGTAGTTTGACAGCCAGGCAGCTGGCATTTCTAGTAGAGGTTGGCAGAAGCAGCCTCCATATTCTCTCTGTAGGTTTCCCACAGTGCAGGGCTACCTGAGGATAACAGTGCCATAGTGATCAGAATTTAGTTTTGCAGCAAACGCATGATGGGGCTTGTAGCTTTGTCACCCCACCCCCACTCACCGCAGCTGTAGGGTTGCAAGTTACCCAATTCTTCATGGCCTTCCCAGTCTTCCCGTCTCTGACAGCTGGCTGAGTCACATGTGTGCATGTCAGGATAACAAGTTTCTCTTCCCCCTAATAAGCTGTCACAATTTATTTTGCACTGTGGAAAGTGACTTTCTCTGCATGGCGAAGGCTGTGTGACCCCGACTCACCCGTCTACCCCTGGTAAGACCAGCTCAGGTGAGTAGAAAGGGGAACAATCAAACCCATCATTTAAATGAGCTGACACTATTACAGGCTCAGGGTTGGTCATTGGACTTGACTTATTGGGGTACTAGTAGGGAGGGGTTCAGGGTTGGTCATTGGACTCGGCTTATTGGGATGGTAGTATAGTCTCAGGGTTGGTCATTACTTGGCCTATTGGGATACTAGTACGGTCTCAGGGTTGGTCATTGGACTCTGCTTGTTGGGAAACTAGTACGGTCTCAAGGTTGACCATTGGACTCGACTTATTGGGAAACTAGTACGGTCTCAAGGTTGACCATTGGACTCTGCTTGTTGGGAAACTAGTACGATCTCAGGGTTGATCATTGGACTTGGCTTATTGGGATACTAGTACGGACTCGGGGTTGGTCATTGGACTCGGCTTATTGGGATGCTAGTATGATCTCAGGGTTGATCATTGGACTTGGCTTATTGGGATACTAGTACAGACTCAGGGTTGATCATTGGACTAGGCTTATAGTGATACTAGTATGGACTCAGGGTTGGACATTGGCCTCGGCTTATTGGGATGCTAGTATGATCTCAGGGTTGGGCATTGGATTCGGTTTAGTGGGATGCTAGTACAGTCTTAGGGTTAGTCATTGGACTCGGCTTATTGGGATACTAGTACGGACCCAGGGTTGGTCATTGGACTCGGCTTATTGGGATACTAGTACGGGCTCAGAGCTGGTCATTGGTCCCAACTTATTGGGACACTTATGGTAGGGTAATGGCATGTTATATTTGTAAAGGGGAACATTCAGTCTCATATCTGTAATGATGGCTCAGGATCCAAATGCAAACATATTTAGAATCTAAACAAAACATTCTCAATGCTGTCTTTTTGTCAACATTTGGGTACAATAAATTAGTTGACCTGGATCATGCCTGAGTTTGATTTTTTCCTCCTCAGCTGGTCTGCACTCACACACTGGGCTTATAGGCAAGTGTTCTCAGGCACACCTACATTATCGCCTCTGCTTACCAGAGGTTGGTGATCCCTGCGCTCAGTCATCTACATAGTTCACAGCTTGTGTTCACTCTAAGCAAACCGCACTGGACCACAATTGAACTGTGCTGAGGTCCACCTCTTCCAAGAGGTTCATGCACAGAACACTTAACTGCTCTGGCACGAGTTGGCACCCTCGCGCTACACAAATCATCCGGGCCAAGGGGTGAATCGTTCCTCTCTCGCATCATCCCCTCTAACCAGACCACGGTGATCTCTCCTTCTGTGCTCCATTGTCTAAGAAGTATTCTGTGCTCCGGCAAACTAATGAACCACAAGTAAACCATGCTGGGGACCACCTCTTCCAAGTGGTCCAGGGCAATGTGCACTTTATCATTCTAGGGCACAGTTCAGAGCGATCACACTACTACACAAACCGAAGCAGGGGGTGAACTGTTCCCGGGCACAGTCAAAAATGCCAGTGCACCCTTATTTACCTTGGTGTCTCTTTTCTGTTCTTTGGACTAGAAGCTTCCGGTTTTAGAATGCACTTACGCTGGGCACAGCTGAACTGAACTATGTCTGAGTTTGGTTGACACCCCCACCCCCCAACCACTTGCTATAAGCAAGTGTTCCCAGGCACACTTGCATCATTGCCTTGACCAAGCAGACCACAGTGATCCCTGCTTCTGCCTGGACCTGACTACTCTCGTCAGCCACCTGCCTTGACCCCTGCCTGGACCCGACTACTCTCCTGTTTGCCACCTGACTACTCTCTTGCCTGACACCTGCCTTGACCCCTGCCTGGACCTGACTACTCTCTCGCTTGCCACCTGCCTTTACCGCTGCCTGGACCTGACTACTCTCTCGCTTGCCACCTGCCTTCACTGCTGCCTGGACCTGACTACTCTCTTGCTTGCCAACTGCCTTGACCCCTGCCTAGACCTGACTACTCTTTCCTGCCACCTGCATGGACCTGACTACACTTGTGCCTTCCACCTGCCTTGACCCCTGGCTGGGCCTGACTACTCTTGCCTGCCACCTGCTTGACCCCTGCCTGGGTCCGATTACTATCTTGCCTACCACCTGCCTGGGCCTGACTACTCTTGCCTGCCACCTGCCTGGACCTGACTAGGCTCTTTCCCGCTACCTGCCTTGACCTGACTACTCTCTTGCCTGCCCACCTGCCTTGACCCCTGCCTGGACCTTACTACTTTCTTGCCACCGGCGCGGACCTGACTACTGTTTCCTGACCCCTGCCTGGACCTGACCACTCTTGCCTGCCACCTGCCTTGACCCAGCCTGGACCTGACTACTCTTGCCTGCCACCTGCCTTGACCCAGCCTGGACCTGACTACTCTTGCCTGCCACCTGCCTTGACCCCAGCCGGAGACATGACCATTTTTGCCTGCCTTGACACCTGCCTGGACCTGACTACTCTTGCCTGCCACCTGCTATGACCTGACCCCTCTTGCCTGCCACCTGCTATGACCTGACCCCTCTTGCCTGCCACCTGTCTTGACCCGACCACTCTTGCCTGCCACCTGTCTTGACCCGACCACTCTTGCCTGCCACCTGTCTTGACCCGACCACTCTTGCCTGCCACCTGTCTTGACCCGACCACTCTTGCCTGCCACCTGTCTTGACCCGACCACTCTTGCCTGCCACCTGCCTTGACCCGACCACTCTTGCCTGCCACCTGCCTTGACCCGACCACTCTTGCCTGCCACCTGCCTTGACCCCTGTCTGGACCTGACCACTCTTGCCTGCCACCTGCCTTGACCCCAGCTGGGACCTGGCTACTCTCGTGCCTGCCACCTGCCTTGACCCCAGCCGGGACCTGGCTACTCTCGTGCCTGCCACCTGCCTTGACCCCAGCCGGGACCTGGCTACTCTCGTGCCTCCACCTGCCTTGACCCCAGCCGGGACCTGGCTACTCTCTTTTGCCACCTGTTACGACCTCTGCCTGTACCCGATACCACAATGTGAACAGTCTGCATGATATAACCCTTCTGTCCCAGCAACCCCTTGGTAGTGTGATCCTGAGGGTCGAGATCTTATGCCAGTCTGCAGCAAAGAAAACCTGGCTCTGGTGAAGACCAACTGTCGCTTATACTGGCATCACCTGTCGGGGGGGGGGGGGGGGGAACCGTAACATTTACTATGTAGTGTTGCAGAGATGTGTATTTCACAAGACTGGCTGGACAGAATTTCAATTTGCTTTGGCAGAAAACCGCTCACCTGTAAGAACCTCAAATGTGTTTCTTGTGGTTTGTCTGGAGTTCTGCTCAACTGACCGCTGAAATTAGAGAGCGTGTTTAGACCCGGGGTGATTGACGCAGAATCCTATACACATCATCTGGTATCGACTGCTACGAGCGTAAGCATCCAAATATTCGTCCGCAGAACTGAGACTTCCTTGATACCTAATTATAAGCTTAGCATGTAAGTGTTGGACTTTGTGAAGGAGCCATTGAACCCCATGATACAAGAAGAGTCTGATCATTTATTGCAGCCAGTGATGGAGGTGGAGCCCCCCCTTTAGATGGAGTCATCCATGGATGTACATGGCTTGCTAGGAAGATAATTGATCTTTTTTGCGAACGCATTTGACTCGCTCGGTTTGCGTATTGATGGGGAACTGTCAATGCGTGAAGAAGGAGATCAAAGCTCTTGGTGTCTCCTTACCCCCCCCCCCCACACTCCCAAAGCCAGAGGTCTGAATTCCGATACTGCGGATCCCTTGCCCCTTGTGGCTCTGTCAGGCCTCGTCTTGCAGACCGCAGCCTTAAACCATCACCCCCAGCTATTGGGTTTCCTGCTGTGAGAAGCTTTATGGCGTCAAATTAATCCAACGCCGCGGATCGAATGAGAGGACAAGACACTCTCAGGTGACATCTCTGAATTTAGGTTAAAGCTGAAATCCGGCCTTCCCTTCAGTCTTGCACAGTTGTAGCGGCTCCTCTCCTGCACTGAAGCGGCTTCCTCTGATTTCACTGCACACTGTGAGCTTCTCACAATGTGCATTAGAAGCTGCACCAAGTCAGAGCTCCGCCTCATTTCCTGGCTGAAGGACGTTTAACATTATCCAGCCCTTTACTGCTGAGCCTGACTGTCCCTGGCCCACCCCTTTTTTTTATTTTGGATTTCAGCTCTTTCAACCATGGAGGCTCACGTGTGGTGTTACCTAGTGTGGTCTGCCTAGGAACACCCGCCCCCTCCAGACTGGCACCAACCCATCAAGACATTTTGATATTTAAAGTGTTGCTAAACCCAGGACTCTGCATTCGCTATATCTTCTCTCCCACAGTGCACAGAACATGGAAATACAATTATTTTAGTAACTCTAAACTGATAAATACCTTTTATCTTCACCAGTTTATAGCAGTCTTGTGACTTTTATCAGTGTCTGGTTAAAGCTTGTAGGCAGAGTTTTTCATTCTTCTCTGGATGTCCTATGAGGCTGCAGGACCCCTGACCCTCTGGCTGGACTGTGCTAATTGGCTCTGTGCTGATCACATGCACTCTTAAGAAAAAAAAAAAGAAAAAAACAAAAAAAAAACCTAACTAGCAATACACACCAAACTGAGCACGTGCCCCCAAGGTTCTGTTCTGTCAGCAGATGGATTGGAGACAGTGGAAAGAAGGGGAGGATCAGAGAAGACAGGATCAAACAGCCTTTTACACAATGCAGAGAATTAACCCTTAGGTCCCACAGTGAGTATAACCAGCATGCTTTACTGCATATACAGACTGATTTTACTGTTGTGGGATTAGTAACACTTTAATTCCTCCCAACAGCCAGCCCACGCTGCTTGCATCAGGGCTGAGGAGTAGTATATGCTGCGGCGATTTAAGGAAATTATGTACAGCAACCTGCCGGCCCCTCCCACCAGGCATGATCTGCCTTCATTGCATAGAGAAGCGCAGACACCCAGTGATGTCACTAGATATAAAATGTGTGGTTGTGTAATAAAACTGGGAAAGGTTTTAATGAATAATTTCATTAGCGTGTTGATTAAGTATGGGCGGGGGGGGGGGGGGGGGACCAGGGAAGGCAAAGTATAAGCAGATTAAATTTAGCTGTAAAGCACATCTGTTGTGTTTTAACCCCTTAATGTCTTCCAGGATGTAAATCCCACAAGGGTCTGCTAGGAGGCAGCGCAGCACCAGTAGTGTGTCTGCTGTGATTGGCTTTCACAGCGGTCACATGATAGTGAGCCTGGCTCCCGTTTTTAGAAGCCTTGACCAATATCATTATAAAAGTCCTCACAGTACGGATAGGAAGGTAAGTAACTTTAATGAAGAAGACACAAAGCATGTCTCTTCAGCATTAAAGTGGTTGTAAACTGCTGGACGTTTTTTTTTTTTTTTTCCTGCAAGGTGAAGTTATAATATGCTAGTATGCATCACATACTAGCACATTTTGTTGAACTTGCCTTAAAACAAAGCTCTCCAGCACTGTGATGTCAGAGCTGCAGGCACGCTCATCTTCATCCGTCTTGCTTTTGAGTTCTTGGACTCCAGCTCTGTGATCACGATGACATCACTCCTGAACATGCGCGCGGGAGCCGCTATTTACGGCAGAGGGCTCTGAAGGAATGGCACGGATGGCCGATCCTTCAGAGCGCATGCGCTAGTGATGTCACTGACTGCATGTAGTGCAAATATCTCCTAAATGGTGCAGGTTTAGAAGAGATTTACACTACCTATAGGTAAGCCCTATTATAGGTTTTACTTCTAGGTGCAAATCAGAGATGGGAGTTTACTTTCACTTAAGAATCCTGCCTGTCCGACCAATTATTTATTTTTATTTTTTTTATACTAAAATTTTACTTTATAGCGTAACTAAACTCTCTCAATCAGCATTGACTATTTGTAATCTTTATGCTGCTAGCATTAGTAAATTGATAGGAAGGTATATTCTATTTACTTGGCTTAGAGAGATATATCAAGAGAGATAGATATATATCTATCTATCTATAGAGAGAGAGATTTTTATAGAGAGAGAGATTTTATAGAGAGAGAGAGAGAGATTTATAGAGAGAGAGAGATTTTATAGAGAGAGAGAGAGATTTTATAGAGAGAGAGAGAGATTTTATAGAGAGAGAGAGATTTTATAGAGAGAGAGAGAGATTTATAGAGAGAGAGAGAGATTTTATAGAGAGAGAGAGAGATTTTATAGAGAGAGAGAGAGATTTTATAGAGAGAGAGAGAGAGATTTTATAGAGAGAGAGAGAGAGATTTTATAGGAGAGAGAGAGAGAGATTTTATAGAGAGAGAGAGATTTTATAGAGAGAGAGAGATTTTATAAGAGAAGAGAGAGATTTTATAGAGAGAGAGAGAGATTTTATAGAGAGAGAGAGAGATTTTATAGAGAGAGAGAGATTTTATAGAGAGAGAGAGATTTTATAGAGAGAGAGAGATTTTATAGAGAGAGAGAGATTTTATAGAGAGAGAGAGATTTTATAGAGAGAGAGAGATTTTATAGAGAGAGAGAGAGATTTTATAGAGAGAGAGATTTTATATAGAGAGAGAGATTTTATAGAGAGAGAGATTTTAGAGAGAGAGATTTTAGAGAGAGAGAGATTTTAGAGAGAGAGAGATTTTAGAGAGAGAGAGATTTAGAGAGAGAGATTTTAGAGAGAGAGATTTTTTAGAGAGAGAGAGAGAGAGATTTTATAGAGAGAGAGAGAGAGAGATTTTATAGAGAGAGAGAGAGAGAGATTTTATAGAGAGAGAGAGAGAGATTTTATAGAGAGAGAGAGAGAGATTTTATAGAGAGAGAGAGAGAGATTTATAGAGAGAGAGAGAGATTTTATATAGAGAGAGAGAGAGATTTTATAAGAGAGAGAGGAGATTTTTATAGAGAGAGAGATTTTATAGAGAGAGAGATTTTATAGAGAGAGAGAGAGAGATTTTATAGAGAGAGAGAGAGATTTTATAGAGAGAGAGAGAGATTTTATAGAGAGAGAGAGAGAGATTTTATAGAGAGAGAGAGAGTGATTTTATAGAGAGAGAGAGAGAGAGAGATTTTATAGAGAGAGAGAGAGAGAGAGATAAAGATGAGTTTTATAGAGGAGAGAGAGAGAGATTTTATAGAGAGAGAGAGAGAGGATTTTATAGAGAGAGAGAGATTTATAGAGAGAGAGAGAGATTTTATAGAGAGAGAGAGAGAGATTTTATAGAGAGAGAAGAGAGATTTTATAGAGAGAGAGAGATTTTATAGAGAGAGAGAGATTTTATAGAGAGAGAGAGGAGATTTTATAGAGAGAGAGAGAGAGATTTTATAGAGAGAGAGAGAGTTTATAGAGAGAGAGAGAGATTTTATAGAGAGAGAGAGAGAGAGATTTTATAGAGAGAGAGAGAGAGAGATTTTATAGAGAGAGAGAGAGAGAGTTTTATAGAGAGAGAGAGAGAGATTTTATAGAGAGAGAGAGAGAGATTTTATAGAGAGAGAGAGAGATTTTATAGAGAGAGAGAGAGATTTTTAGAGAGAGAGAGAGATTTTAGAGAGAGAGAGAGATTTTAGAGAGAGAGA
>JBBDGP010004717.1:0-88265 GCA_037952835.1 Lithobates septentrionalis
GGAGAGAAGGAAGGAGAGGGAGAGAGGTGTGGGAGAGAAGGAGGGAGAGAGGTGTGGGAGAGAAGGAGGGAGAGAGGTGTGGGAGAGAAGGAGGGAGTTAGGGAGAGGGAGAGAGAAGTGGGAGAGGAGTGAGGGAGAGGGAGAGAGAAGTGGGAGAGAAGGAGGGAGTGAAGGAGAGGGAGAGAGAAGTGGGAGAGAGGGAGTGAGGGAGAGAGAGAGAGAATGAATACCAAAGAACACAACATTATTTTACTAATATTCCATCTTGTTAGTAAATAAGTGGACACCAGGAAGGTTTTTCTTTACTTGCACGGATAAATCCATATCTACAATTTATAGGTTCTGCGTTTCCGGTTCACCTGCCCTTCCAGAGTCTTTCCCTACACTGATATCACCATGAATGAACCCTCAGACAAAATTGTTTTACGTATAGCTGAAAAAAACAGCGGACAGATTATCTGGAGTCGTCAGTTGAAGAAAGGTAAAAGTTTGTATTCCCCATTACTTTTGGCCCATGTGGCTGTTCTGTTTCAAATGCAGCTTTATTCACTGACATACGTCCTTAGACCCAGTCTTTCTAGATAGTATAGTTACTGGCTTGGCACCATCCACAGGCAGCTTAACTCTTCAAAAAGAAGTTAAAACTGACACAAATTTGCTTAAGATATGTGCAGTACTGTTTTTTTTTTTTTTTTTGCAGTCTTTTGTAGTGTAGAAAGACATAGACTTTCCTAAGCCCTGTCTCTGTCAAGTACTAACACTGACTGAAAGTACACGGAAGAAAAAGGGCAGGTTAGTTACAAACAAAAACTCAAAACTGCCATTTTGATGTTAACATATTACAGAATAATCCTAATCTAATGCAGTTCAATACATCAAATTAAAAATACATATAAGTGGGACAGACCTGCGGTGCCATTCATTTAGAATAGCACCCAAATCTACTAAGGCAGCACACATGCATTGTGCATCACTGGAATGCATCAGACTATGTTGCGTTTCAAATTTTGTGGCATATGGTTTTTGTGCGTTGGCAGCCCATCCATTTCAATTTCAAACTCATTTCAGCTTAATTTCAAAATCGATGCACCACAAGAAGAGCCCTTTCTCTTTCGATAACAATGGTCACCAGAACGAATAAGAAGGATGAGAGGAGTCACAAGGAAAAAACAAACAAACAGGGCATCTAATCCTTTCCACACTTATTTATATTATTAAAATCTCTGAAAAATTAGCCTCATCAGGTTTTGAGGGGAAAGGGGTAGGAAACACAGGTGGACATAATACTGTTTCTTTTTTATAAACATGGCTTAATTCTGACAGGCCTTAAATTTTGGCCACATTCTCGGAAAAGTGTTCTAAAACAAAACTGGCACCATAGCACTAAATATATAACCATAGAAGAGTGATGCCAGAATAAGACCAAGTTGTCCTTAGGTCTATAGGATAGACCTATGTTGATCCAAGCATGTTTAAACTAACTCACTATTTGTACTGGAAGTCTGTGCCAAGCATCCACTTTTTTGGTAAAATAATACTTCCCTCCTGTTAGTATAAGATCAAGTCCCAGTGTTCTTCATGTAGCACCCTCCTAGTTAGGTTGCTAGTTAAATTTTAGTTTTTGGCTCCTTCTGTAATCAGGGGAGCAGAGATTGTTTGTTTTGGTCTGTTCAGGGTTTCATAAGCTGGGAGTTTGATTGCTTCCCCCTGCCTCTAAACTAGAGCTTAGGGAAGGAGAAGGTAAAAGATCAGTTGGAATACTGATCATAGCCTAGCCAATCCTTGGGGAGGTGTTCCCAGAAGGTGGCTGGACAGCTAAAAAATAGTCTGAAGCCCTGGAGAGATTGTCTTTCCCCAGAAAGGAGAGTTCCCAGCCTCAAGGGGCTGTTGCCCATGAGGTAGCTAAAGGACTGGGTTGCTCTTCTGCAAGGCTTCAGGAGCTGCAGTGCTAGGACCTAGAAGTAGCCTTTATCTGACCGCAAGCTTTCTTCAAGGGATCTGGGCTAGAGAAGGATTGTCTCTATCACTGGATGGTGTCCAGAGGATGCTGAAAGGAGGCAATTTTCCTGGGGACTTGTGCGTAGAGACTCTTTGAGTGTAGTATCCTGAAGATAGCACTGGGTAACCAGCAAGCTTACCAGATGCTTCTCTCTTTAAAGAGAAGGGTTTTCAGGGATCGTCTAAAGATGGATAGATTAGGGGACAGTCGGACAGATTGGGGTAGGGAGTTCCAAAGGATGGGAGAAGCTCTGGAGAAATCATGGAGGCGAGCATGGGAGGAGGTGACAAGGGAGATAGAGAGCAGGAGGTCTTGGGAGGACCGAAGAGAGCGGCTTGGTTGGTATTTTGGGACTAGGTTAGTGATGTAGCTGGGGGCAGAGTTATGGGTGGCTTTGTAAATTATTGTTAGTACTTTGAATTTTATTCGTTGGGTGAATGGAAGCCAGTGGAGGGATTGGCAGAGAGGGGTGGACGACACTGAATGGTTGGTAAGGTGGATGAGTCTTGGAGCGGCATTCATTATGGACTGAAGGGGGGATAGTTTATGTAGAGGTAATCCAATGAGGAGGGAGTTGCAGTAGTCGAGGCGAGAGATAACCAGGGAGTGAGTTAGAAGCTTGGTGGTGTCAAAAGGGGCGTATTCTGGAAATGTTGCGGAGGCTAAGGCGGCATGATTTGGACAGGGATTGCATGTGGGCCTGAAAGGACAGCTCAGAGTCTAAGGTTACCCCTAGCACCCTGGCATGTGGGGACGGGCTGATAGATTTGCCATTGATGTTGACAGAGAAGTCAGGGGAAGAGGCACGTGGGGGAGGAAATATTAAGAGCTGAGTTTTAGATAGATTCAGTTTGAGGAAGTGGTTTGACATCCAGACTGATATGTCTGTTAGTAAATCAGTGATCCGTGAGGAGATTGATGGGGTGAGCTGAGGGGCAGAGAGAAAGATTTGGGTGTCATCCGCATATAAATGGTAGTGCAAGCCATGGGAGCTATCAGCTGACCCAGGGAGGATGTGTAAATAGTAGAGGTCCAAGGACAGAACCTTGCGGGACTCCAACGGTAAGAGGAGTTGGAGAGGAGGAAGTGGAGTTGTAAGTGACACTGAAGGTGCGATGAGATAGGTAACATTCGAACCAAACGGAGAGTGCAGCCATGGAGACCATGCAAATTGAGGTTTTTTTTGAGGAGGGGGTGGTCAACTGTATCAAAGGCAGCAGAAACGTCTAATGCCACGTACACATGAGCGGATTTTCTGTCTGAAAAATCTTTGATGGTTTTTCCAGCGTAATTCCGCTCAAGCTTGCCCTGCATACGCACGGTCACACAAAAGTTCGCTAAACTTTCGACCGTCGAGAACGTGGTGTACAACACTACGACGAGCCAAGAAAATGAAGTTCAATGCTTACGAGCATGCAAATTGTTTCCGACCGTGCGTAGGAATTTTGCGCGTCGGAATTGGTACAGACGATCGGAATATGCGATTGGGACTTTTTCCCACCGAAAAATTGAGAACCTGCTCTCAATCTTTTGCTGGCTGGAATTCCGCCAGCAAAAGTCCGATGGAGCATACACACGGTCGCATTTTCCGACCAAAAGCTCTCATCAGACTTTTGCTGGTGGAATTTCCGATCGTGTGTTCGCTGCATAAGAGTAAGAGTACGGAATAATGACCATTGGTTTTGGCTGTTAGTAAGTCATTTGTGAGTTTTGGGAGGGCAGTTTCTGTGGAGTGCTGTGGGAGAAATCCAGACTGAAGAGGATCAACAATGAGGTGGTCGCTCAGTCGGTTGTATACTAAACCTTCAAGGAGTTTGGAGGCAAAAGGGTGTAAAGAGATGGGTCTTAGGTTGTTAAGATTGGTGGGGTCTAGCGAGGCCTTTTTTGGTATGGGAGTGACTAGTGCATGTTTTAGAGGGTTGGGGAACATGCCAGTAGAGAGTGAGAGGTTGAAGATATGAGTTAAAGAGTTTAGGATAGAGTCAGATGGTGACCGTAGTATTTGAGAAGGAACAGGGTCCAGGGGGCAGGAGGTTAGGTGGGCGTTAGAAAAAGGTTTAGTGACTTCCTCTATAGTAGATGGGTTAAAAGAGGGAAGTATTGATTGTGCAAGAGGACAAGGAGTGTAAAGTGAGGGAGATATCTGTAGAGCGGAGATCTCGAGACAAATTGTCTCAATCTTATTTTTGAAGTGATTAGCAATCTCCTGGGCAGTGAGTAAGTTAGTGGGTGGAGGTAATGGAGGACAAAGTAGAGTGGTAAAGGTAGAAAAGAGTTGACTGGGACTGCATGAGAGAGTGTTAATGAGAGTGATAAAGTAGGTCTGTTTGGAAGTGTGGAGGCAGAAATGGTATTTTTGGAGGGCAGATTTATATTGGCTGAAATCTTGCTGTGAGTTAGTCTTACGCCACAGATGCTCAAGAGCACGGCTCTGTTTTTTGAGGTTTCTGGTAATGTCTGTCTGCCAGGGTTGTAGCGGTCGGGGCCTGATTCTGTGTGTGGTTGGGGGGCCAAGGTATCCAGGGTGGATGGCAGTGAACTGTTGTAGACAGAAGTGGCCAAGTTGGGGCAGGACAAGGATGAGATTTTTCGTAGAGACAATCTGTAGCAGAAAAAAGACGAGAAGGGTTAGGATGGCAAAGGTTTCTACGGGTAATAGTTTGGTAGTTGGAAGGCAAGGAGGAGGCAGACAAGGAGAAAGTGAAACTAATAAGGTGGTGATCAGAGAGAGGAAAAGGAATATTGGAGAGGTTGTGCGGAGTGCATAGGTTGCCAACAGAGTAAGTAGAAGCTCTTGTCCATTGTTTTAGGTCAAAAGAGGAGGTTAGGCTCAGCAGCCTAGAAGTAGCGGGAGTGTTAAGTTTAACAGAGATGTTGAAGTCACCAAGAATGATTGTTTGAGGAGGAGAAAGCACAACCTGCCTTCCATCTAGCTGATATCGCCATCCTAGTGCTGGAAGATGGTAGAGGGGAGGGGGAGAGCCTACAGCATGCCTTCAATTCAGCTATTGTCACCACCTAGGCAACAAATGGATGGGCTAGAGTTTAGGCTTTATAATCATATTAAATAGCCAGAGCTGCCAGATTCCCAAACACTGAATAATCAGATTAGGTTAGTGTGACTCTTTAACATGTAGACAGTGGTTTTGACATTTTTTTTTCCTTTTTTGAAGAACAACTTGAACATCTCGGAGGGATCAGACCTATAAGGGAACCAGGCTCAGGTAAGAGTCTTCTTTTCCTGTAGCTGAACTCACGAAGCCTCACCATAATACAGGAGCATGATCATTTCCTGCTACAACTTCCCTGACAAGTGGCCATTGATGCCCAGGCCAAATTTAGCAGTGTTGGTTAACTCTGTAGGGCAGGCTGCTTTCCCTGGAGACCCTAATGCCGCGTACACACGAGCGGACATTACGGCGGACTTTGCCCGGCGGACTGGATTTCGTCGGACAATTCGATGTGTGTGGGCTCCAGCGGACTTTGTTTGCTCAAAAGTTCGACGGAATTAGATTTAAAACTTGTTTTAAATTTATCCGTTGAAATCGAGTCCGGTCGAAAAGTCCGCCGTCTGTATGCTAGTTCGACGGACAAAAAGCCACGCTAGGGCAGCTATTGGCTACTGGCTATGAACTTCCTTGTTTTAGTCCGGTCGTACGTCATCACGTACGAATTCGACGGACTTTGGTGGATTGTGTGTAGGCAAGTCCGTTCATTCACAAAGTCCGTCGGAAAGTACGTCGAAAAGTCCGCCGGGCAAAGTCCGCCGTAATGTCCGCTCGTGTGTACGCGGCATTAGAGAGAGATTTGGAAGTTTTCCCATGGACTTTTGGCACTACAAGCAATTGCACCATTTTCTTGCTACCCATGGATGTTCTATTAGGGAGTTGTCTACAATTACCCAAATTAAGCAGCTGTTCATAGAAAAAGAGCCCTTACCCCACTTAGTCTCAGTGCTGTATACTACTATAACTAAAGCCGCGTTTATTCGGGAGTGGGAACGCGACCTGGGGATGGAGTTCTCAGCTGCCCAACTTAAACACATATACCAATTAACCCATTCCAGCTCTATTGAATCCAGGACCCAAGAGACTAATTATAAGTTACTGACGAGGTGGTAAAGTGTGCCTGTGACCTTATCACATATATACCCTTCAGTCCACGATCTTTGTTGGAGAGGTTGCGGCCAGAGAGGCACACTCCTGCACCTGTGGTTGGAGTGTCCCGCAATTCGACCCTTCTGGTCCCAAGTTAAAGATCAGATAAAAAATGTACTCGGGGTAGATGTCCCTCTGTCCCCGGCTCATTTTCTACTCCATGTTCCTACCATCCCACTTAGTCATTATAAGAAAAGCGCTCTCCCATACCTCCTGAATGCGGCAAAGAGATTAATCCCTATCTACTGGAAGCGAACACAAGTGCCCAGTACAGAGGAGTGGATTGGGAAGGTGAATGGGATTATGGAAGCGGAGGAGTGGGTGGCAACGTGTATGGACAGACATGAGCGATTTTTTTAAGTAGGTGGGCAGCGTGGCAGGACCACACTTTTGATCCAGGGCGAGTTTCGTCTAGCTTAGACGTTGTCTTGTTGGAAAGTAGCTATGTAAATTATGCAGCCAATACCAAAGTTTAAGGTCTTTTTCCTTTCCTATCATTGCATGCTATGCAGGGCTGTGCTTCTTGTTTTAGTTTTATTTAAAGTTTTCCTATTAAAGTGTCCTTTTAGTCATATTCCCTGTTATCTGGTTTCTGTTTTACAGTTTCAACTTACAGCATTTCAGCAGATCCGAGGGCCTTGTGTTTTGGTCTTCTGTTCCATCCCGGGATCTCCCGGGTTGTCACTGATGTTGGGGCGTCCCTCGCGTGGGGGGGGGTGAAAACCCATCAGTTTTTCTGTGGCCCTTTCCTCCCCCGTAGGGAGCCACCTGCTTGTGTGTACTATGGCGCCCTGGTTGATGGCTGGGCCCCCAACATCTCAGGAATCTGGGTCCCTGATGTGGAAGTCTATATTTGACACCTTTTGTGTTTTCCTTTTTTTTTTTTTTTTTTTTTTTAACAGAACAGAATTGTGTTTTCCTTTTATTTTTATGTTAATGTTTTTTTTATGTTACCTTTTTTTTTTTTCTTGCTGTCCATAGATATGAGACAACAATTGTTTTAATTTACTTTATTTTACTTTTTGTAAGAGAAATGTTTTTCTACATAAAGATTATATAAAAAAAAAAACTCTGTAGGACATATTTTTAAAGCAGTGGGTGTAACATTCACACCCTGTAATTTAAAACATATGCATCAGGCAAAATCACCTGCAGTAAATATTTGGTGAATGTCACATTCACTGTTTTATAAATATGCCTCATATCAATATAGATATTTTTTGTAAATACTGTAATTGTATTTGACAATTACAGTATTAAACAGTGTTAAATTGTCATCTGTAGGCTGAAAAGCCTAGTTTGTGGTGTAATGATCATATGATCAGGAGCCATTGTGTAGGCGACCTTTTTTGCACAGGTTTCAGGTTAAAGCAATAGGAACTTTATTGTATCTCAGACACAATATGCAGCTTCTAATTAGCTTCCAAACCTCCCCAAAAGAATGCTCAACTCTCCATCATGTGACAGTGCCTAGGCCCGGAAATTGGCCACTCAGGCACCAAGTTCTCATTTGTGGAGCGGAAGGAAGGAGGCTTTGGGGCCAATGACATGTGCCCAAGTCTCTGTGTTTTGGCAGTGAAGGTAAGTACAAGGTAACCTGATGGGCCAAAACAGTTTACTTTTCCAAGTATAGACAAAACACAGGGCTTTTTTCGCACAGCACCGGAACCTCCGGTAGGCATAGGTCCTGGTTGGAGGGGTTGCCGATCAACTCAGGTAAAGTGGCGGTGTATGCCCCCAGCTCTGCACCACCTCATTCCACATGCCATTCTGTACGTTCCCCATTCCACACTGCCTCATTTCATATACCATGCTGTACATTCCCTGTTCTGCACCACTTCAATCTGTATACCAAGCTGTACGTTCCCTAGTCTACACACTTTCATTCCATATTGTTGCTTCTGGGAGAGTTATTGCTGCTGGGGGATTTATTGTTGCTGGTGGATTTATTCTTTAAAAGGGGGTGGTGCTGAGAGGAGGGGAGGGGTCAGGGACAAGTCTGACTTGGGAAGGCAGGGGGGGGGTTTCCTGCACCCATTTTCTAGGGGGGAAACGCCTTGAAATATATTTTTCATTTAAGGCTGCATATATTTAGCTGTTGATATTGTTTACACCAGGGTTTTTCAACCAGGGGTCCATGGAACACCAGGGTTCCTCCAGAGGTTGCTAGGCATTCCCTGAGCAATGTGCAATTTCTGCCCCTCAGAAAAGTTCCCACCGACACCATTGCTCCTTTAAGGTATCTGTAAGAGAGTCATTCTTCCCAAAGTCCACAAGTGTAAGGAGCATTCTTCCCATTGACTATCACACGAATGTATCATGAGTTGTAGATATAGTAATTTTTAGCAGGGGTTCCCTGAGATGGGAACGTTATTTTAGGGGTTCCTCTGTGTTGAAAAAGTTGAGAAAGGCTGGTTTACACTATTGCTTTTACGGGTTTATTCTGCTACTTGTTTAACAATTTTACTACAATATATGAAAAGCATTTAGTCATTTTTGTTACACAGTTCAATGAAATATACACCTTTTGTAATTTTCTTCTTTTTTTTATCCTTGGAGGTGCAAGACTTTTTATACAGAGGAGGCACAAAGATCTGTGTAAAAGAATGGGACTCATTGAGCCGATTCTTCTGTCTTTACGTCAGCAGGGGGTCATTAACGAAGACGAGGAGGAAGAGATTAGACTTCAGAGGAGGTCAATGCAAAGAAATGATGTTCTGCTTAAAATGATGAAATCAAAAGGCGCAGAGGAAGAATTTTACAAAGCTCTCCAGGAAAACGACCCCTGCCTTGTTATGGACTTAACCAAGTCCATGGGAAGAATGTCATTATAACATATGAATTTCATCTTCTGGGTGCAATGGAGACTGCAGGTCATCATATTCCTTTGGTGTCCACCAAACACACTCAGGTCTGCAACCGCCACCTCACTACACCCAGACATAAACCAAAGAAATGAAAGAACGTCCTAGCAGCTTCAAGGGAGATTGTACAATCAGACTGTATAGTGTATAGTCAGCCTTACAGAATGTACAATATTTACTCGCAGGTCACTTTATTAGGTACACCTTGCTAGCACCAGGCTGGACCCCTTTTTGCCTTCATTCCTGGTGGCATAGATCCAACAAGGTGTTGGAAACATTCCTCAGAGACTTTGGTCCATAGTGACATGATAGCATCACACAGTTGCTGCAGATTTGTCAGCTGCACATCCATGATGCCAAGCCCAAAAGTGCTCTATTGGATGAGATGTGGTGAGTGTGGAGGCCATTGGAGTACAGGGACCTCATTGTCCAGTGGTGAGATGATTGGAGCTTTGTGACATGGTGACATTATCCTGCTGGAAGGCGCCATCAGAAGATGGGGACACTGTAGTCATAAAGGGATGGACATGGTCAGCAACAATACTCAGGTAGGCCGTGGTGTTTAAATGATGCTCAATTGGTACTAAGGGGCCCAAAGTGTGCCAAGAAAATACCCCCCCCCCCCCCCATTACACCACCACCACCAGCCTGAACCGGTGATACAAGGCAGGATGGATCCATGCTTTCATGTTGTTTACTACACATTCTGACCCCGACCATCTGAATGTCGGAGCTGAAACCCAGACTTTATCAGACCAGGCATTGTTTTTTCCAATCTTGTTTTGTCCAATTTTGGTGATCCTGTGCGAATTGTAGCCTCAGTTTCCTGTTCTTAGCTGACAGGAGTGGCACCCGGTGTGGCCTTCTCCTGCTGTAGCCCATCTGCTTCAAGGTTTATTGTGTTGTGAGTTCAGAGATGGTATTCTGCATACCTTGGGTGTAACGAGTGGTTATTTGAGTTTCTGTTGCCTTTCTATCATCTGGAACCAGTCTGCCCATTCTCCTCTAACAACAACAAGGCATTTTACTCCAGTGCCGCTCACTGGATATTTTCTCTTTTTCGGACCATTCTCTGTAAACCCGAGAGATGGTTGTGTGTGAAAACCCCAGTAGATCAGCAGTTTTTGAAATACTCAGACCAGCCCGTCTGGTACCAACAACCACGCCACGTTCAAAGTCACTTAAATCCCCTTTCTTCCCCACTCTGATGCTCGGGTTTGAACGTCAGCAAGTCATCTTCGCCACGTCTAGATGCCTAAATGCATCGAGTTGCTACCATGTGATTGGCTGATTAGCAATTTGTGTTACCAAGCAATTGAACAGGAGTACCTAATAAAGTGGCCGGTGAGTGTATGTAAAGCGCTGTATGAATACCTGAATAATTTCAGGGCCCTGACAAGTAAGGCTATGTTAACACGAGCCTGCACGGTAAAAGACAGCGCTTGCCAGTGCATGGCTACCTCTTGCAGGAAACAGGGCAAGTCAGGCGCAGTGAAATGCGTACCTTTAGCGTGCCACACTGCTTTTGTTTTTTTTTTAAACTTTATATTTGAAGTGTCACGTAGTGACAACTCATTCACGTCACTGCACAGCAGCATGGTGCGATACGCTGTGGTGCGTTAACGTGGTGCCATCCAATGCGCTGCAGAAAGATGCAAATATGCTGCATTATTCTGCACTGTATCACACCGCACAGAACGCCGTTGTTGGGGTGTGAATGTGGCCCATAGAAGAAATTGTTTTCTATGTGCCCTAGAGGTGACTTACGTTCAACCAGTGGGGAAAAAAAACACAAGACAACACTCACAGTGTGAACGAGCCCTGAAACAAGGTAGACATGCCTTTTTTTTTTTTTTTTTACGATACGTGAATACGATCCAAAGAAGGCAAATATTTTACCGAAGTGAGAAAAAAACCTCTTTTTATGTATTTTTTTTTATTGATATAGATCAGCAGATCTTCAGCATGTACTTGTCTGATAAACAATATTACCAGTATATAGTTCTCAAAATGTGTAAAATGTGAAAAGAGAAAGTAAAAATATAAACCTGTGCAATTACTTGAAATGCATACGATGGTGCAGAAAAGCTCACTTTTATACTTTGTGTTTATATTTTGGTAACAGGAAGGATGTGTTTTTAAATAAAACGGTGCCGTTATCTCACACAGAGTGAGTATTGGTTCCTTTAAAGTAGAGCTGCACGATAAATCGTTAAGAATCGTTATCGCGATTTTTTTCCCCGTTGCGATCTTGAAAAAATTATTTCTCGATTCTTTCTATGCAGAGAATTCTCTTTGCTCTGCTGAAGCCAACAGCCTTCAAAAGAAAGGAAGAAAAAAACAGGCCGTCTGCCAAGAATCACAACAGTCTTTAGCAGTGGAACTAAGTCTAAACATTGTAACAATTTGTCAAAGTGTGTAAATGAGGAAAGTTTAACCACTTAAACACTGTGGGGGGTTATTTACTAAAGGAAAATCCACTTTGCACTACAAGTGCACTTGGAAGTGCAGTCGCTGTAAATCCGAGGGGGACATGCAAGGAAAATATAAAACAGCATTTTTGCTTGCACATGATTGGATGATAAAATCAGCAGAGCTTCCCTTCATTTCAGATCGACCCCTCAGATTTACAGCGACTGCAACTCCAAGTGTACTTGTAGTGCAAAGTGGATTTGCCATTTCGTAAATAACCCCCTAAACCTTTTTCTGACATTTGTTGGTTTCAAGTTAAAATCTTTTTTTTGCTAGAAAATTACTTAGAACCCCCAAACATATTATATTATATATATATATATATATATATATATATATATATATATATATATATATATATATATATATATATATAAAAATTTTTTTAGTAGAGACCCTAGAGAATAAAGTGGTGGTTGTTGCAATGTTTTATGTCACATTGTATTTGCGCAGCGGTCTTTCAAATGCATTTTTTTGGGGGAAAAAATTACTTTAATAAATTTAAAAAAAAAACTAACCAGTAAAGTTAGCCCATTTTTTTTTTTGCATAACGTGAAAGATTTTACGCCGTGAGAATCGTGATCTTTATTCTAAGCAAAAAAAACCCAAAATTGTGATTCTCATTTTGGCCAGAATCACAATCACAGAATGCGGCTCTACTTTAAAGTGAACTAGGAAAGGTCCCCCTTCTACTTTAGTATGGCCTCTAAAGCTAGCAGTGAGGAATCACCTATCCGGATTGCTGATATACAGAGACCAGCTCAAGCACTGGAGTAGTGAGGAATCTCGATTAAACAAACAGGAAAAAAAAAAAAAAAAAAAAATGAATGTAGTGACCAAACTTCTAGGACACTAGCAAAAAAGTGAGGCTAGGTAGAGGAGAGTTTATACAGGGGCTGGTCAGCAATTGTTTTTGTTTGCCAGTGTCCAGTCCTCCTGTAGGTGGCAGTATAACCCGGGTGTATTTGAATTCCTATCTCTATAAATGGGCCAGGAAGAGAATAGACAATATACTCGCCTTTGCACAAATACCGTAACGCAGGTGGTGATGATTTTCTGCTGACAAGATCCTGAGGAATGTGCAAGAATCCAAATCTCATGGGAAGAGAGCAGTCCAGCATTGTCTTTTCCCAAAGTTGGACTACTCAACATCCTCTGAGGTCTGGCTGGAAGGAGGGTGACATCACCATTGCCTAGGTACTGTAATTATATTATCTAATATTTTGGGGTACATCAGCTCCTGATGAGTGGGAGTGCCCACGAAAACGCGTCGAGCTCTATTTTTGATGCCCCAGCTACACTTTATATGGAATTCTACCCAGTTATACCATCGTTTCTTCCAACTACTTTATTTAGTAATGATACATATACCATGCGAATGCACCGATCGGTACCAGGCATGTGTCTGCCAAGAATATTACGCTTCCTTATTCTCTATATTAAACCATGTGCTGCATACGTGCATATATTTTCTACTATATTATGTGTATAATTCTCATATATGAAATGAATACATTTGTTACTGTATATGAAACGAATACTCTCTTTATTGCTTGTTATTTATTATAACCAATAAACACTTCATAATGCAATTTAAATATGGTACCATTCATCTCCACTACCTAATTGCTTCATTTAAAGTCCCAAATCCCCTTTTTTGTATTACCAAATATCGGGATGGAGGCACTTAATTGCGCCTCATTTAAAGTCCCAAACTCCCTTCCCTTTTTCATAAAATATCGGGATTGAAGCAATTAGGTACATGGGATTGGTAGTGTTCCCCTACCCTCCCGGTGTGAGTTTTGCCCTCAATTACAGGGTATCATCATATATAAGATATCGTCCCTTTATGGTTTATACATCATTTATATTGAATTTAGTCATGGACATATTATTGTTTATAATTGTTTACTTATTTTTATGTTATTCTCTAATCTTCTTAGGCAGCACCTTGGTTACCGATCATTTGCCACACATGGCTTTCTCCTTATAGGGATCCCGGGCACGCCCTCCACCTGGCCAGTTTTTGTGCCTGTATGTGGTGCATTGGATGCGCCAGTGGGTCCTCCCCTTCTCCCCATTCACTTTAGTGACGGGAGATTCTGGGCGGACGCCCCTCTGCGCATCGGCGCCACGTATCCTACGTCGGGCGTGTGACGTCACATTCTGACGTCACCGCGCCGACGTACAGCGTGTCCATCCCAGTGTCATCATGGTAGGATTTCCTCCGCGCCGACCGCTGAGTGTGCACTCAGCTCAGGTGCGGCGGCTCCTCCTCCTCTATGTCACCCACGCGGCGTTGGCGGCATATTTATATTCCCCACTTGGAGCTGGCTGTTGACACGGCTGGTCTCTTTCTGGGATGACTGCACACCAGCCTTGCGGTTCACGTTTGGCTGGTGATGCTCCCACATGCCACAATGGGGTAGGTTGTTGCATTTGTGTATTTTCCCTTTTTTTTTTTTCCCCCTTTTTTCCTTTTCTCCCACTAATTGGCTGTTCCACCTGGGTTCAGACGTCCCCCCTTTGGTGATTTCACCTCCTTGTGTCACCCCCCCCTTCTTTCACTGTCAACCTTTTTCTTTGCACTAATCACCACCACTTCTCATCCCAATTTGGCTACTCTACATTTTCACTTCCACTGTCACTTATGTGTAATATATAGATTTCCATTTTCATCTACTTTTTTATCACACACATCATTACTTCTTTTGAGTTCACTTAATCCACCATTTAGATTGATCACTGTTATTATTAAAACACTATTGCAAATTTTTATATATACATTATATTTTGTTTCCAGATACTTTTTGCTCCCATCCCATCCCAACATACTCCTGATTTTGAACACTTTCTGCTTCATCTTGCCCTTCTTCACCCTGCCCGTTGTTGCATCTATATTCATGCCGCCTCGGCTCCCGTGGAGGGGTTATGTTTCTGGCCCGCCCTGCACCCATCGCCGCGCACTGGACTGGCTGTCCGGGTTGGTGAGTGTGTTCGATCCAAATATTTGGATATACCAACATTCATTCATTTACATATTTATTATATTTTTTACTTTTATATATGGACATTATGGTTCATTATCTTTATATGTATTTTTTTAGGAATTTTGGGGTACATCAGCTCCTGATGAGTGGGAGTGCCCACGAAACGCATCGAGCTCTATTTTTGATGCCCCAGCTACACTTTATATGGAATTCTACCCAGTTATACCATCGTTTCTTCCAACTACTTTATTTAGTAATGATACATATACCATGCGAATGCACCGATCGGTACCAGGCATGTGTCTGCCAAGAATATTACGCTTCCTTATTCTCTATATTAAACCATGTGCTGCATACGTGCATATATTTTCTACTATATTATGTGTATAATTCTTATATATGAAATGAATACATTTGTTACTGTATATGAAACGAATACTCTCTTTATTGCTTGTTATTTATTATAACCAAAACACTTCATAATGCAATTTAAATATGGTACCATTCATCTCCACTACCTAATTGCTTCATTTAAAGTCCCAAATCCCCTTTTTTGTATTACCAAATATCGGGATGGAGGCACTTAATTGCGCCTCATTTAAAGTCCCAAACTCCCTTCCTTTTTTCATATATTATCTAATGTTTTAGCTGCTTGCATAAGCAGACCTTGAGGTGCAAGATCTACTTTAGCCCCCCCATCCACTTTGACTGCGGCTTTGAAATCTTGCAACTTCATCTGAAGTTGCACTATTGCAAAGCTGCATGTCAGTGCGACTTCAGGTGCGGCTTCATGCACAGATATCTATTCAAGTCGCACCCGAAATTGCCAAAAGTAGTGCATGTACTATTTTTTCAAGTCGATGTGGCACCGCAAATTTGAATTTGCACCGACTTGAACAGTGCGATTGCCGGTGTTTCGTAAGATTAGGCGACCTGTCAGAATTTGTAATGGAAGTGACGTTCCGTCGCCATCTTGCTACACCCCACACTCGTCCACAGTAAGGATACAGTGAGAAGGCGGCAAGCGGATATCTTGTTACACTCACCAGAATTTTGCATTTCTCACTTATTTTTATAGTAAACGGAGCTTATAAGGTCAAATACACTATTTAGAAATCCGTCTGACTGTTTACATGTTGAATTATAAAAGCAGCGGTGTTCTGTCAGATTAGCAAACCTGTGAGATCAGCAGGTTTACCGCTGCTTTTAAAATTCAACATCTAAACAGTCCGTCGGATTTCTAAATCCTGTATTTCACCTTATAAGCTCCGTTTACTGTTAAAAATAAGTGTGAAATGCAAAACTCCGGTGGGTGTAACAAGATGTCCGCTTGCTGCCTTCTCACTGTATCCTTACTGTGGACGAGTGTGGGTTGTAGCAAGATGGCAGCGACGGATTGTCGCTTCCATTACTTATTCTGACGGGTCGCCAAATTTGATGAAACACTGGCAATAGGGTGTAACTTGTCATAATGTGACGGGGGTTTAAAGTGGATCTTCACTGCATCTGAGAACCAAACTAAAAACACAATTTATTTCATTTGTATAATATCAAAAGCAAACTTCCCCATCCACCCAGGTCTCCATGTTTTGTTTTCTTGAGAATCCACTTTTAAAAACACCCCCCCCCCCCCCCTAGCATTTCTGACTGTGACCATCTTGAGTAAGGGCAAATGATTCATGTAGCATTTACTTCCTGGAATCCATCTGTCCTTAGCTCAAGCATGCATGCAGGAGAGGGAGTGCTTAGCTGAGGAAAACCCCTCCTCCCCTCCTGAAGACTCCTGGGATGTATGGCACCATTTGCCTAAGCAAGAAACCAGAAAGTAACTGAAGAAATGTAAAAGGAAAAAAAAAAAGAAAAATAATAGTCAATGTTGATTGGGAGAGTGAAGTTCCACTTTAACTTAGTGACATGTTATGTGGGGCGTACACCTTCCCAGCTGCTGTACTGATTACATTGGAACCTGGCGGGGAGGGGGCTTGAGGCTGAGATTACAGAACACAGATAGGCACCCTTGTAGTTATAGCAGGACAAACACACAATACATACCCAGGTGACAGGTTCATTTTAGCACCCCCCTCCCCCACCTACATTCAGCTGCTGGGAGTGAAGACTATATGCAGTACATCTGGGTATGGAGGAGCATGGGACTTGCTGTACTTCCTCATAGGACAGTACTGGCTCTTGGTGATTCTTTCACACGGGGGGCGGGGAGGAAGTGCCTATCACTGTGTAAGCTCAAATTAATACTTTGATTCACACTACTGCTTATCCAAAACACACACACTGAAGTGGTAATCATAGATCTTTATTATATCACACAGTTCCCTTCTACAGGAGGAATGGTATACAGAAACAGATGTGTCGGGGGGAAGAGAGCATAGCACCCTGCAACTGGCCTTAACGGAAGAACATAATTATCACATTTCAGATATCCTCAGTGGTGTTGTCATCCAATGGGAACCAAAAACGAAAGCAAAAAGGAACCCACTGCAGTACATTGTAATAGACTGCTTCACCTTTGTTTTCCTTTGTGACAGGTTTTTTTGTATCGTTTAAAGAAGAAGTCTCACCATAAATATATTTTCTTCATCCTGTCCCCCAGGGGACAAAACAAATGTAGCACTTTGTCCTGTTTTGATGGGTTCTTCTGGCGTTGGGTGACAGCACACAAACACCACACCCCTCCCCAGCTCCAAGTGATTGACAGCGCTCATCTCTGCCAGTAGGAGTACGCTGGAGATGAGCGCTGTCATTCAGAATAGTTGGAACAGGTCTGCTTGGATCACAATACAAGGACTTGTAATAGTAAATGATCAGTCAGTTCTGGTGAGGGCTGTGTGATCCATCTGCTGGCTGCTAAAAAAAACAACTACTTTATATTGCTGTGGATATTTATAACAGCCAGCAGATCGATCACACAGCCCCTCCAGCACCGACTGATGCTTTACTTTTGAGAATGCAACCTGCACTATATTAGTAAAGGATCAGTCAGTGCTGAGGGGGCTGTGTGACCGATCTGCTGGCTGTCAGTAAATATCCACCGCTGTGTAAAGTAGTTGTTTACTAGCAGCCAGCAGATGGATCACACAGCCCTCCCCAGCACTGACTGATGCTTTACTAATATAAGTGCAGGCTGCATTCTCAAAAGTAAAGCATCAGTCAGTGCTGGGGGGTTATGTGACCGACCAGAGCTCATATTTTAACTTTTTGTACAAATTGAACCTTTTTCACCAATAAAACAAAGTTTTTTTACAATAGATACTTGTCTATCCTTTGCTGCTAAAAAGCCCCTTGGGGAATTTTTCCATGTTTTCAGTCTTTTGGGGTGTGCAGCGTCCTTGACTCTCACTTATGTGTTTTTTCTATGCCATTTGAACGATCTGCTGGCTGCTAGTAAATAACTAGTTTACATTGCTATGGATATTTACTAGCAGCCAGCAGATGGATCACACAGCCCTCGCCAGCACTGAGTGATCCTTTACTAATATAAGTGCAGGCTGCATTCTCAAAAGTAAAGCATCAGTCAGTGCTGGTGAGGGCTGTGTAATCGGCCTGCTGGTTGCTAGTAAACAACGACTTTATATTGCAGTGGATATTTACTGACAGCCACCCCCCCCAGCACTGACTGATGCTTTACTTTTGAGAATGCAGCCTACACTTATATTAGTAAAGAATCAGTCGGTGCTGGTGAGGGCTGTGTAATCTATCTGCTGGCTGCTAGTAAACAACTACTTTACATTGCTTTGCATATTTACCAACAGTCCGCCAATCGGTCACACAGCCCCCTCAGCACTGACTGATGCTTTACTTTTGAGAATGCAGTCTGTAATTTAAATTAGTAAAGGATCAGTCAGTGCTGGCGGGACTAGCAAGAGCTAAACCAGGCAAACAGAGTGTGCAAAGTGGAAATCTGAGCAAGAGGGGTGGTGGCTTTGCTGCTATGATGCAACTCCCCCATCAGATCACATAAATTGGGCTTTAGTCTGGCGGTGGAACTGAGGGCCAGCAGAGACAAAGATGCTTACAGCAAAAAAACACAGATCAGAACAAGACCAAATGCTACATTCTCTTGGGGATTTTAGGTTGTGGTGATACTTCTTCCTTAAGAAGTCCAATATCGTCATTCATTAAAAGGTCTTCTAACACAAGGGCCAGCTTTTAAGGCAGGAATACAGGAAACACACACCTCTAACGCATAATATACAGTAATACGAGTACTGTTGGTCAAGAGCTGTGACTGGTTCATATAAGTAAGCGGATCTGTTAAAAAAAAAAAAAAAACCTGAAGCTGAGGCATGCTCAGAGGCCATTATAATATGTCAAATATTCATACCAGATCAACCATTGCTGGGGTATAATCATTGTTCATTCACTCACACTGCGCTGTGGTGTGAGGCTTATGCTCCTCAGGAAACAACAACAACAAGAATCCTGGGACTACAAACAAAACAGCTTGTTTGTGACAGGTCCACTTTCATAAGGACCAATAGGCCAAGAAGAGCACTATAACCATAGCTGTGTTGGTATAGGCCTTATAAAATAGAACATGCCTTTTAAAGTTTCAAGAGTGGACTCATGCCTGGACACTTCAAAATAATAATAGTGAGGCCTCTGCGTCAGCTCAAATCATCAGAATGTTACTCTGTCATCACATTTTACGGAGCTTCTGCATTGATATGATGTCACCGACTAATGATTACATTTTATTTATCCCTGAGTCTGTTCTCTGATTCTACCCGGAATCCTCTGCAGGTCTAAGGTGATCCCTGCTGCACGGGGGCTAGAGAATTGGTAATGGTGTCTTCTCTGTATAATTTTCCCTGATTGGCAATTGCCTGTCATTTACAATCCTCTGCCTTGCATGTAAGGGAGTGGTCTTTAGTTTTTGCATTAAAAAAACATAGATCTGCTATTTGGTAAGCTGTGTATGGGCAGCAAAGAAAAGTACATTGGTGGGGTGTGGACATTAAAGTACCGTATATACTGGAGTATAAGTCGAATTTTTCAGCCCTTTTTTTTGGGCTGAAAGTGTCTCTTCGACTTATACTCGAGTCACCGCCGTCTGTCTGCATGATCAGCGTGTCATTCAGGCAGACGGCGGCCGGTGTGTGAGGATAGTCTTCGGCGGCTATTCCAGCTTTCAAAAGCAGCGCCTCCTGCTCGTCTGTGATAGGCTGAACAGCTGTCAGTGTACAGCCTATCACGGACATTCTCTCATCCTCGTCCGTGGTATGAGAATGTCCGTGATAGGCAGTCAGCGGTCAGCCTATCACAGACGAGGAGGAGGCGCGGCTTTTGAACTGTGGAATGGCCGCCGAACACTATCATCACACGCCGGCTGGAGAGGATGGAGATCGCCACAGGGAGGATGGAGATCGCCACAGGGAGGCTGCACAGGACACAGGTAGGCTGCACATGCACACAGGACACATGCACACAGGAACACAGGACACACATGGACAGGACACACATGGACAGGACACACATGGACAGGACACACATGGACAGGACACAGGTAGGCTGCACAGGACACAGGGAGGCAGGCAGCTGCAAATGGGCATTGTTGACCCTCTTTTCCACTTACAGTAGCTGTGCATTTCTCACCTTCGTCTTATACTCGGGTCAATACATTTTTCCCAGTTTTTTGTGGTAAATTAGGGGCCTCGACTTATACTCGAAACGACTTATACTCGAGTATATACGGTAAACCTGTTGTTTTGCACATTTTCACACAATTAAAAAAAAAAGTTTATATATATATATATATATATATATATATATATATATATATATATATATAAATATAATTTAAAGGGAACCTGTCAGGGATAAAAATATGAGTGCCATTACATTCATGTACACTACTCGTTACTATGCTATAAAACTGTTGGGGCTCATTCACACTTTATCAGCACCCCCTTTACATCAGGTTTCCTCATCAGAGTCCCCTTAATATCAGGGTCCCCAGCGGAGTGACCATTAAACTAGGGTTCCCCCCACATCAAGTTCCCCATCAGAGTACCCCTTTTATGCTATAAAACTGTTGGGGCCCATTCACACCTAGTGTGTTGATCAGCTAGATCAGAGAACTCCAATCAGGGTTCCCCATCAGAGTCCCCCTTTACATCAGGGTTCCCCATCAGTCCCCCTTTACATCAGGGTTCCCCATCAGAGTGACCCTTAAACGAAAAAGGGCATAAATTTAAAATAATAAAAAAATCTATATACATTTTGTTTTACTTTCTGTTATAAAACACATCCGATAAAAAAAAAAAATGTAAAAATCTAATATATATATCCAGTGACAGTGCTAAAAATAATAAACACTGTCACTGTACTAATGACACTTGCTGAGAAGGGGTTAACATCAGGGGTAATTAACGAGTTAAACGTGTGTGTGACAAAATGTTTACTATGTGTACTGTGTGCTAATTTTACTAAGGAGTGTGCTGGTTTTTATTCCCTGCTTTGCAGAGAAACAAAAGCCAGCACATTGCCACTGTCAGAAGAGAGCTCTCTGTTGTTTACGTACACAAAGCTCTCTCCTGTCACTTGCTCCAACGATCGGCAGGTTCCAGCTATAGATCATGGTCCGGAAAAAGCTGACCGGCATGTGCTAGAGCCAGTGACAGCACAGCCGGGTGGGCTGGTATATGTATATATACAGGATTCTGCACATGCTGGCCCGCACTGTAGCAGTAAAGCTACAGTGTGCGGTTGGCAGGTGGTTAAGCTAGAACCAATATGCAGTCACTGAACTCAAGGACCATAATGGCAACCCTGGATGTCTCCATCCTTTCAAACAAGTAATGGCATCTACCAAACTTTCATCCCAGACAAGTTCCCTGTAAACTCTAAAGGAGAGTTGGTGCAGATTTACACTGAAAAAAAAATACACCCATATGACATGGAAATATGCAAAATAATGCTGACACACCATACTACTCTGTATGATAATCAAATGATAAGAAAATCTCCTGGATGGAATTTCCTCCTGTTACTGGAACCCTCTCTAGGTAGATCCATGGAGAACTTTTTAACCATTTTACTGAGTTCATGTAACATTTCAGTATCAGTTCATATCCTGTGAGGTGATAACATTTCCATCAGGCTTACAGTAACAATTCCAATTTTTAGCGCCTGAATGGCCAAAGTGATAGATCATTGTTAAAACTTCTGCAAAGAAACTGGTCTTCCTCCAATGATGTCAGCGTTTTGAAAAACCTTATTATTCCAGACAATTAGGAGGGCCAGAAGGCCTGTCCAGAACGTCCTTATGCTGACACGTTTCACCTGGAAAAGACTAATTCACATAGACTTTTCTGGGTGAAACGTGTCAGCATGAGGTGGTCATGGGATGGCACAGACAGACACAGCCCAATTTGATATCCGTGCAGCTGTGGGATCAAGGCCTTAAAAGCGGACAGGTTGCACCAGGGGGCATGCACCCACACAAATGTCAAATTGGGAGCAGGCCTGCCTGTGTCTGGCCAGCCGCTGGTCCCCAACTGATATGAATGAGACAGCCTGCATGGGGATGCGGGGAACACCTGTGCGGGTAAAACACGGCCCTCACACGGGCGTACTACAGCCTTAGCCTTGGATTACACATTGCAGTGTATGATTAAAGCTGACCATACATTATACAATTTTCTTATTCGATTTCCTATGTAGTGCAAGGACCCGCCTGATTGCTTACAAATTGAAAGAATTTAGGTTTGCCCTCATTATTATATGTTTTTGGTAAATCTAAAGGAAAATTGTACAAGAAAATTGTATAATGTATGGCCAGCCCAAGTCAGGCCTATAGAGAGTTTACAACAGTAAGGCTGGCCATACAATATACAATTTTCTTGTAGAGCTTCACAAATCGTTAAAAAATCGTGATCGCGATTCAACCCCCGACGATCTCTATTGCAGAGTTTGCCGATTCTTTCATATAACAAGTGGAGAGACTTATCTGCTCACTCTGTCAAAAGAAAACATCCAGGGCAGTCTGCCAAGTTTTTAACTTGAAACATTGTAACTCTTCCTTCTTAGATCAAAGGGATAAACTTCTGTGTGAAAAAAAAAAAATCAAGGCAGTCTGCCAAGTTTTTAAACAACCTGTAAATGCAGGAAGTTTAACCACTTGAAGTCTAAATCTTTTTCTGATACATGTTTCTTAAGTTAAAATCAATATTTTTTGCTAGAAAATTACTTGGAACCCCCAAACATTATATATATATTTTAGCAGAGACCCTAGAGAATAAAATGTCTATTGCTGCAATATTTTTTTGTCACACTGTATTTGCCCAGCGGTCTTCCAAACGCATTTTTTTGGGGAAAAAAAACACTTCAATGAATAAAAAAAAAAAACACGAAACAGTAAAGTTAGCCCAATGTTTTTTCGTTTTAATGTGAAAGATGATGTTACGCCGCGAGAATCGTGATCTATCTTCTAAGCAAAAAAATTGTGATTCTCATTTTAGCCAGAATCGTACAGCTCTATTTTCTTGTACAATTTTCCTTTAGATTTACCAAAACCATATAATATGAGGGCAAACCTAAACTCTTTCAATTTGTAAGCAATCAGGCAGGCCCTTGCACTATAGAGTTGAAGGTAAATCTAAGGCTTTGTTCACATCTAGGCGTCTAGTGGCGTTTTTCTGCTGTAAGCCTCAGCTCTAAAAACGCCCAACAAGACAAATCCCATTCAATTCAATGGCCTCTGTTCACATCTGAGCATTTTGTTATCTTAAGCTAAATACAAAGTAAAGGAGCTTCTTTTTTTTGGTGGATTACAGGCGTTTTCTGCTTTTTACATTGGTGACCTTTTGACCTGTACAAGATTGTGGCAAAAATTGCACGACTTTCTGCCTGAAAACAAAAACGCCTAGGTGTGAACAGAGCCTGAAGCAGGGGTCTCAAACTGGTGGCCTTCCAGCTGTTGCGGAACTACAAGTCCCATCATACCTCTGCCTGAGGGAGTTATGCTTGTAGCTGTCCCTCATGGGACTTGCAGTTTCACAACAGCTGGAGGGCCACCAGTTTGAAACCCATGGCCTAAAGGAAACTGAACAAGAAAATTGTATAATGTATGGCCAGATTATCAGTCATTTTTCAGAAATGACACATTACTTTGTAATTATTAATAAACTATATACTGCTATCTTTAAATCTGCCCCATGTTACTGAGCCCAGGCCCAACCAGTGTATACAGGATGAGAGGACAGAGAAGATTTGTCTGCAAAATACTACATAGACAGAATCAGAATGGCGTGTCCTGGTGCAGTGATTAAACTCCCTTTACACATGTTCCCTTATTCCCTTGGAATTCCCAGCAGAACGGCTACCAGGCTCCCCTAAATATAAACGTAAAGATCACCGTGCTGCCTGTGTCAGTCTAGAAAGCAGTCATTGGTGGTGCCAAGGCTTCTGGGAGCAGGCCCGTGAGCTGCTGAGATCTGCGAGGTTCTTAATCCTTACTTTTAAATATAAAAAAAATTATAAAAATAAAGTTCCCTAATTGCTGCATAAACGATACAGGACATACATTACACGTGAACAGTAAAATCAATTTAAATTAAATCATACATAATTGCATATACATAAAAAAAAATAGTTCACCCCAGCATTTAAACAGTATAAAATAATGATATTTTCAGTGTTCTGAGGAGAATTAGCAGTTTGAGAGAAGAAGAAAAATGTACAGCTCACCCTAAAAACAAGCCTTGAGTGCGATCATTCCCCACCTAGAAAATGACTGCAAGGATTAGATATATTCAGTGCCTGGGGGAGCCACAAGGTGGCGCTAATACTTGACAGCCTCAGGGTAAGAAGGCATCTTTGGGGAAGGTGGCCTTGGCGTGTTCAAAGGGCAGGATAGTTTGTGGATACAGTGTAAGGATTAACACTGGGTGTAATAAATTATACCAGCATATAACTCGTTTCTACCTAAACTTCCCTGTTATAGGCATTTACTTCTTTTTGGCACGCTCAGCGCAGTCTAGGGCGGCCATGTTGCAGGAAGCAGTGACCAAGTGCAGAAGACTGATGCCGGATTTCACCAGAGAGATAGGACAGCTGACCCAGAAGATAAGACGGAAAATACCGACAGCTCCGAGCGGACCCAGTGCCACTGTGGAAATAAAGAGAGAGGAAAGGATCAGTACAACAACCAGACCACAGAGCCCATTCCTCCCCTTGTGCAACCCAGCTGCAGCACACAGCCCCACCTGCTGGTCCCTCAGTGAAGTACAGCAGATACAGCATGCAGTAGAAGAGCTCGTTGCCAGCGCACATCAGGAATAGCACAGGCTGTAAGAAAAAGAAAAAAAAAAAGAAGAAACATCCGTAAGAAATTCTCAGATTCCATTTCAAGGCAAGACAGTCAGGGGTCACTCTGTGGACATACCCGGGAGGTGTAATACAAGCGCAGCACAGGGTTTCCACTTAGGTCAATCGTCTTGTGACTGTCACTTCCTTTTAGGATGGAGCTGGCAGGAGACAAAAGCAGCAACTGATGTTAGACACATATATGGAACTCTGCTTACCAGTTACCCCCCAATGGTACAGTGTGGGTGGCAGTTCTGAAGTTGCGTTTGGCCCTGTTTTGCATTCCTCTGGATACACCAGGTTCTTTATGTGTTTGCATTGTAGGCACAGCAGGTCAAATGCATTATTCTGTACTGGAATGTATGAACTTGAGAAGCGCCGCCTTCTAATGCAAAAGCCTGCCATTGACAGCAACGCTCTCCTACACAAGCCCTAAGAGCAGCCATTCTCAACCACGGGTTGCTAGAAGGTCATTAACCACTTCAATACCAGGGCACATCCACCCCCTTCATGCCCAGGCCAATTTTCAGCTTTCAGGGCTGTCGCGCTTTGAATGACAATTGCGCGGTCATGCAACACTGTACCCAGATGAAATTTTTCATTTTTTGGAGACAGAGTTTTGTTTTGGTGGTATTTAGAAATCAAACAAGACTGAAAATACTGGGGGAAAAAAAAAGGTTTTCTTCGTTTCTGTTATAAAATTCTGCAAATGAGTAATTTTTCTTCTTCACTGATATGCACTGATGGACATTAATAGGTGGCACTGATGATCTGTAAATGCCCCTTGTCACACTTGCTGGTTATCGGCTCTCCTCATGCTGTGACAGCGGGTAAGGAAAGGAATGCATATACCCGGCAAGTTTGTTTACATGTGATCAGCTGTGATTGGACACATCTCATCGCATGGTAAAGGGCCGCTGTGATTGGCTCCTTATCGCGTGCCCCAGGGAGCGTGGTTCTAGGAGGACGTCCATGGAACAAGAGAGACAAGGGTCTGAGGTGGTTAAAGTGGAAACAAACTCCCAAAAGAGGTCTACGCAAGGAAGATTACACAGTTTTTTTTTTCTTCCTGTCCAGCTCGCTGGAAGTTACAAGCACATGATTTCAGGTAATTTCTATACATGCTGAAAATGTTCTTAGCCTGAAAAAATAAAACTAATGCAGCCAGCACATCTAAGGACTGGTACGCTGCAATATATAAAAAAGGTTTGTTCTTAGGTTTAAATATCCTTTAAAAACACATATTGTAGCTGCTGACTTTTAACATTAGGACATTTACCTGTCCTGGAGTCCAGCGATGTCGGCACCGCAGCTGATGTTTCCATTGGCTGGTTGGGTGCTGCCGCCGATATTGCAGGTAAGGTGACGTGGTAGTGTAGCCTTTCAGCTTCACGGCCGGGTCCCTATTGCGCATGCGCGAAGCGTGCTGTGCTCTCTCACTGGTCGAAGGGGAAGGAGGAGGGAAGAGAGGAACCGAGCTGCTGACGTCATTCACCGCAGCCTGGTTTACCAGAAGTGGGGACAGGGTACCTGTGAAAAAACAGGTATTGGCTCCCCCCTCCACCTGAAAGGTGCCAAAGGCGGCACCGGGGGGGGGGGGGGGTTGGGGGGGGGGGGGGGGGTCAGATAAGCAGAATTTCCACTTTTGGGAGGAACTCCGCTTTAAAGTGATTGTAAAGTCTTTTTTTGCAGCCTATAAAAATAACAAAACATTTTATAACATGTTATACTTACCTGCTCTGTGTAGTGGATTTGCACAGAGCAGCCCCAATCCTCCTCTTCTCGGGTCTCTCTTCTGAGCTCCTGGTCAGTGCCCCCACACCAAGCAGCTTGCTATGGGGGCACCTGTGCTGAGTGTCCATTCAGACACGGAGCCCCGCCCTGGCCCGCCCCCCTTTCTCCTGATTGGCTAGCTGGCTTTGATTGTGTCTCAGCCAATCAGGGGGGGGCGGCGAGAATCTTGGATGGCTGAGACACTCGTGGACATCGCTGGACAGAGAGGGACCTCAGGTAAGTGTTAGCGGGGCTGCTACACACAGAAGGCTTCTTATCTTTATGTATAAAATGAATTAAGATAAAAAAACCTTCTGCTTTTATAATCCCTTTAATAGATTTACTGGCAACCTGTATAAACAGCAAGCACCACAGCAGAGGCAAAGTTCAACTAAGACCTTTACTGAAATGCTGAGATAAAAGAATAAAGTACTTAGAAGGGGTGTTGTTTCAATCTGTCTGAGCTATGATTAAGCACCGTTTCTAGTGTGAAACGCGTAAACTCTTTTATCCATACTGCTGTGGCACATATTTTGATGATTTTTGGAATAAAAGGCAATAACTTTTTCAGAGTGCGGCTGTCCAGAACTTCTTTCTACGTCTATTGCTACATGCATTGCCAGCACCTGGGCTTCTAAGCTGGAGGAGAGGTTTTCTACTTTCGTTCGACCCACCTAGAGCGGTGATATCCCTTTCTCTGTCTGAGCAAACTGGTAGACTTGCAGCATAATAAAGAAGCAGTAAAGCACAAAGTATGTAGAGCATCACCAAGTAGTAACGAGAATGTTCATATGTAGAGCCAAAATCACCAACATCACTAATATAATCTCATAAGAGCATTTACAAGGGGTTCATCCCATTCACATTATATGTAGACTATGGAGGGAGATTTTCTAAAACTGGTGCAGCTCTGTATAGTAACCAATCAGTTTCCAGGTTTTATTGTCAAAGCTTAATTGAACAAGCTAAAGTTAAAAACTGATTGGTTACTCTGCACAGCTGCACCAGGTTTAGTAAATCTTCCCCTATAAGACCACCATACATTATGTACACAGGGAGACCTAAACTGAGCAATTGTCTATACTGCCCTGTGCAGGATTTCCGGAGTTGGGAAGTATCCTGACACACCAGATCTAGTGGATTACTGAATCTCAAATCTAAACAGTGTAGTAATAGCAACTGTATAACTGTACAGCGCCTCCCTATATATACTCCCCGGATGCAGAGAAATGAGTCCAGAATGATGGAGGGCACACTATACCTGTGTAGGTGCAGCCAGTGACTGGCGATGTCCAGACTCATACTGAGCTGAAACAGGAGGGTGTACGATGGGTAGAGGAGGGACAGGTTTACCAGGAGACACATGGTGGCACAACGGTCAGTCAACATGTCCAGCATGGCGCCAAACTTGGTTCCTGAGAAGTCAAACATATAACAAGTCATTTAAAGGGACTGTCTATCGCAGTCTTGAAGCTGAAGTGTAATCTGCATATATTTTGCCTTCGCTGCCCCCCCCCCCCCCCCCCCAATACCTTATTTTAGTCTCTGTGCTTCTCTATGGAATGTAGGGATGTCATGGCTGGTGGGAGGGGCTGGCAGGGAGCTTTACATAACTTCCTGAAAACATCTCAGCACCTGGCCTCAGCACTCCTCTGAAGATCCCTCAGCACTGATGCAATCAATGGGCTGGCTTAATGGAGGAGTTATGCAAATTTGACAAAACCTTGATGGGCAGTATGGAGGAGTGGCCATTCCTAGACAGACTCCTATTGTATGCAGAATGCCCGCATGTGATTCTTAATCCCCTTGATTGAAAGAACTGAAATCCAATGAATGAAAGGGGTGGGCTCTGACTTGCTGCAACTTCTAATGCACATTGGGGGAGATTCACTAAAACTGAAGCACACAGAATCTGGCACAGCTGTGCATGGTAACCAATCAGCTTCTAACAGCTCATTCAGTTAAAAGGGGGTTGTAAAGGCAGAAGGTTTTTTTAACTTAATGCATTCTATGCAGAAAAGCGGAGGTCCGCCCACCCCTGAAAAAATTAAAAGCCAGCAGCTACACATACTGCAGCTGCTGACTTTTAATAATAGGACACTTACCTGTCCTGGAGTCCAGCGATGTTTCCATCAGCTGTCGGGTGCTGCCGCCGCCATTGCCGGTAAGAGAACCCGGTAGTGTAGCATTACGGCCTCACGCCGGGTCCCTACTGCGCATGAGCGGGGCACTGCTGTGCTCTCCTACTTGCCCGGCGGCGGGGGAAGCAGGAGGGAGCTGAGCTGCTGATGTAATTTGCCGCGGCCCGGACTCCAGGAAGTGGGGACACGGTACCTGTCAAAGACAGGTATCCGCTCCCCCCTCCCCTCAAAAAGGTGCCAAATGTGGCACCAGAGGGTGGAAAGAGACAAATGAGCGGAAGTTTCACTTTTGGGTGGTACTCCACTTTAACATAAAAGCCTTCTGTGTGCAACAGGCCCCCTCCCCCTTTAATACTTTCCTGAGCCCTATCTCTATTAAGCGATGTCCACGAGTCCCTCAGCCATCTGATTGGCTGAGACACAGCGGCGGCACCATTGGCTCCCGCTGCTGTCAAAGTCAGTTAGCTAATCAGGAGAGAGAGGGGGCGGGGCCGAACCACAGCTCTGTGCCTGAATGGACACATGGAGCTGCAGCTCGGCTCGGGTGCCCCAATAGCAAGCTGCTTGCTGTGGGGGCACTAAACAGGAGGGAGAAGCCAGGAGCACAGAAGAGGGACACAAGAAGAGGAGGATCAGGGCTGCTCTGTGAAAAACCAACTGCACAGAGGAGGCAAGTATACCATTTTTTTTTTTTTAACAAAACTTTACAATCATTGTAAGCTTTCACAAAAAAAAAAAAATGGAAGCCGATTGGTTTCTATGCAGAGCTGTAACAGATTTTGCACTCTCCACTCAACACTCAACCCCTGTGAGAAGCTCGCAGTGTGCAGTGAAATCAGAGTAAGCCATTTCAGGCCAGGAGAGGAGCCGATGCAAGACTGAAGGGAAGGCCGGAGAGAGGATTTAAATACAGGTAATCAAGGACACAAATCCACCCTTCCTTCTCTTATATTAAAGAGAGCAATCTCGTAAAGCCCAATTTATGCCGGACACAGGCTTTTTTCTTTGAGAAGAGAAGTGAGAAGAGTGGGGGTGGGGTGGTGTGGTGTGGGGGGGAGGGGAGGTCTGACCACACCAGTTAGAATACATAGTGTAGTGGGCAGTGTGGTCACTCTGGTGCCCATTGGACTGCACATTCACAGGAAGACACAATGTACAAGTGCTGTGATAGGAGAGTGGAGGGCAGACTGAGAGCAATGGAGCTCCTCAGTACAACGTCCACCTGAAGGTCTATTTCTGAGACTCTAATGGGGCTTCAAGTACTAGACCAGTGGTGGTGAACCTTGGCACCCCAGATGTTGTGGAACTACATTTCCCATGATGCTCAACTACACTGCAGAGTGCACAAGCATTATGGGAAATGTAGTTCCAAAACATCTGGCGTGCCAAGGTTCACCATCACTGTACTAGATTAACTGTCTGCTGGAAATGTTATTTATAAAATAAAATCTTATATAAAATATGGAATCTCTATAAGCCCGCCCTCTGCCCAAACGTCATCTTGTACGATCCCCCATACTTCCCTCTGTTCTGGTCTCAGTCTTACCTTGGTTGAGCGCTCGAGCTGCGTGTCCATCGAAGGCGTCCAGCAGGCCGCTGAGCAAGTAGAAAGTGGAGGCCACCAGGGGCGAGGTTGGCATGAAATAAAATGCCACGAAGGCAAACAGTATCCGGGCATAGCCTGAGGAGGAGAGGAGACAGTGATGGGGGTCATACTGCATCAATGTAGACGTATTCACCCCCCCCCGGCAGCCATAAAAGCGCTTAAAGTGCTGGGACCTACGATGCCCAATCACAGCCCTGCCTGGAATCACTTTCACATTACATGAAGCTGCCCTTTAATCACCGTTATGCTGCAGCAGGGCGGTCCTGCTGCGTCGAATCACCAACATGTACGTGATTTTATATTTCTAGAGAGGGTGTGCGTGAGTGCGCGCCCGCTGCCATTCGCCACAGCACAGTCCTGGCCAATGATTTATGTCTGGAATCCGCTGATCGGCTGAGCGAATAACAGAAGAGAGCTCTGTGTAGGTAAACAACACAGAGCTCTCCACTGTCAGCAGCAATGTGCAAAGCAGGGAGAAAAATATCATCACATTGCTTAGTAAAAGCACACATTACACATTGTTAGGCACACATTTAACCCCTTGATTGCCCCTGTTAGCCTCTTCCCAGCCAGTGTCATTAGTGCAGTGACAGTGTATAGTATTAGCACTCCTCACTGTATTTGTGTCACTGGTGATGTCAGTGGAAGTTAGTCAGTTATTTCCCCCCCCCCCCCCGCGTGTCAGTTAGTGCCAGATTGCTCGCTGCACTATCACAGTCCAACTATAAGTCACTGATCATCGCCATTATATGTCCCATAGTTTGTAGACGCTATAAATATCATGCAAACCAATCAATATACACTTATTGGGATTTAAAAAGAAAACATTTTTACCAATGACATGAAGCATAATACATTTTGGCCTAAATTTATGAAAAAATTCGATTTTACATTTTTTATTGGATATGTTTTATAACAGAAAGTAAAGAAATAGTTGTTTTGTTTTTTTTTTTTGTTGCTTTGTTAATAAAAAGCCCAAGAGGTGATTATATACCACCAAAATAAAGCTCTATTTGTGTGAAAAATTTTGTTTTGGGTACAACGTTGCGCAATTGTCAGTAAGGCTCGGTTCACATATATGTGAATCGGATGCATCCGATTGGCATAGCATGTAAATTGGACCGGCTTACTCGTGTCTGGGGTGGCTGCGGTTCGTTCCTGAAAAAGGGCCTGCGCAATTCTGGGTCCAGTTTAGGTGCGAATTCCACCTGAACCGGTGAACAAAACCGCACCGGACTGCAAACCGCAGCCAGACACGTGTGAACCCAGCCTTAAAGGGGTTGTAAACCTTCGTGTTTTTTTCACCTTAATGCATCCTATGCATTAGGGTGAAAAAACACTTGTCAGTGACCGCATAGAATGCATTAAGATAAAAGCTTTTGCCTTTACAACTCCTTTAATGTAGCACAGTGCCGAATAGCAAAAAATGCCCTGGCCATGAAGGGGGTAAAAATCTTCTGGGTAAAGGAAAATGTAACAAGAAACTACAAAGAAGAGCTTCAGACTAATGACAGAGAGACTATGAATGGGGCCATTTCAGAGTCCAAAAGCTCACCCTTCATCGGGGGGTTGTACATGTTGTGCTGGCAGGACGGGCTCCCTTGTCACGTGACTACCGTGACAGCCAATCACAGTGGTCACGCGATTGGGAGGTCTTTCCACATTCCATTTAAAAAGGGTGAACCCCCATTTATGAGCACCATATAGGAGAAATCAGCTATGCCCCAGGCACCAAGGATGTGCTGATGTCACTTCCTTTTCCTGTATGAAAACTACAAATCCCATCACACAATCAGAACTATTTCCTTCAAAGGGGAGTGGATGTGGGCGGAGCTCTGACACTTGTGAAAGGGCGTGACAAACCGGGCGTTTCTTGACCCAGCAACAGGATTTGTCTGCTAGTGGGCGGGACAGATCGGAAGTCTAAGATGCCTGGCTCCTCCTCCTACGGCCAGTGGGTGTATTGGGATGCAGCAGCAGCTGTATGGGTGTCCCAATATAACATCCTGTGCTCTCTGCGGTGTTATCAGTCCCGTTCATCTCAAAGGACTGCAGAACACCTCCCTCTATGCTATAGAGATAAGAAGGGGGAGGTGTCCTGTAGTAGGCAGACAACAATGCTGCTTCATAGATGCAGTACGGTGATCGAGCCAATAACATCCTGAGCTCTCTGCAGTGTTATAAGTCCCATCCATCTCTAAGAACTATGAAACACCTCCCTCTACGGTATAGAGATAAGAGGGGAGGTGTTCTGCAGTCCTTTTCTAGGATGACAACACTGCTCCTCTAAAGATATAGTACATTGAGCAAGCCAATAACACCCCCCCCCCCCGAGCTCTCTGCAGTGTTGTCAGCCCCTTTCCATCTCTCTCCTCCAAACTACAGAACACCTCCCCCTATGTTATGGAGATGAGGAGGGAGGATACGGTTCTGTAGTCCTGTTCTAGGGTGATAACGCTGCTTCTCCAGACACAGCATGCCGAGTGAGCAGGTAACGCCCTAGGGCTCTCTGCAGCCCTGTCCACATCTAAGAACTACAGAACACCTCCCCCTATGTTATGGAGATGTGTTCTGTAGTCTTGTTTAATGATGCCGCTCCTCCAGATACAGAACACAGGATGAGCGGATAACATCCTGTGCTCTGCACAGTGTTGTCAGTCCTCTCCACCTCTCTCCTGCAAACTACAGAACACCTCCACCGGTGTTAGGGAGATGAGGAGGGAGGATACGGTTCTGTAGTCCTGTTCTAGGGTGATAACGCTGCTTCTCCAGATACAGTGAGCCGGTAACGTCCTAGGGCTCTCTGCAGCCCTGTCCATGTCTAAGAACTACAGGACACCTCCACCTATGTTATAGAGATGAGGGGGTGAGGTGTTCTGTAGTCCTACCTGTCCTAGGGTGACAACACTGCTCCTTCATAGATTTAGTAAGCCGATAACAGCCTGTGCTCTCTGCAGTGTTGTCATCAGTCCCATCCACAATCTCTGCTCCAAACTACAGAACACCTCCCTCTTTGTTATAGGGATGAGAAAGGAAGGTGGGGGGTTACCAGTGACCTGCCCCCATGACGTCACTCCCCCCTCATTACACACCTATAGAGGGGGTTACAATGGAAACACGGGAATCACCTCCTTACCGATCAGGTTGGGCACAAACAGGAAAATATTCTCCTCCGCCATCTTGTCCCGTGACGTCACTGACCGGACTCTGCTCCCTGGCAACCAGCTGAGAGCAGCGAGAGAGAGCGGAGAGAGAGAGAGAGAGAGCGCCGCCTGGAGGGGCCATAGAGAAGACTAAGCTGGTGACGGAGAGGACACAGAGCTGTGCAGCGACACCTGGTGGGCGGAGAGCTGTGTTGGAGGAATGAGTGGAATAGAATGGAATGGAAGGAGGTGTAATGATATGGGATGGGGAGGATAATGACTCTGATAATCATCAGCCTGCTAAGAATAGAGAGGAGAGTGCAGGAAACCATTATCCAGAAAGATACAAGGAGTAATGCAAAGAATCATTTGAAGGCCTCATGCACACTTTATTTTATAGGCAAACCGCACATATATATATATATATATATATATATATATATATCTATATCTATATATATCTATATATATCTATATATATATAGTGCTTCTATGTTCTCCTATGTGCCACATCGGGGGGAGGGTTAGATGAAAAATTTAAGAGTACCGTTTAGATACATAAAAAGAAAAGAAAAAACCACACCAATGCTGTGTTCAGGTCCGGTTCACACCATAGAAACGCAGTCCGGATGCTTTTCTGCATGTGCGTTTTTGGTGCAGTCCAGTGCCCCCCCTCTTTTTTTTTTTTCTTAACCCCCCCGTTCACATCTCTGCGTTCCGAATTGGAGGGGGGGGGGGTGGAATCACCAGGATTCTGCCCGTGATTCACAATCACGGGCAGTTCCCCGTTGATATTAATAGCATCCCCAAAAACGCGGCGCGACAATCGCGGTAAAAACGCACAAATAGAATCCCGGGGGGGATGCCCGTCGCCCCCAAAAGAAGCACAGGAGCTTCTTTTTGGCAACAGGCGACCCGCGATTCTATTTGCGTGTCTTTGCCTGCGATTGTCGCCTCCCTACGCGGAGATGCAAACAAAGCTTAAATAAGGACATGTGCGTTCCAGTGCGTTTTTTATGCTTTTTACAGCGTTCCAGTGCAGGATTATTGTGGAATTGTATAAGGGTCGATTTTGCATCCACTGCATAACTTACCTTCCTGGTAAGACTCGGTGAGTTTGATGTCCCCCTACTCTGCACCTCTCCTCGTTCAGCCTCCATTTTCCTTCCCCATATGGAATGCTACAAATGACTGCTTTTGGGGTCGTTTACACTTGCAGAAGGGGGGTGTAAAACACAGTGGTTAAGCCACGTTTTTACTGCCCCCCCCTTTAGCTGGAAAGGCAACAGCTGGGGCGCCGAATGCGACCCATTGAAGTAAATAGGGCCATGCTGCAACGGGGTGTAGGCTTGGAGCTTGTTCACACCTGCCGGAGTGAGAACAAGCCCTTACTTGCTGCAGCAGTGCGAAGAATAGAGTTGGGCAACACACCAAATCGGACTAAGGCCCCGGGCACACTGGGCCGTTCAGCTGCAGGGCGCCCAGGGAGGGACAGGTGTAGCATTCAGCCGTGCAGAAGGCAGACTGCTAAAGTCTGTGGCATGCTGAGGCTGACCCCGTCCCTTTAATGTAGGTCTTCTGTGTTTTGGAACCTCATCCCTGAATGGGCACTCCGTTCCATCCAGCCACAGTCTGCCATAGACTATGATAGGCTGGACGCTGCACCTGCTACAGTATCTCACAAAAGTGAGTACACCCCTCACATTTTTGTAAATATTTTATTCTATCTTTTCATGTGACAACACTGAAGAAATGACACTTTGTTACAATGTAAAGTAGTGAGTGTACAGCTTGTATAACAGTGCAAGTTTGCTGTCCCCTCAAAATAACTCAACACACAGCCATTAATGTCTAAACCGCTGGCAACAAAAGTGAGTACACCCCTAAGTGAAAATGTCCAAATTGGGACCAAAGTGTCAATATTTTGTGTGACCACCATTATTTTCCAGCACTGCCTTAACCCTCTTGGGCATGGAGATCACCAGAGCTTCACAGGTTGCCACTGGAGTCCTCTTCCACTCCTCCATGATGACATCACAGAGCTGGTGGATGTCAGAGACCTTGCGCTCCTCCACCATCCGTTTGAGGATGTCCCACAGAGGCTCAATAGGGTTTAGGTCTGGAGAGATGCTTGGCCAGTCCATCACCTTTACCCTCAGCTTCTTTAGCAAGGTAGTGGTCGTCTTGGAGGTGTGTTTGGGGTCGTTATCATGTAGGAATACTGCCCTGCAGCCCAGTCTCTGGGGGATCATGCTCTGCTTCAGTATGTCACAGCACATGTTGGCATTCATGGTTCCCTCAATGATCTGTAGCTCCCCAGTGCCGGCAGCACTCATGCAGCCCCAGACCATGACACTCCCACCACCATGCTTGACTGCAGGCAAGACACACTTGTCTTTGTACTCCTCACCTGGTTGCCGCCACACACGCCTGACACAATCTGAACCAAATAAGTTTATCTTGGTCTCATCAGACCACAGGATATGGTTCCAGCAATCCATGTCTTTAGTCTGCTTGTCTTCAGCAAACTGTTTGCGGGCTTTCTTGTGCATCATCTGTAGAAGAGGCTTCCTTCTGGGACGACAGCCATGCAGACCAATTTGACGCAGTGTGCAGCGTATGGTCTGAGCACTGACAGGCTGACCCCCCCACCCCTTAAACCTCTGCAGCAATGCTGGCAGCACTCATACGTCTATTTCCCAAAGACAACCTCTGGATATGACGCTGAGCACGTGTACTCAACTTCTTTGGCTGACCATGGCGAGGCCTGTTCTGAGTGGAACCTGTCCTGTTAAACCGCTGTATGGTCTTGGCCACCGTGCTGCAGCTCAGTTTCCGGGTCTTGACAATCTTCTTATAGCCCAGGCCATCTTTATGTAGAGCAACAATTCTTTTTTTCAGATCCTCAAAGAGTTCTTTGCCATGAGGTGCCATGTTGAACTTCCAGTGACCAGTATGAGAGAGTGAGAGCGATAACACCAAATTTAGCACACCTGCTCCCCATTCACACCTGAGACCTTGTAACACTAACGAGTCACATGACACCGGGGAGGGAAAATGGCTAACTGGGCCCAATTTGGACATTTTCACTTAGGGGTGTACTCACTTTTGTTGCCAGCTGTTTAGACATTAATGGCTGTGTGTTGAGTTATTTTGAGGGGACAGCAAATTTACACTGTTATACAAGCTGTACACTCACTACTTTACATTGTAGCAAAGTGTATTTTCTTCAGTGTTGTCACATGGAAAGATAGAATAAAATATTTACAAAAATGTGAGGGGTGTACTCACTTTTGTGAGATACTGTATCTGCTTGCACATCCACACCTTCTGCATAGGTAATGATCAGTAAACCCATGTCAAAGAGCCCTTAAGGCTGAAATCCAGGTATGGCTTTATTTGCAGTTACATTGGTCCAGCTCAGACCAATATTACTAAGCATGTGCCATACCTGGAAGATGGAAATCATTGAAGAAGGCACCACTACTGAAGTATTTGCAGCTGGCTTCCAGATCCATTTCCGTGCGGCTGCCCTGCTGCTTAGTGAACATAGGAGGTTACTTGCTCAGCATGGGCACCAGTCAGAGAACACTTTGCATTTTGTTACATTCGCTGATTGGATGAGGCAGAATGGTGACATCACAATCTCCACTTCATCCGATCAGAGAATGCTTTGCACTCATTGAGAAAATGCACAAAGAAAAAGTGTTCTCTGAACGCCGCCTGTGCCCACTAAGCAGCAGAGCAGCTGCTGGGCACTGAACCCAGAAACCGGAGCCAATTACTGTAGTAGTGGTGCCTAGTACAGTGACTTCCAGGTATGGCAAATGCATAGGTACATTGGTCCAAGCTGGATCAATGTAACTATGCACATAGCCATGCCTGGAATTCAGCTTTAAAATGATTGTAAACCCTTCCATATACCCAGTGAAGTGACTGGCCTTGGGTGACACACAGAGATATAAAATCAATCGTCCAAGATAAGTTGTACCTGTTTATCTGTTGTCTTGTCGTCTCTACATCCATTCAAAGTCCAGGATTTAGAAAGCTTGTCTGAGAGTAGAGCTGCACGATTCTGGCCAAAATGATTATCACGTTTTTTTTTTTTGCTTAGAATAAAAAGATCGCGATTCTCGCGGCATAAAATCATTCATATTATACAAAAAAAAAAAATTGGGCTAACTTTACTGGTTCGTTTTTTAAAAAGAAATTCATTAAAGTGTAATTTTTTCCCAAAAAATTGCATTTGAATGACTGCTGCGTAAATACAGTGTGACATAAAATATTGCAATAACCACCATTTTATTCTCTAGGGCAGGGGTCTCCAAACTTTCTAAACAAAGGGCCGGTTTACTGTCCTTTAGACTTTAAGGGGGGCCGGACTGTGGCCATCAGGAGTACAAAATCCCCCATCACTGGTGTCAGTGGGAGGAATTGTGCCCCATCATTGGGAGGAATTCTGCCCCATCATTGGGAGGAATTCTGCCCCATCATTGGTATCATTGGGCTCCATCATTGGGAGGAATTCTGCCCCATCATTGGTATCATTGGGCTCCATCATTGGGAGTAATTGTGCCCTTTATTGATGCCAAAGAATAAAATAGCACCCCAAGGGCCAGATAAAAGCAAGCAAAGGGCCACATCTGGCCCCGGGGCCACAGTTTGGAGACCACTGCTCTAGGGTCTCTACTAAAAATATATATATAATGTTTGGGGGTTCTAAGTAGTTTTCTAGCAAAAAAAAAAAAAGATTTTAACTTGAAACCAACAAATGTCAGAAAAAGGTCGTTAAACTTCCCTCATTTACACACCAAAGTGTATTCCTTTGATCTAAAGGACAAATTGTTACAATGTTTATACTTAAGTTCCACTGCTAAAGATTGTTGTGATTCTTAGCAGACCACCCGTTTTTTTTTTTCCCCCTTTCTTTTGAGGCTGTCGGCTTTAGCAGAGCAGAGAGAATTCTCTGCATAGAAAGAATCGGGAAATATTTCAAGATCGCAACGGGGGAAAAAAATCGCGATAACGATTCTTAACGATTAATCGTGCAGCTCTATCTGAGAGATTAGAAAAAAAAGGGGGCAGAGAGCTGAAGTTACACTCTGCAGAGCTCAGTGAGGAGAGCTCTGAGAGCTGATTGGAGGAAAGGAACACACCCCTCCCTTCACAAAGGAACAGAGCTGGAGATCCCTCCCCTGTCACTTTTTTTTCTCTTGGTGTCAGGAAAACTTGTCAGAAGTGATTCATGCTGATAGCAGAGGAAGGAGGCAGCAGACAAAAATGACACTTAGTGCTCTGGAATGGGACAAGTACTATAGTGGGAGATGCTTTGTTCATGTTTCATGTCTGAGGTTTACAACCACTTTAAAATAAAACAGATGGTGGTATTACGTTGTTTCTTATAACCCACTTAAGACTGATTCTGGCTGGTAACTATGTGAAAGTCAGTTGTGAGTTAAGTGTGAGTTAACCACTTGCCAACCAGCTGCCAATGTTATAAGGCGGCAGGTCAGCTCTCCTGCGCGAAGCGCCGTAGCTGTACGGTGGCTAGCACAGGCGAAGTGGCGGGCGGGAGCGTGCCCGTGGACTCGATGCCCGCTGGCGACCCGCGATCGCCTAGTACAAAGGCAGAACGGGGATCTGCCAGTGTAAACAAGCGGATCCCTGTTCTGACAGGGGACATGACAGGGATCTTTTGTTCCCAGTGATCGGTGAACAGCGATCTTTGTCATGTCCCTGGTAGCCCATCCCCCCTACAGTTAGAACACACCCAGGGAACACACTTAACCCCTTGATCTCCCCCCCCTAGTGTTAACCCCCTTCCCTGCCAGTGTCATTTTTACTTTGATCAGTGCATTTTTAGAGCACTGATCAAGGTAATAATGTCACTGGTACCCCAAAAAGTGTCATTTGGGTTCAGATTTGTCCGCCGCAATCCCGCTAAAAATCGCAGATCGCCGCCATTACTAGTAAAAACAATTAAAAAAAATATATAAAAGTCCCTAAATCTATCCCATAGTTTGTAGACGCGATAACTTTTGCGCCTATTGCAATTTTTTTTTACCAAAAATATGTAGAAGAATATATACCAGCCTAAACTGAGGAATACATTTTTTTTTAAATATTTTTTTTGGATATGTATTATAGCAAAAAGTAAAATAAAAATATTTTTTTTTTTCAAAATTGTTGCTCTTTGTTTATAGCGCAAGTAATAAAAACCGCAGAGGTGATCAAATACCACCAAAAGAAAGCTCTATTTGTGGGGAAAAAAGGACGTCAATTTTGTTTGGGTACAGCGTCGCACGACCGCGCAATTGTCAGTTAAAGCGACGCAGTGCCAAATCGTAAAAAAAGGGCCTGGTCAGGAAGGGGGCAAATCCTTCCAGTCCTTAAGTAGTTAATTGTGTATCTAAAACAAAAAAGGCTTAGAACCACTGCCATGGTTTTTATTAATGGCCCTACTGGAGAGATTCAACCTCTCGTTTTGTCCCTAGGCAAATAAAAAAACGAATCCAGCTATACATTCATTAAATGCATCTTTAATCACAGCTAATATAAATACCCACATCTGTCTGTACATTATCCCTCCTCCAATCCCCTATAGAGCAGTCCCCAGACTGAGAGAAAGGAGCCAGCCAGGCTTTGTTGTCATGTACATGAGATCACATTCTAAACACGTAGAGCTTTTTTTCTTTGTTTCGATCGATCAGAGGGTTAAATGGAGAAAACAAAAAAAAAAAAAAACCCACAGATGATCGTATCCACACAAATGATGTGGGTTCAGGGATATCTCCAGCTGTGCTACTGTATTCCGACAGTGAGAGCTCCCCCCCATTGGCTGCATGCTTGATCCGATGCTGGTTTTCCAGCAGGACCGTTCACAAGGAGCCGGTCTTCTGTAGAGCAGAGAGCAGTATACATGTATCAAAATTCATCCGGTTCCTGCTGAACCGTCAGTATGTGTATACCCAGCTCAACAAACATATATAAGAGGATAGCACACATGGACATTATCATTTGCTCAGTCACTGTCCAATCACAGGCTGGCAGAGGAAAGATGACTCGGAATGTAGAGCCTCAGCAGCCAATTAGCTTATTGGTATGCATCAGACTTCATGCTGGGGTGTTAAAGCTGAACTCCGGGCAAACAGCTAAGTATACAGATGGGATACATATACAGGAGCCGTTTTACAAGCCACAAGATTTTTTATTTCAGTCTATCCAGTCCTGAGATTTACACAGCCCTGTCTGGCAGGGTAGGAAACCAGATTGTTTTTTTTTCTTCTGCTGCACTTAAAGTGGAGTTCCACCCACTTTTACAACTCTTCAGCATCCCTCACTAAACTGTGCACTGTAAACGAATTGGATATTTTTTTTTTCAGCACCTACTGTATATCTGCTGTATTCATTTTTCACTTCCTCCTCCCTGGCCGTGGCCCATCGCATCATTTCCTGTTTGCAATGCCTTCTGGGAAGGGGCGGCAACTTCCTCTGACACTGCCGTTGCTATGGAAACCTGACCTGAAACCTATTACACTGCTTGTGCTGCACTGAGCATGTGCGAGATCTGCAAGGATGAGATCCTGGAAGAAATACAGTCTGGCTTCAGATGCCCACACTTAAGATGGCCATGGCCTTTTCTAAGTTTATAAAATAACAAACTACTGCTATAAACTAACAAAACAGACCTTAGTTTACAGACTAACTTTACTAGAATACATTAAGCTTGTGTATTATAGGGGTATTTTTATTTAAAAAGTATAAGTTTGGCCGGAACACCACTTTAAGTAACATTTGCAGATCTTGTTCCTCATCAGCAGGGCAGTGAAAAGAAAAGCAGCACGCTGATTAGCTCATCCCCTCTACTCCAGGGGTCTCAAACTGGTGGTGCTCCAGCTGTTTGCGAAACTACAAGTCCCATCATGCCTCTGCCTGAGGGAGTCATGCTTGTAACATTCAGCCTTGCAATGCCTCATGGGATTTGTAGTTTTCGCAAAACAGCTGACGGGCCGCCAGTTTGAGACCCTTGCTCTAAACCAGGGATATGCAATTAGCGGACCTCCAGCTGTTGCAGAACTACAAGTCCCATGAGTCATAGCGAGATTCTGACAGCCACAAGCATAACACCCAGAGGCAGAGGCATGATGGGACTTGTAGTTTTGCAACAGCTGGAGGTCAGCTAATTGCATATCTCTGCTCTAAACCCTTCTTCAGAATGTTCCTTGCTAGCACGTGACTACCTCAGCACAATTGATTGGCTCTCTATGTTGCTCCTTCCTTCTTCAGTCTGGGCTTTTCTGTATTGGGAATGCAAGCAACTGATATCAGGTCAAATTCATTTTTTTTTTTGCACTGCTTGAATTTACAACATAAATGTAATAATAAAAATAGGATTTTTGTACTCACTGTAAAATACTTTTATTAGAGTCCTTTGAGGAACAAAGGAAGACATACTTACAGGAAGACTGGACAACAGCAAACAAGGTCCTTCCATGGACTCGAAGAAAAGGATTGAACAGCAGGTCCAAAAATCCTATTTTCTTTCTCATCCATTAAAGCGGAGTTCCACCCAAAAGTGGAAGTTCCGCTTTAAGGACTCCTCACCCCCTTCTATCCACATTCCGCTTGTCATTTTTTTTTGGGGGGGGGGGGGGGGGGTACCTGGTTTCGACAGGTACCTGCTCCCCCTTCCGCTCGGGCCATCTAAGCGGCTCGAGCATAAGTTCTTCTCTCCCCCTTCCTCCCTGCAATCTTCTGGGACACGTCACAGCCCTTGAGGAGGCGCAGTGCGCACCCAGCTGTGAGGCCGCAAGCTGTCACAGTCAGGTGCCCACACTTGCAATACCAGAGCCGGGGACAGACGAGGGAGAGAGCTGATGGTTCGGGCGGCCGCATTCCTGGATCCCGGGACAGGTGAGTGTGTGTTCATTAAAAGTCAGCAGCTCCACTTTTTGTAGCTGCTGACTTTTAATAAACATAAAAACGACTAGAACTCCGCTTTAATGGATGCACTGACCGATATACTGTCAGGATGCGGTCCAACTGAGGGGGTGGGTAACTGCAAACAACCAGGAATAGATCCAATGTGAACAAGAACTGGGGACGGTTTTTAGCTCAAAAGCTGCATAGAAGACTAACAGCTGCAGCTGGCACCAGAAGAGGTCGAACGCCCAATGTGGGAGCAAGACCAGATAGTGATAGAACAGGTACTGAGTATGATGGCAGAAAACCAGCAATACTCACACTAATGAGGAGACGCACTGTGGGGGGAACCCCTAAACATGGGCCCACAACCTGGAACTGACCTACTTGAGCCGACTAGTGAATGGGATAGAACAGTTTCCCAACAAGAAGGACTCGCAGCCTCAGTATGAGTAACACAGAGAAGGGACACCTCCAAGGACTGGGATAGGACAGATGAACTGAATATGATCTCCTGGTGTAATGCCGCGTACACACGGTCGGACTTTTCGTCTACAAAAGTCCAACGGACGCTGACGGACTAAAGCTGGCTGGTAATCCGATCGTGTGTGGGCTTCTCCGGACTTTCAACATACTTTTTTAGTCTCAAATCCGACGTACTTTAGATTTGAAACATGCTTCAAATCTTTACTTCGTAACTACGACGGACCCCGAAATCCGCTCGTCTGTGTGCTAGTCCGACGGACAAAAAGCCACGCTAGGGCACCTATTGGCTACTGGCTATGAACTTCCTTATTTTAGTCCGGTGTACGTCATCACGTAAGAATTCGATGGACTTTTGTGTGATCGTGTGTAGGCAAGTCTGTTCGTTAGAAAGTCCGCCGCAAGTCCGTCGAAAGTCCGCCGAAAGTCTGCCGGAAGTCTGTCGGACAGGCTGTCTGACTTTTGTAGACGAAAAGTCCGACCGTGTGTACGCGGCATAAGAAATCCAGTGTCTTCCTAAAGAGGACTATCAGCCTCAGTTTTCTTAAACCCTAGGACCAAGTAGAAGAGGGTACATGACTGGTAACATGTCCAGAGCAGGCATCCACCTCACCAGAGCAAGGGCAGCACAAAAAGAATCCTGCGAATGGATGATTTAGAGCTAACTCCAAGGTGTGACCGATGGTCCCTGTACCCTCTTAGAGAACCAAAGCTTGATACCTCAGAGTCAGCATGGTCAATAAGGAAGATATGTTAGATCTTCGAATGCAAGGGGTAGGCAAGGAATAGAAGTAGATCTCCTCACCGAATTATGTAGAGCAATGCAGATCTGATAGAGCCAAGAACCAAGCTCAACTCCCACTGGTCTTCAGAAGTTGCCCCAGGGGTAACACCAAGGTAGAATTTGCCTTAAATAACGTGCCTATCCTGACGCCTTACAGAGCCAAAGGATAACAGGCATTCCTGCCTCTCCAGATCCATCAAACCATCGGGATCCATGGAGTAACAGACAGAAGTCCTAACAGGATGACAAAGAAAATGCACTTAGTTAAAGGCAACAGTGAAGTGCCATAGAAGGGCCTTCTCCATGAGCCTGTAAAAACAGTAAAGGAAGAAGGGCCTAAACCCTGTAGACATGAGCGGTTTGTTCCGTTCCAAATCGCAATTCGGATGTATCCGAATTACAATAGTAACACATTTAAACAAATCAGAAATAACAAAACAAAGTTACCAGTGCCACTTTCAGATGAAGCAAGATCCAGACAAATCTTGGATGGTTGAGGTCCATCAGGGAGGTGTTGTCAAATAGGGCCTGCAGTGACTGATCTCTCCACAGGAGGTTGTCTGAGTGTCCCACAATAAGCATTCCATGAGAAGACACACTAGGGCAGAACCAGAATCAACACCATGAAGAACATTAGGTCTACAGGGGTAAGAATAAGTCTGGTTGTGTGGGATCAGAGGCCTCTTGGGGCTGGTACTGGTCCTGGGAGGGACAGTGGTGGTGGATCCAACAGTGGTTAGCACGCTCACCTAGCAGTAATAGAGTCGCTGGCTCAAATCCCAGCCATGACACCATCTGCTTGGAGTTTGCATGTTCTCCCTGTGCCTGCGTGGGCCTCCTCCGGGCACCCTGGCACCCCTCCGGGCACCCTGGCCCCCCTCCACACTCCAAAGACATGCTGGTAGGTAAATCAGTTCCTGTCTATAAAAAAAAATTGGCCCTAGTATCTGTGTTTGTAAGCGCGTCAGGACCCTATGGGGGTAAGACCGCGCTATATCAAGATGCAACTCAACTGATAGCCTTTATGTCACAAGAGAGACCTCCAATCACTTTGGTAGAATAGAACAGTGGCAAAGATGGGACACAGAGGTCAACCTGAAACATGGGCTAAGCTGGAATCTCGGCGTTCAGGAAACTCGAGGAAGCAGAGATGGGTCCTCTAATCTATGCAGTGGCAGAAGAAAGTAGATGCTGATTAGATAAAGAGCGCCAGAGACAAGGGATGCATTTGTAAATTTGAAGGGGTGCTCTCTGCACCTGAATATCTAGTCAAGCTACCCAAATGTCCACAAGAATCCTCCCACGTGGAAAAGTGGGGGCACACCTTAATGCTGTGGATTCTCAGAAGGATTAGCAGGTTTTTTTGCTGATCGGCTGAAAAACTAGGCTTACAGGATTTACTTGTATTATCTTCAAAAGTAAGTAGACGAGAGGGAGAGGAACTAAGCTGAACTTTCCTTAAATTTCTTACACTGCAGCAAAAGAACACGTTGGCCTCAAGTGATATTCTTAATGATAATGTCAAGGGTATGACCGAAGAGATGATGTCCCTAGAAGACCAAACAAGTCATGTGCTCGTTGGATACAACATCTACCTTTCAACACCTTAACATGTCTATACAGGACACAAGCCTGGATGGTTTTAGAAGTCCATCACAGCTGAAACATAGGGCTCCAGCAATCTGTTCCACACGTTCTATGAGAAAAAGTCTCGCTGCTGCTATTGAGATCCCTTTTAGGATATTTAACTCATTCTACTGCAGTTTGACCATTTGAGGTCACAGCTAGAATAGGGTGAAGGCCCACCAGCAAGACTTGGGCTCAAGGATGTAACTACTTTCCTCAATATTCCAATAAAACTTTTATTGTTTAAAATAATAATACTTGAAGACAATAATGCCCTCTACTGAATATTCAAAGGCACCTAGTATTGGAAATAGCTTCCAGTGCTCAGCGTGATTGGCCCACTCACAGAGTCTTTATACACAGGGCAAGTGCAGAGGCGATGCCAATGGCTCTGGACCTGGCAAAATACTACATGGCTAATTTAATACTAGAACTGGGTCTAGAAAGTGTCCAATTGCAGTACCCAGAGTCTGAAGGAAACTTCCTGTCTAGCCCAGGATATCCAAACCAGCAGGGGTCTGGGTATAGCACGCCAAAGCTAGGCTGTGGATGGCTAATCCAAATAGCTGCCATTATAGAGTCCAGCTCAAGAAACAATGTAGTGGGGAATCTTGACTGAAGAGAACAAATTTAGAGGAAAAACAAAAAAGGCTAGTAAAAATGAACTGGTTAGACTTTTCCCTGAAAGCTGAAAACATTCATTTTCAGAGGACACTCGGAGGCAGGCTGGTAGTAGGTAGGGTTATCCTATGCCAGTGTTTCTCAACTCCAGTCCTCAAGGTGCTCCCCCAACAGGTCATGTTTTCAGGCTCTCCATTATTTTGCACAGGTGATTTGATCAGTTTCACTGCCTTAGTAATTACCATAGCTGTTTCATCTGAGGGAAATCCTGAAAACATGACCTGTTGGAGCCTTGAGGATTGGAGTTGAGAAACACTGTCCTATGCTGCCCTACAATTATTTTGTTTGATAGTGTTCAGTCCTCCTGTAGGCAGCTATATAACCTGACAGTGGACAAGAAAGCAATAGTTGCATTCATTTGTGTCTTATTTGTCTGAAGTTCAGCTTTAAACTGTGTACATAGGGCCTGTTCGGGATCCTAGTCCCAACCCACCTACCCGATCCCGCCAGGAAGCAGACACTGCTAATCACAAGCAGTGAGACATTTTCCGGTCAGTGCAGCTGCATACCAGGAAGTCTCTCACTGCCTGTGATTAGCGGTGTGCAGTGTCGGCTTCCTGGCGGGAACGGGCAGGTGAGTTGGGACTAGGATCCCAAACACGCCGGAGCCCATCTCTATTGGTAAGGTTGAATAAAGACACCAGTCCATATAGTTCAACCCGTGTGATTGAGTGTGATTTACGTCAATATCATTTCCTATATCCCTGTAAATTGTGTTTGCCGAGATGCCCAGCTAAGAGTTTTTTTGAAACTATCAACACTTTCCGTTGACGCCACCGCTTGTGGAAGGGAGTTGCACATACTTACCGCTCTAACAGTAAACAGCCCCCTATGCAGTTTAAAGTTGAACTGCTTCCCCTCTAAATTCAACGAGTGGCCACGTGTCTTCTTAAGCTACCTGAAACGTAATAGTTTAATCCCTGTGCTAAAAAAAAAAAAATCACCATTGAGGTATTTGTATATCGCCATCATATCAACTCTCAAGCATTTCTTCTCCAGGGAGAATATGTTTGCTGTTTGTAGTCGTTCCTCGTAACTGAGGTCCTCCAGTCCATTTTAGCTTTGTCACCCTTCTCTGGACTCTCTCCAATTCCAGAGGATACTTGCAGGTATAAGAGAAAACTACATATAGGGTATAAAATTGGATTTGTTTTTTTGCTTGGAGTTCTGTTTCACCGGTTCCTCCAACAGGCCAGCTTTGAAGTACAGTTTATTCCTAGCAACAAAGTCCATACCGCCTCCCCCCCATGAGTTTCATGACACAGAGGCAAGTTTCCATTCCAGTTTAATCCTTTAATTTCCAACATTTTTTTCATGTAAAGTCTCTGAAATCTTTACAGCCACCAGGTCAGCAGGGGGACACAAAGTTCTTCCATCCTGCTTCATACTCTCTTCCAAAAAAATAAAATAAAAAAAATGCCAAAAAAAACCCCCCAAAAAAAACAAACTCTAGGCTCTTGGCCTGAGACGCCCCCCAAGGGGATATTGAGTAGTTTTTTTTATTGTTTTAATACATTCCTTAATAGTTGTCTTTTTATTACATTTTTTTTAATCTTATCTATTTAAAAAAAAAAGAGATTTGTAACACGCGCCCAATCTCTCGCACACTTGCGGCACACACAGACTCACAACCACCCCTCAAAAAAAAACAAAAAAACCCAGTGACAACATCATTAAAATGATACAGCGACTGAACATATAATAAAAGGGACTAAAAAAACCCAAAAATATATGTAGGCATTTTACCCAATAAAGTGCTAGAAAAACAAGCTGTGTGATCTTCTACCACAGATGGGGTGAAATACTTGGGCAGTTCAAGGGTCTTAACCAACAAAAATATGAACCAATAATTAGGGAGGGGTGGAGTTAAAGTTTTATGTACATGGGGCTTCGCCCGGCGCCAGCAGGTAAAGAGGAGTGGTGTTTTGTAACAAATGGAATTTAAATAAAGTTTTGAAAGTGAAGAAAACATGGAAGGGGCAAAGAGATAACTGATTAGGATAATAGGTTTGGGGTTGGAGAGGAAAAGTCATATGGACAGAAGCACAGGTTAATGGCAAGGGTCAGAGGCTTCAACCTAGCGCGGGCAGGATGGGGCAATAAGTGAAAGGCTCAGGAATAGGATAGGTGGGAGCCATTAGAGAGCTGGGAAGTGACACTGGTGCTTCGGCTCAATCCCGACTCAGATGGGCCACCAGTGGGTCCTCTCCTCAGGGGCTGGGGGCTATTACGGAGCAACAGGAGGCCGGCCCGGCCGCTGGAGGACGAAGACGACGGCGAGGCGGAGGAGGAAGAAGAAGAGGAGGAGGAAGGCATGGCAGAAGAAGAGGAGCCCGACGGGTGCAGACCCCACGAGGACGACGGAGGTGCGAGTAGTGTCGGTTGGCGCCAAAGCTGGGGAGCCCCTGTGTTTTGTACACCATGACTCCAGTGTGAGCCGCTGCGGGGCACAGGGCGAGAAGGCCAGCCTGGAGGAGGGGCCGGGTAGCCCTGGTTGAACGCCTCAGCAGGAATGCCAGTGAGTGCCATGTTGCTGAACCCCAGCCGCATGCTTTCAGAGTCAAACGCTTCAATCTCCCGAGCTTGGCGTTCTAGAAGGCTTCGGATGCGTTCCGAGCGTTCGCTCTGCAGTGCCAACATCTCCTCTTCTATCTGTAGAAACAGCAGTAAGTACCCAGAATTAAAAAAAAAAATTAAAAATAAAACACTGACAATCTTCCCCATGCCCAGGGACAAGCCTCACCCTCTGCTCCAGCAGGGCCCGCCGGATGGACACCCGCTGCTCCAGTTCTTTGATCTCTCGCTCATGCTGTGCCTCCGTGTGAATCTTGATCTTGCTCTGATAGGCGTTCAGAAGTTCCAGCTCTTTCTGAAGTTGAATCCGCAGCTCCTGGTACTCTGCCTCCTGTGTTTCGTCCAGCCGCAACTAGCAAAGAAATACAATTCAGTAACATTCTAAATAACCCAACAGGGAATTTCACAAGCCTTTACATTTTTCTTCACATTTACAAGCAGGCCTAACTATCCAACAGCCATATATATAGTCCAAGGAGAGCTTCAAACGAGTTCAACGTTTTTAATGAAAAAACTGGTTCATGGGAGAGAAAAAAAAAAAAAAAAAAGCATACGTGTTTCTGGAGCCTGACTCCCCCTTTCTTCTTCAGGGCTCAGGAATTCTGACTGTGATTAAATAGATTAATTTAAGCAAATACCAGGTAGATCTGTACTGTGGTTTTCTGCTTGAAGTTTCAGAAGGAAGGTTCTGCCAGCGATAACAAGTACAGCATCTTTGTTAAACTTCCTGAACTCTGATGAAATGTAGTGTCCTGTTTACTTTCAGTGTGCTGAACTGGGAGTATAAACCATGTGATCTTATTAGAGTAAACTACTAATCACCTCATTCCCTGTGATAACTAGGAAGAAGAACAACAAAGGCAGACGTGTAAAGTCCAGTCTGGGCGACAACCATGGGTTCCTCCATTCAGCGAATGTGAGTTTAGACACAAAGATTTACTAAAACAACTTGAGCACTCAGAATGTGGTGCAGCTGTGCACGGTAGCCGATCAGCTTCTAACTTCAGCTTATTAAATTAAGCTTTGACGAAAAAAAAAAACTGGGAGCGGATTGGTTTCTATGCAGAGCTGAACCAGATTTTGGGCTCTCCAGTTTTAGTAAATCAACCCCAAAGAGTCAGGAAATGTGTTATTTGCAGGATTACCAGATAAAAAAGGGATAAGCCTGAAAAAGAAGAAAACAGATGCAGCCACCACATCTAAGGTTTGCTAAGCTGCAACACATTACAATTTTGTTTTGGGGTTTAGATAGGCTTACAAAACTGTTCACCTTAGTATTAGAGACTTGTACTGAGAGGAAATAGGGGGGGGGGGGGGGTCTGCCATTGCTGACCTACATTTAAAAAATGCTAGTTGCTTGCTGTCTCTAGCTACATTTTCTGACCCAAAACAACCACGAGTCTGAGTGAAGTCTTAAAAGAACTAAATGCAAACTTTTACTATTTATTCTGGATAGAGTAAGGGAGGGTTATAACAGAAAAAAAGTGGAATTGAGAGGAAATGCCTGGTTGTCACCATTCGAAGATTTCCCCTCTATTCCTGTTCTGGTCACAGCTGAAAATTGGAGAATTTTCTTTCACTTTCACTCTCAATGATGACAGAAAAAAGGGGGTGGGGGGATCTGACAGCTGTCCTAATCCGTCTCCACTATCCAAAGCTTAAAAAAAAAAAAATCTGCCTTTAATTAGACTTTTGATCTGCATCACTGACCTGGAATAAGTATACTGTCCAGAATTGGCAGTATTAGAGCCTTTATATCAGCATACTTTTCAGACTGAGAAACCAGTAATAACAGCCTTTTTGTTTCTCTTTAGTAAGGGTTTCCTAAAAGCGGAACCATGGGCAAAATCTGAAAGTCTGAAGTCTTTCACCACCATTACCACAGCAATTTTTAGTTTGTTTTTTTTTTGTCTGAGTTCCCCTGTATTATAGTTGTATTACCTGTTGATCCTACCAGTAGATGTTATTTTTGACTTCCTTTAAGTGTGACGCCACTGCTTGTTTTGCAGTGACAATGTTCAGCAGCGATGCCACTCTGTGGCTGGGGAAAGTGTAGATGGACTTTAGGTAAGCTTAGGGGTAGGTGGATTGAGCGAAAGTTGTAAGCAAGGAACAGCTGTCCTTTAATGTGACTGTATATGACACAATTGGACAGCAGATTAAGTCTGCTATGTTCATGTGGAAGATAAAACTGCTCGATGAAATAGATCAGCCATTCTCAACCAGGGTTCCTCCAGAGGTTTTTAGGGGTTCCTTGAGCTGAGGCTCATTTACCTTCCCCATTTAAATGGTGCCTGCATATTTCTAGGGCAACACCATTTGAAAGAGCCAGGAGCATGACACCAATGATCTATTTAGGTGTCTGGAAGGGTGGCATTCTCACTACCACTGTAAGGGGGGGGGGGGGGCATTCATCCTAATGATAGCCTGGTTTAGGGGTTCCCTAGACCATGGGTGCCCAACCTGTGGCCCTCCAGCTGTTGCTGAACTACAAGTCCCATGAGGCATTGCAAGCTGCTTACAGTTGCAAGCATGACTGCAGAGGAATGATGGGATTTGTAGTTCCACAACAACTGGAGGGCAACAGGTTGAGCACCCATGCCTTAGACCTAGAAATTATTTATTGGGTTCCTTGGGGTAAAAAGGTTGAAAAAGGCTGGTATAGATACTTACATCTTTACTTTCTGGATACAGAAAGACAATGTCTTGGGATACACATACTATAAGAAATTAGTGATCAGGAGGACATCATGCAAAAGACGATACGTACTGCCTGGGTGGAAAGCATCTCATTAATGCTGTGGTCATACTGCTCAGCCAGAATAGCCAGCTTGCGGGTCTGCTCATCCTTCAGCCTCTTCAGGATGCTTTTGTGCTCGCTCTTGGGCGTGGTCTCCAGCAGGTGGTTGCGGAGGGCCTTGTACTGCCTGGTCTGGATCTTACAGGTGTCCTGGAATTGTCGCTTGATCTGCAGCTCCTTGGACTGGGGATAAAAGGGAAGGGGAGGTGTAGGTGTGTGTAGAGGGAAAAGTGGACACATGGAAAAGGGATAGGGAGCAAAGAGAAGAGGGAAAACAAGGACAGAAGAGAATGTCAATTGCACCTGCCACACACAGGTCATAGTTACACAGCTAAATATTTGAGAACAAGACACTGGTCAGTTAGGTATAACTACTCAGACTCTAGCAGTTCTGGTCCACAGAGAAATGCAACTTATGCCTGGTTTCCACTGAGCGGATCGGTTCGGTACAGTTTGGAAGGCCTAGAATGGTCCGGCCTATTCAGGTGAGCGTTTCCACTGCAAGTCGGACCACCAGGGACCATACGTGGGTTTAGAAAAAATGCCCAGCATGGCGTCACACGTCCGCCAATCAGTGGAATGTATCGTAGCTCCGCCCTAACCGAACCGTACCATTTTCTATGGCCCCACATCTGAAGCAGGACCCAGAATGGTGCGGTTCGGTTGTATGGACCGCTTTCATAATGGAAACACTCAAAATACCGCACCGAACCGATCCGCTCAGTGGAAACAATGCATTACATGCCCCAAGGAAATTTTTTCTCTAACCCAACAACAGCATTGGATCTATTTCCTGGATCACTTCCATATTAATTTTTAAAAATGAGAACTAAGTGGGTCCTATATGTAATAGGAAAAGCATCTTGTTTTTTGGAATATTGTATGATTGATCTTGGTATCATAGTACCCATTCCTTGCAGTTTAAAGGCCTATATCAAAAGCATCAGTTCAAAATGCTCCTGGGATCATTCAAAATGTGATTGACAGGTGCATCTGACCTGCAGTTGATTTGCTTCAAGCAGGTTTTGCATTCCCACAGCCAACAAAAGCCTGTCAACACAATCCATTGAAGCTTGACAGCAAGCTTAGAGAAGTGGAAGTCTTCTATATAGGCAGTGTCCAGTACTTAAAGCGGAAGTAAACCCATTGATTTAATAGTTTAAAAAGAAACCTTTACATTCCCAGCATGCTGGAAATGCTGTCACATTGGTTGTGCTCTCAACCAAATTGTCAAACCATCCAATGGCTGGTGTCATTACCGATCACATGTTCAGCATTATGGCAGTTGAAAATTGAACAGAGGCCAAGATGGCAGCTTCCTTGGATGAAAACAATAGGAGGGTTTACTTCTGCTTTAAGTGTTGTTGGTTTGGATCGAAATAATTGTGATGATGGTTGGGAGGATGTGGCTCCTGGATCAGATCGAGATTATTAGGATGATGTTTGGGAGGCCCCTTTTGATAGATTGGTCTCTACCAGAGACTGCTTAATACATTTTTACACAGGGTCTATTTTACACCAACCAGACTAGCTCAGATATTCAGGGCTCAGTCCTCCCCTTTGCTGGCATTGTTCCATGCCCGCTGTGGATTTCACACATATATTTTGGGAGCATCTAGTTATTAGACCTTTTTGGCAGGAGGTTCTGGCCTGCATTACCCTCAATAACCAACATCTCCGTCCCCTGCCTATAGAAGCTTATCTATGAAGATTGGTTGATTCTCTTGCCACTACGAAAGCAATACATGCTCTCCTTACACTGTTACTATTCTATGCCAGGACGCTAATCACATTACCATGGAAAAAAAACATCAGCTCCAACCTTAGCGGCATGGAAATCGCTAGTGAGCAAAGTAGTACCTGTATACAAAGCCACCTACTCAAGTAGGGGTGCTTGCACTAAGTTTAATACAGTGTGTGGTGGATGGCTCTCCTCCCCTGACACAGTTTCTGAATGAATGATTCTGCTCAAATTAGTATTCTACCATAAATGCATGGAGTATATTCCTTTTTTTTTGTTCTTTAAGTAATACTTTGTTTACTCAACTGAGTGGGGATAACCCGCATTTCAAGAATGTTTAATATTGACCTCATTACACACATTTATGTAACTTATTGTATGTTTCCCAGTACTTTTGTCTCTGGTGGGGGTGGGGGTTTGGTTCCTACCATTTATCCTTGTACTATTGTCCCACAAGGGGACAGTGTCTCACTGGTCACAGGTCTCTTGCCTATGGTAGGGGGGACCCTGAAGTTGGTATATACAAGTTGATGGTATTTTGTGTTCTAATTTTTGCTTTATTTATTTAATATTTTACAAACCCCCCTCCCCCCAAAAAAAACAAAACAAAAATTATAGGTACCCACCAGGGCTACTAAAATTTTTTTTAAAAAAGTGTGTATAGTTGCCTTTCTTTCCTTCCCTACTGTTGCATTTTGCTGCCAGGAGGGGAAGGAAGCCCTGTGAAAGCTACAACCGGACCGCGGTTGAGATTCTCTGTGGCTGCATTCTGTATTTCTAGAACAGGCGATTCCTTCTCTATTGTGGCATCCCTCTGTGGTCAGGTCTCTTGGTTCAGATACCATCTAAGTAATACTGGGGTTGAATTACGAATACTGGAGAGTGCAAAATCTGGTGCAGCTGTGCATGGTAGCCAATCAGCTTCTAACTTCAGCTTGTTCAATTAAGCTTTGGCAATACAACCTGGAAGCTGATTGGTTTCTATGCAGAGCTACACCAGATTTTGCACTCTCCAATATTAGTAACTCAACCCCTGTATTACCTAGATGGTCTCTAGTGGTATCTGAACCAAGAGACCCGACCACAGAGGTATGTCATAATGGAGAAGGAAATCATCCGTTCTAGAAATCCAGAAGGCAGCCACAGAGAATTTCTAGAACAGGCAATTCCTTCTCCATTGTGGCATCCCTCTGTGGTCAGATCTCTTGGTTCAGATACCGCTAGAGACCATCTAGGTAATACTGGGGTTAAATTAATAAAACTGGAGTGCGCAAAATCTGGTGCAGCTGTACATGGTAGGCAATCAGCTTCTAACTTCAGCTTGTTCAATTAAGCTTTGGCAATACAACCTGGAAGCGGATTGCTTTCTGTGCAGAGCTGCACCAGGATTTTGCACTCTCCAGTTTTAGTAATTCAACCCCAGTATTACCTAGATCAGTGGTTCTCAACTCCAGTCCTCGGGACCCACCAACAGGCCAGATTTTAAGTATTACCCTGGGGAGTTGCAGAGTAGAATACTGCAATCACTGAACATCAAGTGATATCACCTGTGATGTATTTCAGCTATCTTGCAAACCTGGCCTGTTGGTGGGTCCCGAGGACTGGAGTTGAGAACCACTGACCTAGATGGTCTTTAGCAGTATCTGAACCAAGAGACCTGACCACAGAGGAATGCCATGATAGAGAAGGAAATCACCTGTTCTAGAGATCCAGAAGGCAGCCACAGAGATGATCATTTTTCAATGAGAGGAATCCACCAGGATGGAGGGAAAGAGCCTTGCAAAGTCTGATGGGGAAGCTGAGGCAGGCAAACAGGTCTTTTCAGGAACTAAACCTGTACTGATGACGCATAGGAGCCAGGGTGGACCTAGGAGCAGGGAGAGAAAGGAAAGTTCCTTTGAGAAGGTAGTCCCTTGACTCCTACTGTTCATGCAAGAGGAGAGATGGGCAATTTCCTGTCTGTGGGCAACAGTGCAGTGGATCCCCCCCTGTTCCCCTGCCCTCATTTATGTTGGTTATCATCTACAGGCAATGGGCAATTTTCTACACTGAAACTTGCCAAAGCAAGATCTGGACGGTGTTCCACAATGGCGATACCAAGAAAAAGCACTAGGACAGAAGAGGAGCCCAGGCTTTGAAAAGTACTAGGTGTGCTGGGGAGACAGTAAGGATTTAAAATCATGTTAGGGTGGAGGACAGCCAAGGCTGGCTCCAGAAGCCAGGGCAGGTCAGGGGGTCCCCTCTGGCAACGTAGAGGGATGACACTGAGATGTACCAGATACCAATAATAAACTTACATGCCACCAAGGTAAAAAAAAATTCTCACAGGGAGAGAGCTGTGGCCAGGTACAACACAACTTCAGGAACTCAAACCAACAGGAACAAGAGACAGAGCCTCTACTTGGAGGAGAGTATAAATGGGAAGGGGGAAGGTCCATTAATCTCTGCAGTGGCAAAGAAAAGAAGAGTGTGCATGGCTGAGAGTGTCAGAGGCAAGAAATTAGCCTGATAATCTAAAGGATTGCTCCCTGCACCAGAAAAAAAAAAAAAAAACAACCCAAGGACCAGAAAGAATTTATAACTATAACACCACTCAAAAAAGCAGGGGCACGTCCTCATATGCTGAAATCTTCATTGAGAGCTTACGTTTCTTTCTTCCAGTCTTGTGGGCTGCCTGAAACCAGACTTTGGGTTGCTCTAGAGATAGATGAGAGATAAAGATGGGACTCTGCCGACCTTTCTTTGGACTCCTTACGGCAGGTATACACTCTGGCCTACTATGATATCTCGGATGACATCAAGGGTAGGTTTGATGAGATGGTTTCCCTCATATGCCAAGTGCTCCTTGGTAATAGCATCTGCCTTCCAGCACATCTGTATGGACAACAAACCTCTGCTCTCATCAAGAAGAGGTTTATGGTTGCAGTGGAGAGATCTCACCCATTCTGCCACAGTTTGACAGATTAATTTCACAGCCATGATAAAGTGAAGGATGGTGCCTGCCAGTTAAATTGGGTGTTTTTTTCCCCCCAATGAAGAATATGCCATTGCAATGACAGGTAATATAATTACACTTATATTAAAGTGGAGTTCCACCCACTTTTAAAACTCCTCAGCATCCTTCACTAAACTCTGCACTGTAAACGAATTGGATATTTTTATTTTTTTTTTCTCAGCACCTACTGTATATCTGCTGTATTCATTTTTAACTTCCTCCTCCCTGGCCACAGCCAATCGCATCATTTCCTGTTTGCAATGCCTTCTGGGAAGGGGCGGCAACTTCCTCTGACACTGCCGTTGCTATGGAAACCTGACCTGAAACCTATTACACTGCTTGTGCTGCACTGAGCATGTGCGAGATCTGCAAGGATGAGATCCAGGAAGAAATACAGTCTGGCTTCAGATGCCCACACTTAAGATGGCCACGGCCTGTTGTAAGTTTATAAAATAAACTACTGCTATAAACTAACAAAACAGACCTTAGTTTACAGACTAACGTTACTAGAATACATTAAGCTTGTGTATTATAGGGATATTTTTATTTAAAAAGTATAATTTGTGGAACACCACTTTAACCTTCCCACTGATGTAGGGGAAATTCTTCCCACTGACCACCAACACGAAGAGAATTCTTCCCACTGACTACAAACATGAGGAGCATTCTTCACACTGACCACCAAAGTAAGGAGTATTCTTCCCACTGATCATCACTCTTAAGTAATGTTCTCTGAGAATATTATTTCTCCGTGTTAGAAAGGTTGAGCCCCTCTGACTTGATATCACTGTTACCTGGACTTGACTTCATGGCTAAGCCAATATGCCTCACTGGAGAGGACGATGACTGATCACAGAGCTTAGCCAGCAGGTCAGGCCCCAGTAACAAAGGGAAATCGAGAGGTAGCCACAGAAGAGTCTTTTCTAATAAAAGGTAACAGCAGGTATCTTGCTGTGTCTGCTCTTATGGACACACATGCCATCCTGTTGCTGGCAATCCCTAAAAAGCACAGTGCAAATACTTGGCCATAGTACAATCCAACGCTGGCTGGATGATCGAAGTGTTGCTCATACACTACATTAGAGTCCCACCTTACTCATCCAGCCAGCCCTGCCCTTCATAGCGATCCTGTCACTGCCAAGTTGTCACCATCAGCAGAATCACATGTGCAATATGGGCCCTAGCAAGGTTGTTTATTTTTAAAAGGTTTAGAATTTATTATAGTTCACTTTAAACCATATCTATAGTCTAAATGTTAAATTATATACATTTTCTAATTGTATTTAAATTATTTCTAGATTACTCCTATTAATCTGAACGATCTTGAAGTTTATAAACCTATTTTGCGAAGATCCACACAAACACACACACATTTACTTCCTTGAATTCTGTGACACATATTATTTACTATGCCCTGTGAGTACCACTGTGGTGTCACATTTCACAGAGTCTGCCTTCTGAACTACAGGGATGCTGAGAGGAAGAGTTTCAGGAGGCGGAGCCAGTACAGGAATCACTGCTTGCAAGTAACAAGGTACCATGGGATATGTAGTCATAAACTGCAAAGCATGCAGGGATTCCAGGAAGTTGTGGAAAAAGATTGTCAGTGGTCCGTGAGAATCGGCGACCCTTCAGATTAGGTTACGGAAGTGACATTCTGTGAGCTGCGCCAATGCACCCACTGCTACCAGGTTTAATTATCTGACAGAACACCTGCAGTCAGAAGAAGGCAGCGGACATCTTAATACACCCAGCTACGTCTTGAATTGCACAGTAATTTTAGCAATAAAGTGAGCGTATATAAATATAGTGTACTGACATCTGTGATGCTGTTTGGATGTTACATTTTAAAAGCCTAAAGGTTTAGCGATGAACAGTGTGGGGTGTAGCAACATGGCCTTCGCCACCTTTCTGGCATCCATCTTCAAAATGTAACATCCAAACAGCATCACAGATGTCAACATACTATATTTATTTATATACGCTCACTTTTTTTTAGCTAAAATTACTGTGAGATTCAAAACGTAGCTGGGTGTAGTAAGATGTCAGCTGCCGCGTTCTTCCGACTGCAGGTGTTTTGTCAGATTAGCAAACCTGGTAGCAGTGGACGCATGCGCACCTGACGGAACGTCACTTCCGTTACCTAATCTGAAGGGTCGCCGATTTCAACGGAACACCAGCGGACAGGCAGCACTCACAACCTGAAAGGAGATTTTTTAAGTAATCCTGTATCGGATTGTCAAAGATAACTATTGGCTGTATTTGGTATTACAATACTGATGTTATAAAATTAAAGTAGTGTACGCTGTAACCATAGAACGCCTTCAAAAGGAAATGTATTTACATTACCAATGTACTTTGAAAGGCAAGTGTAGATCTGTATTTGCCTATGCAAAAACCATATATAATTGCTGACATATGAGAAACCCTTTGCTGATAAGGTACAGCAGGTACATAAGGGGACTGGATCAGGAATTGTACTGTTGGCCAGAATAAGCAAAAAAATAAAATAATGCACTACCTGCCTGGAGTCTGCATGTTTTCCCTGTGAGGGTTTCCTCCAGGTACTCCAGTTTCCTCCCACACTCCAAAGACATGCTTGTAGGTTAACTGGTTCCTGTCTAAATTGGACCTAGTATGTGTATAAATGTGAGTTAGGGACCTTAGATTGCAAGCTTCTTGGGGACAGGGACTGATTATATATCTATCTATATCTCTCTCTATATATATATATATATATATATATATATATATTCTATATCTCTATCTATATACTATCTCTATATACTATCTCTATCTCTATATATAGCGCTGCGTAAATGGATGGCACTATATAAGTACCTGTAATAAAAAGAATAAATAATACCTTTGATGACAACTAATATTGCAACCAACTTCATCAGACTTGCAAGAAAAAAAAAGGCATCACTTTGCCTTGAAAACCTGAAAACAGCCACTGCAGTATAACGCTTTTTGATCAATAGTACAATTCTTGACCCATTCCATGATCCGTTTTGAGGGAAGGCTGAGAAGAAAGTCACCCCTTTTCCATGTTCATAGTCAATGACCCAACAAGGTGGACAGACCTTTAGATTTCATTCAGATGGGCGATTTGGTTCTCTGCTGGCAGAGGACCTTCTGTCACCATGCACAGCCGCCGTTAAGATTTCCACCCTCTACAAACCAATGGCTGGCGCCACCCTGTTCACATGTAGCCACCTATATCAGTAGGTACAGACATTTATGGCCTCCGACCATCTCTGGACGCAGGTAGTGCGGCTGCCTCCAGAGGCAGAGTTTAGCCGCAGCCTAATCACTCTCTGAATGAGGACTTAACATCCAATTAAAAGTAGAATTCCAAGCTAAAGCAAACTATTGTTAATGCCCCTTGCACCCTATTAACACCTATGCTGACTAACCTGTGTAAGAAAGATGTATATACTTACCCATTTTCAGTGCGTTTCAGTTTGGTCAAGTGATCCCCTGTGTCAGCCAGCATCAGCTGCAGGGGAGAGGAGAGTGCACTCAACAATGGCTGGTTATGCTGGGAAGAGTGACGTCACCCATAGGCTCCTATGGCCAATATGTTGTCACCTTCCACCCCCGCAGCCGCCGCTGACTAACATAGGGGAGCTGGATCAGGTGACCGGACCGGAGTGGGCTGAACATAGGGAAGTTATCTTGCACAGATTAGCATTGGTGTTGGGGTTCGGTTACCCTTGGAGTTCTGCTTCACACTTTTGTTTAAATTTGCTCATGTGTTCCATTGTAAGCTCCCAGGAGCATGGCCCCCCTAACCCTCTTGGATCGAAATGTATTGTTTGCTGCACTGTCTAACTTTATATTGTAAAGCACTGCATAAACTGTTTGAACATATTATACAGGATTTATATAGTGCAAAGTCCATCAAAGCAAAATGTGTGCAAAGTCTTCGTCTTTTTTTTTTTGTAGAAAGCAGCCACAGCCTCCGTAAGAAAGCCTGTTCCCTGCCAGCAAGCTGTAGAGAAGGACCCTTGCTCTACGTAAGAAATAATTGGCCTACCTACAGGATGTCCACCATGCACCCTGCTGAGTTAGACCTATAAGCTCCCTGCTGACTGATGAACCCTAGCTCTTTGCAAGGGGGGGGGGGGGTGTTAGATCCCTGCAGAGAGACCACTGCTTCCACACTGAACACAAGGGACCTCCTCTGCAGAATGCTGCTTTCTAAAAAAAAAATAAAAAAAAAATGCAGGATTTCTTAATTGTCACCGAGTTGGGCTTTAAACTGAAAGTACCATTGGCATTTAATATTAATATGCTGTGGCAATACACAGATCAAAAAGTGCAAGAGACAAACTCAAAGCGCAAGTCCCTTGCTAAATGTCTGCAGAGCATTGCTGCTTGATCAATTCACCAAAAATGCAGACCATTGCACCATTAACCATTTCCCTGCCCAGACACAGCCTTTTTTATTCCCCGAAGACCCTACATTTTTTTTTTGTCCCCCCCTCCCAGGTTCCCTCAATACACACAAAAGACAAAATGGTGTAAAATGTAAAGAAATGACACAAACTGGATGGATTTAATTTCCAGCAAAATGTTTATTACAAAAAAGAAAAAAAAAACAAAACAAAACAAAAACAAAACACACAAATAAAAAAAAAAAAAACACAAAAGACTCAATTACATTGGGGGGAGAAGGACTAGAACGAAAAATAATGATGTAAAATATATATATTTAGGAAAACATTAAATAAATAAGGATTTAACACCTTTGCCTCCCAGGCCTGCTCCCCTCAAGGTCAGCAAAGGGGTTAAAAAAGATAAATATATATATTTTGTGTTGGTAAAAAAAAAAAAAAAAAAAACACAGAAATGTCAGCAGGTTTACTTTTTTACAATGTGCGAGGGGGAGAAAATAAATTAAAGAAAAAAAATAAAATTATACACAACTATTAAGATCAAAATAAAAAGAGGTGTAATACCACAAAAAAAGGTGTTTTGTTTTGTTCTGTTTTTTTTTTTTTTTTTTACTTTTATGAGCTTGTGGTTTCCGGGAGGCTGGTCTCAGGCACAGAAAGGGTTAAGGGGCTACTCCCAGCTGTCTTTCATGTTATACTTATACAAGCCCTAATGAAACAGAGAAGTAAAAGCAATAACAAAAAGCAGTGATATAATAGAGAGCGGTCTTACACACAAATAGCCACTAGATGTCACCGAGTGCGCTAGTGTCAGACAGTACAAGCCGTCCAAGAAACGGTACTCAACGTCACCATACAAGACCACAAAGGGAGGCATACATAGAACATCCTTATGGCTACACTGGCCTGTGATGTACAACCTGCCTGAAGGCCAAGCAAGATCTGACCTGCAACAGCCGATTACCAACACAAGGCTCATTCTGCTGTATTAAAATCAACAAAATGGCTTGTATATGGGCGGCAATCAACATATACCAAGTGAATGCATGGCTTACTGCGCTGTGCATTTACAAAAAGCAAGGCAGAAGAAGTTGCCGGTCCTAAGGTTTCATCATGTCGGGTGCAAGCAGAATGGAGGCTCTCCATGCTCCCCATAAAGACTCCATTGCAAAAGATGGTCTGCAGACTGATTATATCAGCTTTTTAATAAAGCTTCATTGTTCTGGACATGCCTCAATCGCACTGTGGATGCATGCTTGATCTTACCACATTTTAAAGTGGAACTCTGGGCAAAACAAGAAAGGACATGTCAGTAGTTTTTTTTTTTCGGAGTCCCCCTTAACAGTTTTATTATCTTATTAATCCTGCCAGTAGATCTGTTATTTCCTCACTTCCTCAGAGTAAAGGGGTTGCCTTACAAGGACAGATTTTTAAATGGACTTCTAAAAGATAAATTCAAGGCCAACCCCTGCTAATACTTTCTAGGCAATTAAAGTAGGTGGTTCACACTGATGCGGCCCCCTTGTGACTTTTTTTTTTGGGGGGGGGGGGGGGGGGAGTTAAAGCGCAACTCCACTTTTGTTGAGGAAAAAACAAAACAAAAAACATTCCCCTCTCTGGTTGATCTATGTACATTGCAATGATTTTAAACTTGGTTGCAGATTCCTACCTGTTGGTATTCTGAAGAAATCCCTGTGTGTTCCTCTGTGTGGAGTGAGTCTAATGGGAGTTGTTTCCTAATTATCAACCAGCTGCTACGGAGTCAGGGCCCTAATGAGGAAAGCTGCTGGGTCTGCATCCCTTTAGAAACATGATTTTCTATTGGGAGTATCTCACCAAAAATGACATTTTTGTTGCAGGGGATGCCTGAAATCTGATTTGTATCTTGGTGCAGACTTCTGGGAAAATCAGCGAGCCAATCATACAAGCAGGAAATGATGTTTCGGGGGAGGGGGGGGGGGGCGTGCTGTACACGGTCTATATTATTATTTATTTTTATTCACGAAAGTGGAGTTACCCTTTAACCGTTTTAACAAAAGCAGGCCAGCGTTCTATAGTTTGTCCCAACTAATACGAACGTCACTTTTGCTGAATGGCTTGGTTTACTAGAGTCGGCGCTGAGCAATAGGCAGAAAAGGCAGCCGCCTTGAGTGATTCAGCATGAGGGGGGCACAAAATGGGCAGCACCTCCAACCTTTGCTACTGCTGCAATGGTGAACGGGGGGGGGGGGGGTCTGGCCTTTTGGCTTTTTTACCTGTGCTAAAGGAGCCTTTCCCTGGACTAGCTGCTGGAAGTAGAAAAACCATCTACAGGATTGCCAGGTAATAAAACTAGATTACGGGATGAGGCAGCTGCATTAGTGCAAGCGTCTGGCTGCATCGTAGATGTCTTTTTAGCGTTTGACCAAAGCTTCACTTTACCAGTTCATTCCCACAGACAAACACAAAAAATAGAAGGATAGAACAGGTTACACTGAGCAAAGTACAATGCAAAAACAACAGTCTGCACTACCCTGTAACATTCAACTCAGATTTTACCGTTACTCTTGAGACTCTTCAGATCTGAAATTCCTATGTGCGCAAAGCCCTCAGAATGAGTCACGTGGCTGCCTGGCCAAGCCCTGCGACTACAGCGCGACTACTGCCTGTTCAATCACTTCAATGTACACGACTTGAGACAGCAGAGAGAAAGAGATCAAGACACAGTGGAGCTTATACAACAAAGCAGTGCAAAGTGCAATGATAATGGGGAATAGGCCGTTACCCACAGTCATTTTTTTTGTACTGGAGTGGTCAGTCTGCCCATAGGCTTGTATATAGAAGGATGAGAGCGCCGCAAGTCTAGATTACGTTTCTCACAAGCTGACAGGCAAATACTCACTTCTATTACTGTAATCTTTGTGTTCTGCAATTACCTGCACAGTATCCTCTCCAATTTTCTGATCACCAGATGAAAGCCCTGATGAAGCAGCATTTGTGAACGCTTTGAAAATGTGTTGGCTGTACTTTTTGATCTCTTGCTTGTGAGAAATCATTACTGGTCTTTTTCAAGACTTGTGTAGCTATCATCCTTATATACACTCCATAAAGTGTTCCAGGGATCCCCCAAGCCGAAAAAGCGCAGCTTCCAAAAGCTGAACTGATTGCTGGACTATACTCGGCTTTCAATCCAGCGGCCTACCAGCCGGTCTTTAAAGGCTCCTCCCGTACATGGGTAGGAGACACGGGAGTCAAAGGCTGTATTCTTTCAGGTGCTTCTGATATATTTTGGGGTTGATTTTCAAAAACTGGAGTGTGCAAAATCTGGTGCAGCTGTGCATGGTAGCCAATCAGCTATAACTTCAGCTTGTGCAATTTAAAGCGGAGTTCCGCCTGCAAAAATTTTTTTTTTTTAAGTCAGCAGCTACAAATACTGCAGCTGCTGACTTTGTAAATAAGGACACTAACCTGTCCAGAGTGCCTGCGATGTCCTCACCCGAAGCCGACCCGTCCCTCAGCTCCGCGTGGAGTGGCCAGCATCTTCAGTAAGGGAATCAGGAAGTGAAGCCTTGTGGCTTCACAGCCTGTTTCCTACAGCACATGCGCGAGTCACGCTGCGCGTTCTGAGTGGTCCCTGCTGTCTTCTGGGACCTGCGTGTCTCCAAGAAAACAGCAGGGGGGTGGGGGCTGGGGGGACGATGGGACAGAGGAGGGGGCCAGACATGGCATAGTTCACCACGGATTCTGTGGCAATTTTTCGCCAGAAGTGGGAGCAAATACCTGAATTAGACAGGTATCTGCTCCCCCCTCCCCCATTAAAGGTGGCAAATATGACATGGGGGGAGGGCCTGGATCAGCAGAAGTTCCATTTCTGGGTGGAACTCCGCTTTAAAGTGCACCTTTAGTCAAAAAATTAAAGCGGAGTTCCACCCTAATGTGGAAGCTCCGCTTATCTGCTTCCTCTCCCCCCCCTCTGGTGCCACATTTGGCACCTTTCGGATGGGAGGGGCGAGCAGATACCAGTTACCCTGTAAGGGTGCCACGGTGACCTTTGCAGCCCCTCCTGCTTCCCCCCCGCTGCCTTCTGGGAGACACACACAGGTCCCAGAAGACAGCGGGACCATTCAGAAAGCGCAGCACAACTTGCGCATGCGCAGTAGGAAACAGGCTGTGAAGCCGCAAGGCTTCACTTCCCGTTTCCCCTAGTAATAATGCCAGCGCCTGCACCCGGAGCTGATGGACGGGTCAGCTTAGGGTGAGGACATCGCAGGCTCCCTGGACAGGTAAGTGTCCTTATAGTAAAAGCCGGCAGCTACAGTATTTGTAGCTGCTGTCTTTAAATTTTTTCTCCCCCAGGCTGAAACTCCACTTTAAGTCCCCCAAGATCCCTTCAGGCTGGCCCCTCTTGCAGGTATAGCTATGTAAAACATTAAAAATAAGCATCTATACTGTTTAATAATACATGGTCTCGCCCTGCTCTGCACATGCTCAGTTGCTCTCCATTTTTAGGCACTGATGAGTCTGTAGAGGCCAATCTGCTGACAGCCTTAAATTAAACCCTCTTTGCAGCCAAGGAAGCTGCTTCTGTTTGATCCTCAACTGCAATGCACATGTGATCAGTTATGACACCAGCCATCTGATGGTTTCACAGTTTGCTTGAGGACACAAGCAAACTGTGATAGGTAGCAATTCCAGGAATGTTTTGAAACCGTTACATAGATGGGTTTAGTTATACTTTCTGATTTACTACAGGGGCGCTGGGCTTCAACAAAAGCCTCCAGCAAGAAGAAACAAGAGCAATACTGGAGGCAATTTACAGCACATACTAATTTTGGTAGCATAATTATTAATGTGGAATGTATGTTTCTTGCTAAAGAACATTATTTTTTATCAAATTGATATGGGTAAAGTTTTGCTTTAAGCGTGACAAAAAACGACAACAAGCTGGAAGTGGATTGGCTACTATGCACAGCTGCATCAGATTTTGCGCTCTCCAGTTATAGTAAATCAACCCCTTTGACTTGCTTTAAAGTGGTTGTAAACCTTTATTTGCAAAAAAAACAAAACTGCAAGATAAAAGCATAAGGAGCTAGTATGGATAGCATACTAGCTCATTATGAATTACTTACCAGAGAACGAAGCCCCCGCAGCCATCCTAGTCTCCCTCTCCGGCTGGCGACATCTCTCCTGGGTTACTTCCAGGTATCGTGGCTCCGGCGCTGTGATCGACTGGAGCCGCGATGACGTCACTCCTGCGCATGCGCGTGGGAGCTGCCAGGAACGGCACAGTACAACTGAAGCAACAGCACGTTGCTTCAATTGGCTTAAGTGCACATGTGCCGATGACGTCGGCACATGTAAATACATGGATGTCTCCTAAACCGTTCAGGTGCAGCTACAGGTAAGCCTAATTATAGGCTTGCCTGTAGTTTAAAGTGGTTGTAAAGGGTTTACAACCACTTTAAGGGCTGCTTCAAGTTGCTTCTGTTGCTCAAAGGAGTTCCTTAGAGCTGCTTTTCTATTTGCACTGACTTGTGCAGAGAATGGATATAAGCAAATGCCGGTGTACAGAAGACTTTATTTCCTGGCCCTGTTCCATCCAACCTGTGTGTTCGCACCGAAGCTGCGGGTAGAGGGGGGGCTCCCCTTGAATTGGCCTCGGCAGGGATGCAGGACCAGAGCATTGGGGTTGGGTCCCCTAGAAACATAAGGAACCGTTAAGGGGTTTACCCCCTCCAGCATCAGAACCATGAAAAAAAAAAATCGGGCAGACTGACCATTGAAGTGCAATCAGAGAAAGATGGATTAGGATTGGTTGCTATGCATTGCTGAGACTTGCTCTTAGCCTTACTGTGTAAGCTTTTTGGAAAGAAAGCCAGCAGGTCTTATGTCCTTGGTGCAGACAGTGAAGACAGACACTGGACATGGGACATCTTCAGCATTTTGTTCTAAAGACAGTAGAAATTGAGAGTAGAAGGAGCTACATCAGAGTTAACCTCTTCACTGCCAAAGAGACCAGCATGAGCACTCAAACATAAAAGACAAAAAAAAAAAACAGAACAAAAATAAAAACACCCTTACAAGGTGACCCCCCAGTGGTCTGATCCCATTATACAGTCCTAATGCTTACACGGAAATGATGCCCCCAAAAATAGGGCCAGGAAATTTGGTGCAGGCTTCCTTATAATGGGTCACAAAGATACTTCTCTTATGTTTTGAGGAGTAGTGTCTTCTCTAATCAGTTAAAGCCAAACTCCAGGAAAACAGCTAAACACATTGGGGTTGATTTACTAAAACTGGAGAGTGCAAAATCTGGTGCAGCTCTGCATAGAAACCAATCAGCTTCTAACTTCAGCTTGTTCAATTAAGCTTTGAAAATAAAACCGGGAAACCGATTGGTTTATATGCTGCACCAGATTTTGCACTCTCTAGTTTTAATAAATCAACTCGTGTTACACTAGACTCTCCGTCCCTGAAAAGCCAGGACGGCGACACCACTCTGCAGAGCAACATCTTCCTGTGTCACCTATCCAGATGCAGCATTCTAATTGGACCATGAATAAGCATACCTCATTTCTTATGTCCTCCCTGTTCTATGATTCTCCCTATAAGTCACCTAAGCATCTCCAGAAACAAGTTAGGACTGACAGCAAGATGCAATTGCAGCCAACTGGCCCACAAAACAGAGTCTACCACACTCCGATTTAGGCTTTGCAAAGGAACGTGGGAAACCTGGACTGGTCTAAAAACAGTGCTGGTGTGCACCAGACGTGACATGAATTCATGCCCCCCCAGCTCCATTCCCCACCAATCCTAGGCCCAGGGTGTGCATCAGGCCTCAACTACTGTCCAAAGCAAGTCCTGGTTCTAAGCCACTTCTCCAGTCAGATGCAAGGGCCTCTAGTGCTAGGGCTCTATGTACAGCTTTGGATCTAGAGGGATCAAGTTCATGACTAAGGCCAGCCATAGATGATGCAATTCTCTTTGCATCATCATGCAAAGAAATATCGCTTGATTCCTCCAACACCACAATAATCAGCGTTAACAGGGGAAACCCTCCCACTGAGCTATTGTGTTCTCTTGGCAGGGTGGGGGTGCGGAGAATCGTCCCTGATTGGAGAGCGCAGGGATTATTGCTAGTGGCTATAGCCTCTGCCAAAAATAGCATGTAAAAGTGCAAAAGGCTGGTTGTACCCAAATTGATCGATGGATCGACTTTGGTACAATCAGCCTGCCCATAGATGGTTTAGCAGGGACCAGCCAAGAATCGATCCATCTATGGCGTCTATGACAGACACTCCACTCCACAACAAAGGGTTGTGGTTGCCTAATGCAGGTTTTAGGCCAGGTCATAGTCACAAAAAAAATCTCAGGCAGGGTAGCAATAATACTGAAAAAAGTATTACTTTTTAAAGCAGACCTTCCACCTCAGTGGCACGGTCCACTTTATTCAAGGTGCGCTCCCCCTTCCTCTTCTCCCATAATGCAGGGGGTGACACCATTTTCCTTGCCAAGATCTCTGGGAATGCGAAACAGCCCAAATTTTACCAGAAGCACAAGTACAATGCAGGAACATCTAACAGGATTTTGACTACTCAAAATTCTCCAGGATTTGAAGTCACCGTTGGCTAAGAGCTGAAGAAGGAAGTCGGGGAGAAGGGAGTATATCCCCCCCCCCCCCCCCCCCCAAAGTACTTTTGCAGCATTTTAGGGAGGGGAGGAGCGGCAACTTGAATAAGCGGACCCTGTCATCAGTCTGCTTTAGAGAAAACTAAATTGAGGTGTGCTTTAAGAAACACTAAACTGGAGTGACTTTGTATTTTCCTGGAGTTTAGCTGTAACTTTATCCCCATGGGTCAGGTTTTAGTGCAATACAAACCTTACTATAAGGGTGCACAATTCTATCTACAAAATTGACCCTTTTTTATTGTTTAAAAAAGTTACTTTTCTAACAAACCAAAGCACTGCCCTATTTCAAAAAGTTGTGTATCATTTGGTTCCAAGGCATGACATTCAACTGCTTTACGGATAAAGCCTATATACCTTGGTGTGTCTTTGTTACCCAACAGGCCTCATTTCAGGACCTCATATATACTTCTCACCGAATTGGTCTGTTCAAAAAATTTACAGACAAAACTACTGTATGCTGTGACCATGTAGTCACTTTCCGTGCTTCGTGACACGGCAGCAGCAAAGCAGAGTATCGTCTGCCAATGCGGTGATATAAATTACTCTTAGAAAATATATTTATAAATTTTTATAAAGTTACTGTGTGCAAAATTGTCATCACTTAAAATAGAAACCTTTTATAAGAACTTCAAACACATATAAAATCTGTTCCCCCAAAGCAGCGGTAAACTTCACAGTTATTACTTTGCTGGGGGAGGGGGATTTAACTGTGGGATCGGGAAGGGGTGGGGGGATATCAAGCAGACTTAAATTAACATTTCTGTCTGCTTTAAAGAGCAAGGGGGGTGAAGTAATACGATCGGTGCAAACTTACCCGTTTGCTGCATAGCAAAAAGGGTCTTTGGTGCTTCAGGCCCAGGTCATGTGAAATAACTGCGGCAATACATCATGTGTCTCCCAGCAGCTCTACATTGTAAATGCTGATGTCAGCAGAGCCTCCATTCACTCTACTAATGTTGGTGCCCCTATTGGAGGGCTACCGTAGCATTAGACACATTTTAGACAAGTTGCCAGCACACCGATAAGCTTTTTTCAAAAGAGCAGAGCTATTTTTATTGCAAGATCAAATAGAAAAGCAATGGTTCAGGACTGGGCAGGGACTGGAACAATGCCTGATGAAGTATCCCTGCATGGTCCTGAAATGTTGCTCCTCTGAGATCTTGCAAAAAAGAAATAAAGAGCCTTACACTTTGAAACACGCTTGTTGGTAGGCTGGCAACATTGCTTACCCATGTCATGCACTGTGCCCAGTTAGAAGTTGTTGCGGCACCCTTTTATCCATATGGTGGATTCAAGTAAGGTATGCAGGAGGAATATACTTCTTGCCATGGCATTAGATCATGTGACCTGGATTTGGAGCACCGCAAAACCAGCTTGTTATTATAAACTAAAGCCAAAACTTTTTGAGTGGTAAGGTGTTAGAACCCCTGTCAGGTTTTTCAATGCCGTCAGTGGCCTCTGCAGGGAGGATATACCCTCTCTTTGGTCCTGGTGACCACTGTTCCCAGAATTGAAAGTGGAGAAAAATCTAAAAAATGTGGGGTTGTCACCGATACAGGAACCTGTGGGGTAGGGTAATCTGTCCTGACAACAGGAAATTTCCCTTAGAGAAATTTCCGGTCACTTCTCATTGGGGTTAATTTACTAAAGCTGGTGAGTGCAAAGTCAGGCTCACTTCTGCACAGCAAACAATCAGCTTCCAGGTTTTATTGCCAAAGCTTAAATTGAACAAGCTGAGGTTAGAAGCCGATTGGTTTCTTTGCAGAAGTGAGTCTGATTTTGCACCATCCAGCTTTAGCAAATCAACCCCATTGTGTCTACAGAAACAGGACATGAAGGCAGATGGTAAAAAAAAAAAAAAAAAAATTCTGACAGGGGTTTTAATTATTCCGATACATTTTGCCAAAGGCCTCTAATACTTGTTTAAAGCAGACATAAAATTAGAGCTTTGGACTGCTTTAATTGTTACACTGGTGGCACAGAGGAGGGGGTGACCGATACTGGAGATAGCATCAGATTTTGGGGTGACATTTCCATGTAACAATTCCTTCACTCTAGCTCCATGTAATAAGGCACATTACAGTTTGGAGAAAGGCTGTGACATCTTGTGCCTGCTCCTTCACCTCCAGGGGATTAGAGGGTTTGATCGCCTGGCTACACTGGCTCTTCCCACTGACCTCCCTACTTGTGGTCCCCGCTGCTCCCTGCGCTTTGCGGCTTCCCTCTCTCTCTGCTCGCGGCTCATTAGTCTCGGAATGCGGCTGGGCCCTTCCTGTCTCAGGAGTTTTAACCGTTCCATGTAATCTAGCGCTACTGGAGGCAAGACTGCACAGAGCCTTCGCACCCCTTTGGTCAGGCTCTGGTTTACCATTTTTGCCATACGCGATGGAGCCCTGAAAAGCCTCTTCCACCAGGGCTCCTTGCTGCTGGCCCTGGACTGCCTGGCGAGCACAGGTATGCGGCTCCTGTAGCCACCTTTGTACGTTTTTGGGAAAAGGGAGAAGAGCCCGCCTTCTCGCACTGCTCCACAGCGTTGGAGGACCCTGAAGACCGGCTGCGGCAACCGCAGCAATGCCTTCAGCCATAATTTACGCCCTCGCTTTGGCCACTCCTTAAGCCATTGACTTGACGGCTTTCCCACAGAACCAGCCACCAGGGAAATAGACAGAAAAATCCCAGGGGAGGTGAACACCCCGACCGCTATTGCCAACACTGGTACATAATACAGCCTAAGCCTGTAACTCATGGCCAGCACGGCTAGGGCCCCCCAGCTCTGCGCCAGTAACATGAAGGAGGCGGGGCTTAGAGCAAACACCCAGCACAGCAGTATGTAGCCACAGAGCAGGCTGGCCCCAAGGGTCTCTAGAGCCACGAGCACAGAGTCTAAAAGTGGCCCTGGCCTCCAAAGGGTGAGGAGCGCCAGCAGCAGGGGAAGCAGAGACCACGGGCAGGAGGGCCTGGAAGCTGCCAAAAGGGTTAAAGCAGCACAAAGAGCATGGCTCGGTAGGGAGGAGGAAACCTGCGAGTGCCCTGGGCGGAGGGAAACCTCCGGCTCTGCCACCTGGACAGACGTCAACTCAAAGTAGGGGACATCAGGGCCTGGACTGCCATCCGCCATGGTGCGCTCTGAAGAAGCCCCTGCGTCTGCAACTTGTTGCTCATCCTCAGAGCTGCAGAGGCTGAAAGTGTCACTTTCTCCCCCCTCCTCCTCATCATAATCATTCTCCTCCTCATCATCATCATCCTCCTCCTCCTCCTCCTCCTCCTCCCCAGGCCTTACTTTCAGGCTCTTGGGCTGCTGTCGAACTTCAGCGGCATGTTTCTGGCGAAGCTCCTGCTCCCGCCGCTTGTTGTACTCCAGCTGGTTTCCCAGCTCTGTTTGGTGCTGCATACGGATCAGTTCACTTCGCGTGTGCTGCAGCAGCTGCAGGTGGCGGAACTCCAACTCCTGGGTGCACTCGTGCTGTCGCAATAACATGGCACACTCCAGGTCTCGTTGCGTCTGCTTTTTGTTCAGCTCCTGCCCAAAAAAAAAACAAAAAAAAAAACACACATTCTGTTATTTACAGCTTATATCAAATCTGAAGCATTAAGACACTTGTGCATGCATCAACAAGAAGACAAGTCAACATTTGTTTATCAGTTATGGAAAGCAGTTGTGGGAGCAGTTGGATACCCTGCAGGTTTTTGCTGCCTATGCTTCCACCATTCAACCTCTCTTCATGACCAAGAAGAGGAAACAGGCACCCACCTCTCGGAGAAGGTCTTGGTCCAGGTTGTGCCTTGCCAGCAGCATCTTTCGCTTATACTGTCGACACTGGAGCTCGAAGTACTGGCGCTGCCTGCGCAGGAGGTTGGCCTCCTCCTCTGCCTGGTAGTGCTGCATGCTCTCTTTCTGGCGGAGTAACCACTCCTGCTTCTCCCGCTTTGGCGTGCTCTGATTCTCCTGTAACTCCTGGCAGGAAAACACACAAACATACATATATGTATATATCAAATATTCAGGCCACGTGAAGCCCAAAAGAAGTCTTTTCTTCTTGAACTCTATGTAGGATAGCATTCTAAAATAGAGGGGGTGGACAGACACAGTTCTGAAGCCCTCAAATCCCAGACTGCATATTAAGCTGCTCTTTCATTATTTGGACAGCAGGTAACAAATGTTTAGCAGCATTTAATTATAGAAGACGCTCTCCCCAGTGTTCTGCTCTAGGGACCCCTCAACTCCTCCTCCACCCATCTCATCCCTCTGTAAACTGTGCTGTTCATCCTATGCTCTTTATTCCACAACCCCTTGCATAATGTGCTGTGCATCCTACACTCCACATCAGACCCCATTGTGTACACATAAGATACCAAACATATCACGATTTAAAATCACGCACACTCGTGGAATGGTGACAAACGACGCTACCTAAAAATCTCCATAGGCGACGCTTTAAAAATTTCTACAGGTTACCAGTTTAGAATTAGAGGTCTTGTGCTAGAACTATTGTTCTCGCTCATGTGTGGTTTGAACACTGTTTAAATTTGCGCGCGCGACTTACGTATGCGTTTGCTTCTGCATGTGAGCATGGAGGGATGGGGCGCTTTAAATTGATTTTTTTTATTTTTACACTGTCCCTCTAAATTTTTTTTTCTGATCACTTTTATTGCTTTCAGAAGGAATGTAAACGTCCCTTGTGACAGTAATAGGCGGTGATAGGTACTCTTTATGGAGAGATCTGGAGTCTATAAGACCCCAAATCCCTCCTTTGCACTTAAAAGCATTCAAAACGCAAAGTTTGGCTGTTATGAATGCTGTCATTTTTTTTTTAATCTGGTTCCTTTAAGTCTTCTGTAAACTGGAAGTGATGTTATGACATTGCTTCCTGGTTACTAGATCCGAGACCCGATCGAAGCCGATTCCAGCTTAATGCGGACGTGCCGGCTGGTCGCTCGGGCCTCCCGGTGGCACAGGAGAGCCCAGGCGAGCCGCGGAAGGGGAACGCGGACGTCCCCTTCCACTGCTTGGGAATACCAGCTGAGCAGCTTCTTAGGCCACATCGGTTATCATCAATAGAAAGCCAACCGCCGGCTCTACAAAAAATGTCTGCGGACCGGGTGCATGTGAATTCAGCGGGCTGTAGGTTGCTGGCCCCTGTTCTACAGCAATCGCTCCGCACACCATGCTGTACATCCTAAACTCCACACCCCTCTGCACACTTTTTTGTACATCCTATACTCCACACCACGTTACATTTCTGTGTACATCACACATTCCACACCACAGCCCTCTGCACACAGTGCTGTACATCATTTACTCCACACCCCTCTGTACATCCTACATTCCAGACCACGAGCCTAACCTGTACACAGTGCTGTAAATCATATACTCCACACCACACCCACCCCTCTGTACATCCTATTTTCTAAAGGTCTCCCTCTGAACACTATGTTCCTAGATTTTACAGCAATCCCTCTGCACACTGTACATCCTATACTCCATAACCCTCTTTACTTCTCATATTTCACCCTGCACATTGTGCTGTACATTCTATACTCCATACCTCTCTGTACACCATGTTCCAATATTCTACAGCAATCCCTATGCACACTGTGCTGTACATTATAAATGCTACACTACAGCCCTCTATATCCTATACTCCACACTCACCCTGCACACTGTGTTGTGCATCCCATACCATTTATCTAAATACACCACACCCCGCTGCGCATCTTATATTCTACAGCACTCCCCCTGCCCCTGTACACCCTAAAGTATCTTCCACACCATGCGCCTCAGCATACTGTGAATATATGTATATCTATCTATATATCCATCTATATATATATATCTAGATATATCTCCATCTATATATATTTATATAGAGAGCTATAGATTTATGTATCTATAGAGAGCTATAGATAACTATCTATATAGATATATATATAGATTATATATATATATATATATATATATATATCTCTAGATAGAGATATATATATATATATATATCTCTAGATAGAGATATATATATATATATATCTCTAGATAGAGATATATATATATCTCTATCTATATATATCCTATTCTCTACTAGCTTGTAGACTCAGATTACAGAAAGTATCCAATCCAGTCAGCCCTTGGTTTTGACCCCTCCGTTTTGCTCACCTCCTTGAGCTGCTCCTTGCGGATCTTGTACTGCCTCTTCTGGCTCTCCAGCAGGTTGGTCAGCTCCTTCTTTTGCTGGCCAAGGATGTGCTGCTGAAACTTCTTTTCCTCTGTCATAGCTGACTTGGCCTGTAGGCAAGAAAGTTAAAATTTGTTTATTATATTAGAATGACCCATGTTAACCTTTTATGTGAAATCCAATAAACTTCACTTAGCTGACCTGACATTCCAACATATTTATAGCTCTTTTAAAAGTTGGAAGCACACTAAGGCTTACCACCTACACTGGACTTCCCAATCAATTCCACATATTCATTTTTATCTCTTTTCATTCCAAAAAGGTTTTTTTAATTCTATATTACTCACCTTGATGAGTTCTGATACTTTTGTTAAAGTGGCTGTAAACCCTTCCATATACCCAGTGAAGTTACTGGCCTTAGGTGATACACAGAAACAAACCCTCCTAAATAAGTTGTACCTATTTATCTGCAGTCTTCACTTCTCTATATCCATTCAAAGTGCAGAATTTGCAAAGCTGGTCTGAGAGTTCAGAAGAAAAAAAAAAAAAAGAGGGGGGGGGGCAGGGAGATGAAATTACACTGTGGAGAGCTCAGAGCCGATTGGAGAGCAGAGACCCCCCCCCCCCCCTTTCACACAGGAACAGAGCTCAGGCTGTCAATCAGCTGGAGATCCCCCCCTCTGTCACCATTTTTCTCTTGGTGTCAGGAAAACTTGTCAGAAGTGATTCATGCTCATAGCAGAGGAATGAAGAAGCAGACAGGAATGACTCTTAAGCTGCATTCACCCCTGGGCGTTTTGAATTGCTGGCAGATAAATCGCACTGTAGTTGTGGTAAATCTGCCCGTGATTCGCCAATGCCAATGTGTGAATGCAGCCTTAGTGCTCTTAATTGAAACAAGCACATACTATAGAGGAATATTCTTTGTTCATATTTCATATCGGAGGTTTACAATCACTAAGTCTGAACCTATTTTAGTTGCCTAGCAATACAGACTGGTACGGTCAGATTCATCCTGTCCACATTACCAGCAATGCTTTTTTTTTCCAGAGATCTAAAGCTCTGTAATGGGAAAAAACTACTTTAGAAATTCTATGGCCTTATGTGGAAACCTCCTTTAACCACTTCAATACCGGGCACTTTCACCCCCTTCCTGCCCAGGCCATATTTCAGCTCTGTTGTACTTTGAATGACAATTGCTCGGTCATGCAACACTGTACCATGCTTCTCCGAAAATAAGTCTGGGTCTTATATTAATAGTGGCAACAAAAGACACAGTAGGCCTTTTTTCAGGGTAGGTCTTACCATGTAATGTGTTGCCTTCTCTTCCCCTCTCCCTCCCTAGCCTGTCAGGAATCCCCAGTACGAACCAAGTTAAAATGCTTGTAAAATCCTATAATCCACTCTATTACAGCAGTATGAAATGTACAATTTGTGCGTTTCGGTAATATAACCTTCGGTATAGCGCCGCTTGGTGCTTCCGTGACCCGCCGGAGCTCTCTTCCCTGCTCTGAGCAGTGCAGAGGGGGGGGCCCGAGAACCCCCGCCAACAGCTAGGAGAAGGAGGAGGAGAGCAGCAGGCGGTCAGCTGAGCGCCGCTGTACCGAGGGTATTTGGCACAATTAGATTACAGAAACACACAGAGTTTACATTATATAATACTGTAAAAGAGTGGATTCTAGGATTTTATAAGCATTTTAAACTAGGGTTTATTTTCGGGGTAGGGCTTATATTGCAGCCCTCCTGGAAAATAACAGTAGGTCTTATTTTCGGGGTAGGTCTTATTTTCGGGGGGGATCTTTTGGTGGTATTTAATCACCAGTGGGGTTTTCTTTTTTTGCTAAATAAATGAAAAAAGACAAAATTTAGACAAAAAAACATGTTTTTTTTTGTTTTGGTTCTAAAATTCTGCAAATAAATAATCTTTCTTCATAAATTTAGGCCAAAATGTAATCTGCTACATTTCTTTGGTGAAAATAACCCAATTTTTTTTTTCTTTTACATACTTTCGCTAGTACAGTGTCATCATATAACGGGTGTGGCGGTGATCAGGGACACTGACTGGTGACAGTATGTTAAAAAAAAAAAAAAAAACCCACACATTTTGATTAGAACAATACAGTGTTACCATGGTAACATTGTACTACTCTGGGTAGTGATCAGGATTTTTTTTAAATACATTACGATTGCTCATACCAGTGAATTTCACTATTATAAGCAACCATTTGTACTGAATGAAATTGATTCAGTTTGTCTTGTGATTAGCTGTGATTGGCCACAGCTAAATCACATGATTGGTCTTGTCTGTACCATGTGATCACTGTGACCAATCACAGCTAGCAACACAATTGTACACAAAGAAAGGCATATATGGAAGCCATCCATTGTTTACAATTGTCATGTGATCTGCTGTGATTGGTCACAGCAATCACATGGTATCGTCAGCGGCCCAATACAGTGATCTGTCTTTAGCCGTGTCTGGTGGACACAGCCAGGTACACATTGCGCTGCAACACGGCCCATGGGGCGTTCTGGGAGGACGTCATATGACTTTCAACCGGAACGACAAATATCCCGCCTGGCCAGCATTTGTCTATAAGCCGGGCGGGAACTGGTTAAAGTAAACATTTCTTGAGAAACACACGAGGGCTGTCTATTCCCTTGTGAAGATGCTAGTTCGCCTGACAAGTCGCCTCCCGTTCTGTACAATGGAACAGTTCTAATCGGAGCGACGCAAGTCGCTCCGACTTAGAAAAAGGTTCCTGTACTACTTTGGGGGCGACTTGCATAGACTTCTATACAGAAGTCGTTTTGCAAGTCGCCGTGGCAGTCGTGTGCAGGTCGCCTCGGTGAGGCGACCTGCAAGTCGTGCCGCCCCTAGTGTGAACCGAGCCTAAGGGATACAAGAAACTGTTTAACTGTCAAACATCTACCAAAAACGGTTTTGGCTGGACTGACCTTTTAGGAAGCCTGTACTCCTTTATTACAAACTGAATCCAAGCTCTCAAAACTTTTATTGTTAAACATCATGGACCATATAGCATCATCTTCTCCTGCTTGTACCTGAACCCCCAAGCACTCACCTCCTTCTCAAATATGACCTGGTGTTTCTTGGTAAGCTTATCAGTCTCTGCAGAAAAATTGCTTCGGTGAGCCTCTAACTCTTTGTCCAGACGCTGCTGGTGCTCATCCAGCTCAGATTTTAGCTTGTTCTCCAGCGCCATCAGTTGCTTCTGGTGCTGCCGCCTCATGCGCTTGTACCCGGACATCTGTTCTCGCAGGGCCGAGTCCTGCTCATGTTCCTGAATCTGACGAGTCACCTGTGGTGCAGAACAGGATCAAACCCAAAAGAAACCAAAGAAGCCAGAGTTAGAGAAAAAACGTAGAGTAACCCTCACCAGGGAGGCGGTGCGGATAGTGGCAAAGTGGTCCCTGTTACGGCAGTAGGCCCTACGCCGAGCCGCAGAGGTCGACTGCTGTGCTTCCATCTCTGGCTGGTATGGATCGTCATATATGTTGTCGTGAGCCTGGAAAAAAGGAGCCGGTATGTGAATACAGGAACAGCAAGGAGGCTGGGTGTGTGGGTGTAAACAAGGGAAGGCTAACACTGCAATAAAAAAAGCTCTCTTTAAAGTATACCTGTCAGACACAAAGTGAGATAACATGTGTAAGGGCTAGCATTTTAATGTAAATCTATCATTTAGCCTACTCAAGGACAGGTTATCTTCATAACCCACAATTCTCCTTTCCCACTGATACCTGCCTCTCACGTGCTCCCCCGCCACCCTGTTTGCCTGCCAGAGCCTTGGGTAGGAAGCCCTGTGTAATAAGCTTACACTGTGCTACAGATCTTCACCCCCCCCCCACCCCATGAGACAGAGCTCAGGCCTGGTGACTTCAGCCGATTGCATCTTGTGGGGAAGGGGAGAATATCACATTAAAAGTGTTAGTAAACCCTCTTTTTTTTTTTCTTTTAAAGATATTATACTTACCTCCACTGTGCAGTTCGTTTTGCACAGAGTGGCCCCGATCATAGTCCTCTAGGGTCCCCCAACGGCACTCGCGGCTCCTCTCCGCATCGGTGGACCCCCTTGGAGAAGCTCTGTCCCTGGGGGTTACCATGGGGGCGTGCTCCCAAGTCCAAAATTTGCGTCCATAGACACAGAATGACGAACTCAGCCCCACCCCCCCGGGTCATTGGATTTGATTGACAGCAGCGGGAGCCAATGGCTGCAATGCTATCAATCTATCCAATTAAGAGCCAAGAACCCCGGCCAGAAAGGTAGAGAATCACTGGCTGAAGAAAAAAAAAAGATATCTGGAGGATGCCTGTAGCTGCAGGCATCATCCAGATATTTTCACTCAAAGTAAATGAAGTCATGACATCTACCCGGGGGAAGAGGTTAAACCAACTTATCCCTTCCCTGAACCCCAGAAAGTCAGTTCTTTGCTACTTACCGGCAGCCGGTGGATGACAGAGCTATTGGAGGTTACCGTGTGCTCTCCCTCCTGCATCATGGCCATTTCTCCGCTGTCATCAGAGGCATCTGCCAGGCTGTTCACTGAGCTGCTCTGGCTGCTGGCGCTAATGGACATGCTCGGTACAGACTGGCTGCTCTCCATGCTGGTTATGGTGCCTGTACAATGGAGAAACTGCTCCGACTCCTGGCAAAGAGGGTAAAAAAAAAAAAAAAGTGTTACACCGCTGCATGCTGGATTTTAAGTTGTCCTGGTCTTCTGAGTTGGACCTACTGAATCAACAATTTGGTTTCTATTTCTATATTGTCCACAAGTTCAGTTACATGCTAAATATATGAACACTGAACTTCAGGAATCCTGAAGCTCCTCCCTTGCAGTGGGGCTGTGCCCACAAGGGTTACCTGTTCGTTTAGGTCTAGGGGACTTGGTAATGCACTTTTACTTGCCTGATCCTCTATGCTGCCGAATCAGTCCCCACATCCTCTTCTCCCCTATGCATCGGAGCTCTAAGGTATCAAGACCAAAAGCAGGACCCATAGCCTTGCATTGGACGTGAGGATGCTGACGAACAGTCCACCGCTGAAGCATGGGGGAGCAGAGGATCAGGCAAAAAGTGCTTTTATGTTCCCTAGACATAAACAAGCAGTTAACCCTTGCAATGTCTGTAGAGCTGAGAGCAATATAATGTACTTTTTTTTTTTTTTTTTTTTTTTTTTTAAGTGGAAGTCCAGGCTTTTCCTATGCTTAAACCTGCTCCCACCCCCAATTCGAACGCCTAACTACGCTGTGAAAGGAAGATGCTTATACTTCTGTATTCTGAGGGCACTCTGGTCCAGTCACATGATCCACTCACAGCAGCGGCTTCAGGGGAGAGGAAAGACAACAGATGCCACATAGCAAGCCTATGGGTGACATCACTGCACATGCCTTTCAGCTGTTGTCAATCTCTTCTCTCCCCTGAAGCCGGCTGCTGGGGAGATCACGTGACCAGATCAGAGTGCCCTCAGAATAGGTACACATCTTCCTTTGACAGGGGAGTTAGAATGGGGGTGGGAGGAGGTTAAAGCATAGTTTGGAAAAGCCTGGATTTCCACTTTATTACATACTTGAATAGATTTTTTTTTTTAAACCAGAATTTAGTGCCGTGAGCATAAGAGTTAAAGGATAAGTTCACCTTTGGAACAGGTTACATGTTTCACCCCTTTTTAGGGTGGAATGTGTAATACGTTCCAGCATCTACAGCCTCTCCCCCCTGCCTGTGACAGCGGGTGGGGGATACTTTCCCTGCGTCCGCAGTTACAAATTTAAAATAGCATGGCTGTGTGGCTGCATCATTCAGTTTCCTGTGCTTGTAGTTCTCAATGTACTCTACATGACAAACTCTCTCCTAACCTCCTCTTCTTCAGTGGTCTCTGTGTTGGGTCCGTTCTGTGTGTCCTGGAAGAGAATCTTCTTCATTTTTCGGTACTGCAGGTTGTCCAGCTCTCGCACCGCATCCTTTGTGCGCTGGATCAGCTCCATTATAACGGTCTGCGGCCTCTCCCTCTGCAGGAAACGGTGCTGGAAAAAGGACAAGAGCAGTGGTTGCACAAAAGCTCACGATAAAAGCCATACTGGGCCAATTTACTGGTTAACAAACAATTTACACCCAAACAATGGTTACTGAACAATTAGGCGCACTAAGAAGATTGTAGTGCACTTCCCCACTATATCTATATATATCTATCTATATCTATATCTATATCTATATATATATAAACAAACCTCTCAATTCAACTAGTGAAATGCTGGACAGCATCAGTTAAACTTATTTTACCTTCAGCAACATATCAGAACTAGGCCTGTCCTGGGGAATCTTCTGAAGACACGAATCCACAAAGTTCCGGAAATATTCAGACCTGCACAACGGAGATCGTTAATAAGCAGCAAACCACAGCATTAAAATGGAGATTTCATTTTAAGAGAATTTCAGCTAAAGGATAAGTGCACATTAAGACAAAGTGAACTACAGATGAGCATCGAGGGTTTTGGATGTCCATGGGTAATGTGTGCTCTGCCCATGTACTATGGGATGTCTTGACCTTATGCTTTCTGTATCACATCACGGGAATGATGTTAATTACCTACATTTTTCTACATAGTTAGACAGGTTGAAAAAAAAAAAAAAAAAGACACAAGTACATCTAGTTCAACCAAAAAAATAAAAAATACAATCCCCTATACGCAATCCTATACCCACAGTTGGTCCAGAGGAAGGTGAAAACCCCAGAAAAGCAGGATCCAATTTGCTACAGCAGGGAAAAAAAAAATCCTTCCTGATCCCCGAGAGGCAATCGAATTTTCCCTGGATAAACTTTACCTACAAATGTCAGTACCCAGTTATATTATGTACAACATTTAGGAAAGAATCCAAGCCTTTTTTTTTTCTAATCTTTCCTCATAGCTGAGCTCCTCTATGCCTCTTATCAGTTTGGTTGCCCTTCTCTGCACTTTCTCCAGTTCCCAGATATCCTTTTTGAGAACTGGTGTCCAAAACTGAACTGCATATTCCAGATGAGGTCTTACTAATGATTTGTACAGGAGCAAAATTATCTCTCTCTCTCTGGAGTCCATACCTCTCTTAATACAAGAAAGGACTATGCTCGCTTTAGAAACCTCAGCTTGGCATTGCATGCTATTATTGAGCTCCAATGACTCTACCCTTCTGTATAGAGTAACTGTGGACTGCTGTTATATGCAAGAACGTAGGGCTGTGAGATTTTCCAAAAAAAAAAAAAGAAATCTGCGATTTTCTTAAAAAAAAAAAAAAAAAAAAACTTGATTCACGATTCAAATCAAGTTTTTTTTTTTTTTGGACACCGTGCCAGTCCTGGGGAGCTGCAGGCAGGAGTTTTTAGGCGAGGCCGCGGCTCCGGCCTCACGGACTAGGCCAAAGCCGCGGCCTCGCCTAAAAACTCCTGCCCGCAGCTCCTCAGGACCGGCGCGGTGAAAAAAAAAAAAAAAAAAAAAAAAAATCTAAAAAAATCAATTTGCTTAAATTTTGAATCGATTTGATCTCTCAACTCGATTCAAGATTTAAATAGATTTTTTTCCCCAGCCCTACAAGAACGTCTTATTATTGAGCTACTTTTGAAATACTTAATAAAGCATTGGAAGGAAAGTGAATTACAGCTCTATAGTCTTCCTTTGCACTGCGTCCCAGGGTGGAGATGATCACAGACAGTCCCCTATAGAAGTCTGAGGGGCTGTAATGTGCAGGCAGTTGAGTGCGACGTGGGGGAGATGGATGTAAACACGGGAGGCTGCTTCCGTCAAATTAAGGTATGCATCTCTGGAAGGGGAGGGTGGGTCGCAAAGGATCAATTTGAAGAAACGGTCTGCTAAGGCAGCATCCATGTGTTTCACAGGCTTAAAGTAGAAGTTATAGCCTCTAACATTGGCATTACCAGAATAGCTCTTCTAATGGTGTGAAAGCTGAGTCGGGTGTATGTATTGAACAAACAGCTGGCCAGATTCTACTCACCAGTGATTGGACTGCAGCACAGGAGACTCATTCTGAGCGATGTGATATAAGGCACTCATAGCATTCATATTAAAGAGCGGGGGCTTTCTTTCCGCTACAAAACAGGAAGAAAACAATATGACAACGGTTAGCAACTTCACAAAAAGAAAAAAAAAAAAAATGAATATCACGACAAAAGCAGGAAAGACTTTGGACCAGATGTATGAACTGGTGTCATGGAAAGCCATCAGAAAAGTCAGTTCTTACATGTATCCCATACTTATGTAGGGGCAGCTTTTTACACAGCAATCATATGTGATGTGCAAGACTTCAACATAATGCAATATCAGCACAGCTGTGAACTGAGCCTCACACTTCATATGTGCTAAGCAGGGATGCACAATATATTCAGGTGTTGTATGTGTGTATTACAGCAGGTCCTCTGTGGTGAAAGTGCAAAATTTAAAGAGGGGCTGTACTGTGGAATCCAAATGGAAAGCAAAGAACTAGACACGCAAGTCATGTCTGTAGGCTGCCTGCAGATGATCTCTTCCTCATTACCCATCTCTTTGTGTAGATGGTCATCTTGGTAGTGCCAGGACTTTGCTTCCTCAGGTCAGCGCTGTCTCTCAGAATGGATGAAACCGAAGCAGGGAGATCCTTAAACAGCCAACAGCACAGTTGTGACATCACCAAATCTCCTGAGACTTAACGTAGCAATGTCTTAGACGATCTCACACTGTAGTTATGAGGTTCAAGACAAAGGAGTGCCTTTTTTCAGGGGGAATTTAAAAGGAACAGATTCCAAGATGCCACATAAGCATGATTCTCCAGGAGCTACTAAGGCCTCTCTCACAAGTGGCATATCAATGCATACCTCATGTAAGGACTGTGTTTACCCACACGGGGATACACAGGTGTTCTCTGCTTTCACTCCCATTCACGTCTACTGGGACACAGAGGCTGCACGGACACAGCTGCTGCTCCAATCTGACAGTGGGGTGCAATTTGATAAATGAATGATTTGGTCCCATGCGATTCAGTGCGGGATAACGCACTGCGTTTGTGACCTACATTTAAGGTGTCGCTAACAGTGCACTGACACCCCACTGCAGATCGCAAGGGCAGTGCAATTTGAAAGCAGTGCAGGAAATGTGCAGGGATTGCGAGCTTCTTGCACTGTTTTCTAGTGTGAACTGGGTCTCATTGGTAACAAAAGGAAAAATGGCCAACAACTTCTTGGGGTTCAAAGCAAATATTCCCAGTGAGCGATCCGAAGACTAGGGACCAGTGCTGAACAGACCAAAAGACCAAGTAGTTAAATTAAGAAAATGGCTAGAATACGTCTGTTCACCACCTATTCTGCAGAGCCCTGAGGAAGGGGGTGCTTAAATCCCTTCAAATACATTGGCTTATTAATATGGGTTACCTATAAAGGAATTCATTCTTCATGTTTGAAGAATGGCATTCATCACCCATTACTGAGATTACACTGTTGAAGGCCCTGAATCTTGACTGGTCCCTACATGAGTGGCGGGGACTCTGCAAAAAAAAATTGATCCCTACTTGCTCAAAAATTGGGAGCAAAACCTTACACACAGGCAACCAGCGTCACTCTGCATATCTACTAAGACAATCCAGGATATGGCAATTTTTCTGATTCCAACTCCCCCACCTTGGGGGGGAGGGGAGTCAAAAGATTTATATAAAAATATACTAAATTATACTCACCTAACTCAATGCTGGTGATCCCAAGAGACCAGACATCCACCTTTCCATCATACTGCCCCTCGTCCATAGCCAGAATCACCTCTGGAGCCATCCTGCAGAAGGTTAAAAAAATCAAGGTACAAAAATTTAACAAACAAGATTTTTATTAAAGGATTTGTTTACCTTTACCAACATTTTACATATTGCACCCATATTTAGGGTGTAACATGTTGGTAATCACCAGCCCCCTCACCTCCAGAGCCCCATCCCCTGTGACAGCAGGAGGGGATTCTTCTCCCCGCAACCTCTGTGACATTTAAAAATCAGCACGGCTGTGCAGGGCTCCACCCACAATCAATCATTCCTAGAGATCTGTGACTGAATAAACAAGTCCCGTCTGCCACCACAGCAGGCAGGACTTGTAGTTCTCAATAGACTATGAGCGTGCTAATCTGCACCCTCAGTCTATTGACACTTCCAGCAGCTTAGTATGGAGGTATGGGCATAGAGCTGTAGTCTGTGAGTGCAGGAGCCGAGCACTCCACCCGCGATCCGCTGATATTGGGTGCAATGTATTGTAGGCTGTGTAAAATGAGCGGGGCCCTCCGATTCCTCCTGTATTGTAACTGTACGGTCTGCCCTCACATTGTAAAGTGCTGAGCAAACTATTGATACTATATAAATCCTGTATAATACTAATAATAATAAATAATGCACATTTACCTGCAAAATCATGTGCAGTTTTTTTTTATTTTAACAAATGTCAACTTGACCTTTAAAGCGGAACGCCTCTCTTCTCAATGCCCCCCCTGGTGTACATTCCTAAATGGATATATTTATTTTTAAAGATCCAGGTGACACTTCTGGTCCCGGCTGCCTAGGCGATGACGTCATTAAGCGATTCCCATAGACTCCTGGGATATTGGCGTCATCCATCCCAGGAGTCCACGGGGAGCAGGGCTTGCTGCTTTCCCCAACCGCACTTGCTTTTATGGGTTCTCGTTTGATTGACAGGTTACCATAACAATGGAGCGTGAACTTCCACCGACCCTGCCATTGCTATAGCAAACTGTAATCAAACTGCATAGCGCAGGGTCATTACTGAGCAGGCAATGGTAGAACCCCCTCAGCCCTCTACATATCAGGCCCAAGAGATCAATCTGTGGTACTAGATGTTCCACTTACCAGTATGGCGTCCCCACAAAGGAATTGGCTGGAGCTACTATAGAAGCAGAGCCAAAATCCCCCAGCTTTACCAGGCCTGGCTCTGTCAGGAGAATGTTCCCAGCCTTCACATCTCTGTACGGGACAAAAGGTGAAGCGTTTAAAAAAAAACAAAAACATAACTGTACAGATATTAGGGCGGTAAAGACAGCAGTAATGACTGACCTATGTATCATGTTGTGGTTATGGAGGTAGGCCAGGCCTTGGAGTGCACCGTGGGTAATAGCAGCAATCTCCACTTCCTGGAGGGGTTTCTTGTGCACTGCAGATACATAAAAGGATGTCACCAGATAAGCTCTCTCAGGGTGGAAACCCAAGCGCCATGGAAGACGGAGGACTTAAAGTGTACATAACACCCAAACTAAGTTTTGAATAGTAAGATATTGATTGTAATGGACTGCAACTTTAACATGTCCCAGTATTGATTATATATATATATATATATATATATATATATATATTTATTTATTTATCACACACACACACACACACACTCTGCAACAATGTATTGCAGGGGACTTTGAGACTGCCAAACACATCAAAGATCTCAGAGAGAGGGTTTTTGTTTTATATAGCTTAACATTTTATATAAAATACTAAGAGATATTCATGGCAGCATATGTAGATGTTGCATATGCACATATGCCCCTGATGACGTCACATATGGACGAAATGTGTAGGGCTGAGCCACACGTACACACACACACTACCACGCACGCGCGATGGACGTTCGGCCAGCTTGCTTCCTGGAGGAAACAACCTTTCTGCGTTTACATGCTCTTGTTATCCCTACTTAAGTGTTACTCTTTTTAATAAATGTTATTTAAAAGCGATATCCCACTATGTGGATTACCTATTGTTACATGTCACATGACACAGATTAATCCCTGTGGGGGAACTGAACACTGAGGGCTGCATTTATGGCATACATCTGCCTTTCCCTATGGTGCCATTTTAGCCGGAAAACAGGGGAGGATATCCAAACTGTCTGGAGCTTTGGCCTGGTTATTGTAAATGAAGCGCAGATTGACTACTCTTAGCTACGGGATCACATGATTTCTGGTAAACGCAGCATGAAGTTTGGTTGGCGACACCTACTCTACCCTGCTTTCCATTACTATCACAGCATTTGTGGGACTTCTCATCCTGATTATTACCTTTTTGGGAACATACATATACATACATTATACATATACTAATGTCTAAACCGCTGTCAACAAAAGTGAGTACATCCCTAAGTGAAAATGTCCAAATTGGGCCCAAAGTGTCAATATTTTGTGTGGCCACCATTATTTCCCAGCACTGCCTTAACCTTCTTGGGCATGGAGTTCACCAGAGCTTCACAGGTTGCCACTGGAGTCCTCTTCCACTCCTCAATGACGACATCACAGAGCTGGTGGATGTTAGAGACCTTGCGCTCCTCCACCTTCTGTTTGAGGATGCCCCACAGATGCTCAATAGGGTTTAGATCTGGAGATATGCTTGGCGAGTCCATCACCTTTACCCTCAGATTCTTAAGCAAGACAGTGGTCATCTTGGAGGTGTGTTTGGGGTCGTTATGTTGGAATACTGACCTGCAGCCCAGTCTCTGAAGGGAGGGGATCATGCTCTGCTTCAGTATGTCACAGTACATGTTGGCATTCATGGTTCCCTCAATGAACTGTAGCTCCCCAGTGCCGGCAGCACTCATGCAGCCCCAGACCATGACACTCCCACCATCATGCTTGACTGTAGGCAACACAAACTTGTCTTTGTCCTCCTCACCTGGTTGCCGCCACACACGCTTGACACCATCTAAACCAAATAAGTTTATCTTGGTCTCATCAGAGCACAGGACATGGTTCCAGTAATCCATGTCCTTAGTCTGCCTTCTCTTCAGCAAACTGACTGCGGGCTTTCTTATGCATCTTTAGAAGAGGCTTCCTTCTGGGATAAGACATGCAGACCAATTTGATGCAGTGTGCGGCGTATGGTCTGAGCACTGACAGGCTGACCCCCCACCCCTTCAACCTCTGCAGCAATGCTGGCAGCACTCATACGTCTATTTCCCAAGGAAAACCTCTGGATATGATGCTGAGCATGTGCACTCAACTTCTTTGGTCGACCATGGCGAGGCCTGTACTGAGTGGAACCTGCCCTATTAAAACCGCTGTATGGTCTTGGCTACCGTGCTGCAGCTCAGTTTCAAGGTCTTGGCAATCTTCTTATATCCTAGGCCATCTTTATGTAGAGCAACAATTCGTTTTTTCAGATCCTCAGAGAGTTCTTTGCCATGAGGTGCCATGTTGAACTTCCAGTGACCAGTATGAGAGAGTGAGAGCGATGTCACCAAAATTTAACACACCTGCTCCCCCATTCACACCTGAGACCTTGTAACACTAACGAGTCACATGACACCGGGGAGGGAAAATGGCTAATTTTGCCCAATTTGGACATTTTTACTTAGGGGTGTACTCACTTTTGTTGTTAGCGGTTTAGACATTAATGGCTGTGTGTTGAGTTATTTTGAGGGGACAGCAAATTTACACTGTTATACAAGCTGTACACTCACTACTTTACATTGTAGCAAAGTGTCATTTCTTCAGTGTTGTCACATGAAAAGATAGAATAAAATATTTACAAAAATGTGAGGGGTGTACACACTTTTGTGAGATACTGTATGCTGATCTGCAGGTAGCTAAAGAACTGAAATACATTTGCAAACTGATTTCCTCACCAAAGGATCTGTGATTCTGTGCAGCCAGTCTTGTTGCTGAAGAAGGAACAACCAGCCTGATCCAGATAGGAGCAGAAACACCCTGGGGTGTGGCAACCTTCTGCTCTCTATCTCCCTCAGTCAGCACATGTTCACTGCAGCAGAGTCTGATTGGCGCCTAGTGATAGCCTGCTCTATGCCAGACTGAAATATGCTTTGTATAGGATTACAGGAGGCCAATATCAAGACCAACTGAGATACTTAAACTATCTGCGTTGAATGTATAATCTCATTAAAACAGCCTCAAGAAAATAAAACACCTATAGAGCTGCCAGAAATC